>JARVGV010001459.1:31890412-31902793 GCA_031762435.1 Hypsolebias longignatus | reverse complement strand
AAATAAATAAATAAATAAATAAATAAATAAATAAATAAATAAATAAATAAATAAATAAATAAATAAATAAAACAGCATTTCATGCAAAAGTCATTTTTGATTGGTATGTTTTATATAAATTCCTTCAACAATTGGCCCAGATTGATATGGAAGTGTTTCTGCTGCTTACAAACAACTAGAAAATATAACGTACCGGTACGCGACTGTTTTGGGGCAAAATTGAAAGTGATGTAAAGATTTATCAAATAGATTTGAATTAATGCTTTTCATAAATGAATGAAATGATTTTCTTTAAAGGTGACATGACTCAAGCGCGTACTGTTCAAGTTCAAACGCAAGTCTGTCCCTTGTCCTTCACACTGTCACCGCTACATTTACAGTTTAATATATAAATGTTAAGAAACAAGAAATAAAAATTACTGGTGATTTAACCAAAAACATTAAGGTGGATAAACATGTTGTTTTCAGTGAGTCAGCTGTTTGGAGGATGGCCCGCTGATTCAGCCGCAGACATGGAGGCGAAGGAGAGCGAGAAGGACGACAAAGTGAGGCCCTGAGTGACTTGTCTCATGACTCATAAGGTCTGCCTGGACCTCAGTGCTCTCCATGCTGTTGAGACTCGCAGCAGTTCACACCCTCCTCCTCCTCCTCCAATCACAAAACTATGCATACTGATTTTAGCATTAAGAGTTCATGCACATGGATAAGAAATCAGATCCACGACTGTGTAGCTCTGCCTTCAAACAAACAAACACACAGTCTACACTAATACACACACACCCAGTCGTCCCAAATGAGGATTAAAAAATGTTCAAGGCTCAGGTTTGTGCCAAAAATAACCCTTTTGTGTTGCTCTGCACCCTGGCTCAACTTGTGCAAGAATATTATACCAAGTTTCTGCTTGGTATTCATAAAGTGTATATGCCAGTGAATGTGTGTACATATCAGTGTAGTGTTGTGTGTGCTTGCGGCTATATAGGAGGCTTTGGGATGGGGGCTCTCCAAAAACCAAATGTCACAGGGATTTAAGCGTCAAGAGTGAGAGAGTTTCCTCCCAGTGGAATTACAGAGAAGTTCACTAAAAGCACAAGATTAAACAAAGCCCCCCACCACCACCACCACCACCAAAAAGAAAGAAACAATTCAAACACTTTCCATTTTTTTTTCTCCTCATGGCAACACATCCACGGTGCAGAGTTGAGGTTTAAAGATGAGCTTCAGGGCATGTGGAACACCTGCAAGACAGACCTGGGTGTGGAGCAGGAGGGGGGAAAAATAGAGAATGTATTATTTAACTAAAAAATATATCACTGAACTTTTTTGCACGCCAGCATAGTGCTCATCCACCTGTTTTTATGTCTCCACACATACAAAGAGCTGACTTGTTTGCTTTGCACTCTCTGGCCCACCCTGTTGGTGGGACCATGCCAGTGGCGTGCAGTGATGTTTGTTGCTGTTTGTTGTGTTTTCTGGTTTGTTTACTCCTCCTGGTGGCCGCAGTCTGTATCACAGCACACTCTGACCTCCACGAAGGCCCACTTCATGGAGCAGGAGGAACTTCCAACGTCCTCCTGGAGTTTTTGATTGAGCACCAGCAGCGACGGCAGTCGCTAAAACACCTTAATACTATTTATTGTTTTTAATTTCTATGACACGTATGTAACATAATTAACACCTATGTTCATTTTTTTTTTTTTTAGACCTACATTTTAGGTGTAAACGGCTTAAAATCGACTCCATATTTTTGTCCCAAATTAATGAAAAACACTTACCCTTTCATGACCGCTCAGCAATAATTAAACATTTTTATTTATTTATTTATTTATTTTTACTTTACACTTTGATTCCAGTTAATTGTAAAACTATAACAAGTTCTATGTGTTGTACCAGTATCTGGCCGCGTCTTCCTTTCCGGGTCACGGGGTCACTGGTGTCCATATCCATCAGCCACTGTGTGAGAGGTGGACCTGGACAAGTCTCCAGTCCATCACAGGGACACAGATAAAATGAAATGAACAACTAATCACACTCGCTCACCAGTTTAATCAGCCTAACATGCATGTTGTTGGTCTGTGGGAGGGAACCGGAGTATCTGGAGGAAACCCACGCATGCACGGAGAGAACATGCAAACTCCACCCAGAAGGGCACCGGCCCAGGATTTGATTCAGCAACACTCTCACCATGAGGCTCCATCAACTGAGCCACTGTGCTGCCTTGTTTGTAATTCATTCATCCATCCATTATCTTTACCCGCTTCTTCCATTTTGGGTCATGGGGTGGGGGGGTCACCGGTGCCCATGTCCAGCAATCACTGTGCGAGGAGCGGGGTGCACTCTGGACAGGTCTCCAGTCCATCACAGGGACACATAGAGACAAACGAGACAAACAACTATTCACTCTCTCACACCTGGAGACAATTTAGAGTTACCAATGAGTCTAACATGCATGTTTTTGATCTGTGGGAGGAAACGAGTACCTGGAGAAAACCCACGCTACATGGAGAGAACATGCAAACTCCGCCCAGAACGGCCCTTGGACCGGGATTTGAACCGGGAACCTGCTCGCTGAGAGGCAGCAGCTCTTCAGTTGTGCCACCGTGCTGTCTTTTTAAATATAAAACAGGAAACGTCAATCGGTGCGTTTCTGGCTGCAACTGGTCCTCAAGATCCAGCTTACTGTGAAACCAGCACGTATTTGCACCACAAGGAGAGAATTGGTCTTCTACCCTCCACGTCTCCATGCAGAGTGGACTTGTGTGGTAATAAAAGACCGAGCTTCATCTCAAAACATGATGAATTTGCTCCTTGTCACCAGTTTGTGCCTCCCAGTTGCAGTACTACTCTGTTGTTCCACCTCTGGCATCCCACACGTTGGCTGGCGAACCTGTAGTTTGGTGGATTCCAGTCACTGAGACACGGTGCGGGAGGACACAGGGTGCTGCAAAAATCTTGAGCCTTTGTCCAGATGGCAGGCACAGACGTCACCAGGCTTTATAATTGTCTGTGCCCAGTATAATGATCTTCCCTTAACGTGGTCTCTGATGTCTTGATGTGCTCCAACAACGATAAGTCCTGCATGACATGCACTTGCACAGAACTAACACGTGACCCACAATGCAACTTTTTCCAACTCTGTCAAGTGCTGGTAGTGAGGCATCCTCTGTGTCTGGTGACCTTCTCTCAGTATTTGACTGTAAACATTATCCCGCCACTCAGGACGCCAACACCACACGAGCTCTTTTCAAAACAAAACGATTACAGACGTGGAACGAGTCTGTACGTTAACCACATGTGATCCAAACTGGACCACTCCTTCTGTTGTGTATCTGTTTCTTAAGAATATCAAATGACACCTATTGGTGAACATTGTCCAGAATAGGGGTGTCGAACTCAGTTACCAAAAGGAGCCAAAATTTAAAAACTTTGTCCGAGTCATGGGACACTTTCAGCTGATACATTAACTCGAGCCAGATACTCGATATCTTCTTGGTTGCAGGTTCATCAACGAGAATTTGATCAATCTCATTTGACCTTGTTGCTCTTTCCACACCAGAACCAGTAATGACAGAACGACTCAGCCTTTTTTTTAAATGGCTTCAAAGTTAGCCAGCTCGTAAGAGAAGTCTATACTAAATTATGTATTTATCAGTTTTTTAAAGAAAATAAAAAAGGAGAAATACAATATTTTACGTTTAAATGATCATCTTGGGGGACCAGATTTGGCCCGTAGCTCTTGAGCTTGACGTGGTCTAGAAGAATATTTGCGTCCTTGTACTTGTAGGTTCAGGTCAAAGTAATTTAAGGAAACAACAAATGACATAAGCAAAAATAGCTTCACAAGTCTTCAAGGCTCATTGATGCACAATGAAGTCTATATATTTTTGGCGTGTGCACAATTTAATGTGTAAAACTCAATGCAAAGGAATAAAAATGAAAGACACAACATAGGACAGTGTAATAAGTATTTTATTGCATTTTATAATGCCATTGTCAATAATTAGTACAGATTACATGCAACTAGACCTACTGTACAGTTTTTTTATTGTCTGCATGGACAGACACAAGAAGATTCAGGTTACAAATACACAGATATATGTATGTGTGTGTCGTGTCGTGTGTTTTTATACAGCATGAAGGAAAACGGGCAGTGACTGGCATTACATGGCTACCCTGGGGGGAGGAGGAGCGTTAGAGGCCTGGGCTCATCTGTCTGTCTAAAGCAAGCACCCAGTTCCTGTTCCCGCCTCTTCCTCGGGTCACACTTTCAAATAACAAGGAACAACAACAACAGAAAAACAGAATAAAAAGAGGTACAAAGATAAACTCAACTAAAAATCAATAGTCACTGCTGAAAATGTACACACATTCCTAAGGTTTAACCAGAGGATCAATAAAGTGGTAGTTCCATCAGATTCTGGCTGTCTTTAAGTCATAATACCATCAGGCAAATGTTCCTCTTTTTGAAAGTCCCTTAACCCTTGCGTGACACCTCAGAGCTGTCCAATCACACATCAGGATTTGATCCCCCTCCGTCTGTTCGAGTCAGACACCAGCCATTGGGAGGTAGACTGCTCCTACGAGACTGCTCTGTGGGCGTATGAGGGGAACCAGTGATACGTGAAGTCGATGGAGAGTTTTGGAAGTAGCTTGGTTTTTGTTTTTTTTTTTGGTTGGTTGTGGCATTGGTTTGGTTACAGTTTGGTTACAGTTCAGGAGTTCGGACAAAGCAACGTCGGCTCACGATGCCTTTGGTAGTCAGAGCTGCATCTCCGAGAGCCAGTCCACATTTTGGTTTTGGAGCTGAGCAAGAGGAGGAGTATCAAAAAAAATGCAACGGTGTCAAGTCTGTCGGACTGGGAGATCATGTTTTTCAGCTCCTCGCCGCCGGCCAGGTTTCTGACTCGGCGGCGGCGGCCCCTTGGCACCTGCAGATGATTGACAGGTCTGTGGGTTGAAGTTCAGCGTAGGAATGACAGGGGTTTGGAGGGGTTAGAGGAGGGGGTCACATGGAGCAAGAACAAAAAGTGGCACCTGAAAGGACCTACAGCAATGCTTTTCTATTTCTTCTTATGCAACAAAGGGGCTACCTATTCTTACATTTTTCCCCCTCGTTCTTTTTCTTGTCAGAGGTTTTGGTCCTGTCTTTGAGAAAAAAAAAGTCCTCCTGAGGTATCGATACACATTGAAGAAACTTTTAAGTTTGTTTTCCTTTTGATGTTTTTTTTTCCTTTCCATAAAAATGCATAAATGCATACAGAGACCCCCCAAAAAAAAAAAGTATCAAAATAGATCTAGCTAAGATAAATATACATATATAAACAGCTGTTACCTAAACCACTGATCTAAATTTATTTAAATTTTTTTTTTTTGATAATACACCTAAAAAATAAAAATAAAAAAGTTAGCGTCCCAGACGTTTTGATAAAGAGCTAAAAATGAAAACAAAACCAACAAAAACTATTCAACCAAGATACCGGCAGCACTTAATATGATAAATACATATACTCAGCATTCGCAGTACAGAATAGCAATTTGAGTGGAAAGTTTTACAACAGCAGAAAAAAAACAAAGACAATTCAAAGAACAGAACGGGAATGAGAAGCCGAGCAGTAATTTACAGGAATGTGTTTTATGCCAAACTGAAAGGAAAGCGTGTTGCGTGGTGACCTGCGAACAATCTTTAGAAAACAGTTTTGTTTACAGGTGTACCTTAAAGCACAAGTCAAGAAAAGACCCGGATGCAGCAGTTCCTCCTGTTTTGGACCTTAGAGTTTTGTTGGTCTTCAGTGTCTTTGTGAGGGTTTTGGTGAAAATGGTTGTTGTGGGTCTTTGGATGGTCGGAGTTTCTGTCACTCATCAGTGTTTTAGTGTGTGTGTTGCTGCCTCTGACAATCAGCTCTATGCAACAGCTGCTGATGACCAGATGTGCACACTAAGGTGTTTTAAGGAGAGGTAGGTATTCTAAATTATGACTTTATGTTTTTTTTGGGCTCAAGAAGACATGCAAGGGTGTTCAGATCAGCAAATATCTCGTCCGAGTTCTTCGTATCAGCCGTACGGTAAGTGTAAAACCAGGTTTGGCATTCAATATTAACATTGATGGAAATTAGAAGAAGAAAAAAACCAAGAGTTCAGTTTCTGGCTATGTGTTAAACAGCTTTTACAAGGAGGTAGCATTATTTTTGGTGTTTATCTCATTTCAAGATCCCACTTTTGATGTAATCTGTAAGACAGTCAGCGTCAAACACGACGGGACGGGTCCCGTTTGAACACAAAGTCACGAGAAAGGTTTTTGAAACATGAAGGAAACGTGAAGTGCAAGACATCGTTCGACAAAACGTGTGAGAACGTGAACCCATCTTCAAGCAACGTTATGTCCCTTGTTTTTCTTAATCTGTTAAATTTTAATATTCCCTCTTTATTATCGTCTTCAAAATTATTTGGAATAATTTCTTCATTTAAAAATAAAATAAAAGCACATATTGATCAGGAGAATGTGACTTACGAAAAAAAAACTACATTTAATCGACATCGAAAATATCAGAAATTTAACTTTTTTTTCCTCCTTTTTGCCTCTTTTTGGCATCTCAAACAAATGTATATATTTAAATGCAGCAATTGTTCAGCCTGCGTACAGCATTTTAATCCCAAAGTTAAAGTTTAAACACAGCTGGGCCTGTGTGTGGCAGAGACAGGGCTTCACTTTTAAGTGCTTTTCTTTCACTTCTCACAGGAACTGTGCGAGGTTCATTAGTTAATACTTGTGGCCTCCTACCTAATCTGAACTGTCTCCTAATTCTGCAACGCTTTGGTCTTTTGGAATGGTCAGCGCTGTAAGTAATGCAATTTCAACTCAAAACATACATGAATACATTAGTGGAAATTAAAACGTATGGTTTGTTGTCTTTTGGCCAGCTCTTTTAAGAAAATGAAAACAAAAAAAATACGTTTTTTTTTTTTTTGGTTTTCTACATATTTCTTTGGTTACCTGTAACGAAAATAAAGTAGGGAAAAGGCGATAAACGATTAAAATAAACATTAATTTGGTATGGCACTGTTGAGAAAAGTAATGTTTTGACACTGGTAGTAAAAAAAAAAACAAAAAAACTCATACTATTCTTTTAACACAAACTCACACAGTGAATTGCAGAAAGCTTCAACACAGTAACTATTACAACCATAGAGCTTTGAAACGAGGCTGAGCAGAGTTGCCACATTTGGTGTCCCGCAGAAAGTGTTCCCCCTTCGTTTCCCCCCCAGTTTGGACACAGTTCCAGGCAGAACCTTTGTGGGATGAGGTATTCTCTGACTGCAGTTATAATATATATTTATATAAGTTTTTAAAGCGTTACAGATACATCTCAACTAAATACACAACCAAAACAACATGTGAATGTGATAGATAAAAAAAAATAAAAAATAAAAAAAAAAAAACAACAAGAAAAGATTTGGTGGTTAAATAATATTTGGATAATTGCAACTTTTAAGTGCTTTTTTTCTTCCAATTTTCTTGCCTGCTACACTTGGGACAGAAAAGGAAAGGGGCAGGAAAGTTGGGACAATACTGCGGTTTATGTTTGTTTTTTCAGCTTTTTATCTTTTTTTTTGTTCCCCCTCCAGTACTCATTTGGAATGGTGTGAACAACCAGAGTAAAATCAAAACATCTTACAATAAAAAATAAAATAAAAAAAGACAAAGACAACATCAAAAGAGGTACGTCAAAGCGGAAATCCACATCGGAGATCCTCAAAAAAAGATAACGTAAAACAAAAAATAATAATAAAAAAAAGGACAAAAGCTACCACACTTTTTTCTTATTTTCCATAATCGGTGACAGTTTTCATTCTATTTTTTTTATTTAGTTTTAGTCTCAAAGTTTTTGCAGACACTTCTCCCCTCGTTTCTCACGCCTCGCGGACGAGAAATGAAAGACCGCATCAAACGGTCCATTTCCTGCAGTCTTCATCTTGGGCTGGGCCGTAGTCGCGATAGGAAAACGTCTCCTTTTAATATGTATAGAAGTAAAAACGTTCAAAAGATGTCCCTTACAGAAAACGTCTTGCTGATGTTGAAAAGTTGGAGCCGGGTCAGCCTCACGAACAAGATGGACGCTCTCTTCCTTCCTCTATATCTCAAAGCCCATCAGTTTTCATTTTAATCAAAACTAAAAATGGAAAAGATAGTTGACTCGAAGAGGGGAGGAAGGAGAGGTATCTGCCCCCGGTGACCGCTCCGAATCTATGTACACATGATCCTACGCGTGCTTGCATTGTTCTGTGTCTCTTCCCAACTGATAGAAAACGGCTCGCCAGGCAGCCAGAGACCACTGAGAGAACGGAGATGGGTGTGTCCGGGGTGGAGGGATGAGCAGGAGAGGGAGCGCGTGTGTCCATGCCTCCTGGGATCTCTACGTAAAAGGTGGTTTATCCAGGGAAGGCGACGAGACGTGGTTTGACAAGTAAACACAAGTGTGTGTGTGTGTGTGTGTGCACAGGTTTCGTGTGTATGCAGTAAGTGGTGTTACACCTCTGAGCCGAGCGCCGTGAGAGCAACGCTCGGAGGTAAAGCAGTGCTCCACAGTCTGGTTTTTGCGTCTGAAAAGTAACAAAAGTCATCAAACCCTGTTTCGAGTTTTTAATTTTTTTCCCCCCAATGTCATTCGTAGTTGCTTGAACTTTAAAACGGACAAAAAAAAAACTTGTTTTATTCTTTTTTTCTCTTGAGTGTTGCTCTTTTGTGATTTTTAATCCCGCTTCACACCCGTGCAAGGGCTCCGGGGTTGAGCTCGGCGTGTTCCCGTCCTACTCCAGGTCGTCGGAGGGAAGATCCTCCTCCAGGTCGCGCTCGTCGCTCGGCAGCGGCATGCTGTGCGCGAGGCTGGCCAGGAGGGAGACGGGCCGACAGTCCTCCTCCACCTCAGTGGGCTCCTCCTTCACGTGCACGGAGTGGCTGTGGCAGGACACAGGAGAGAACACGTGGTGAGCCGATGGACAAAGTTTCAAATGACGTGAACGGGTACGTTTTCGTTTTAACACCGAACGTGTAAAACGTTGTACTCGTGTTTTTTTTGGTATTTTATTAATTTGCATTTTTATGCATGTTAGACTGTTTGGTGACTCTAAATTGTCTCTAGGTGTGAGTGAGAGAGCGAATGATTGTCTCTATGTGTCCCTGTGATGGACTGGAGACCTGTCCAGGGTGTCCCCACCTCTCGCACAGTGATGGCTGGACATGGACACCAGTGACCGCCATGACCCAAAATGGAAAAAACTGGTAAAGATGATGGATGGATGTTTTATTGCTCTACTACTACAAATGAAGCAAATGAACAAAACTTTAAACACAACTTTTGTCATTTTGTTTATCTGGTTTGTTTTTTTGTGCACAAGTCACTCAGAAAAATGCATGTTTAAGATATAAAACTCAGTTTGATGCAACCTGCTGCATTCCCTGGTTAGTCAACATTATACTGTGCAGTTTTTTCTTTCAGCTGCTCTCGTGTTCAGGGGTCATCACAGCGAACAAAGTCACACAAAGACTCGGACATTATTTTACGCTGGATGTCCCTCCTGACACAACCACAGACCAGCGAGCTACCACAGCCCTCTGTGTGGAGCAGAGAGCTGCTGCAGATGGTGGGGGTTAAGAAGAGCCTTGCTCAAGGGCCCAGAGTGGGGCAAATGAGCAGGTGTGGGTGCTTCACCAATCCCACCCACATTGTACTGGGAGATGAACTGGTGATTTTCTGATCATAAGCCCACCTTCTAACCTCTGCAACACCACTCTCTATATACTGTACAGAATTTTTTTATTTATTTACTGAATCTAATAGTTTTGATTTTTATAAAAAAAACGCAGCTTTCGATCAATCTGCTGTTTTGTTTTGTGTCATTAAGAAACACGTGTTCTGATGGTCACATTTCCTTATTTTAGCCACGAGGTAAAAAGTATTTTTAGCTGCCACATTAATGAATCCCTAAATGACAAATAGATGACTGTTCTGTATTTAAGCATTCAATTTAAAAAAAAAAAAAAGTAACCTTTGGAAATATGTTTAGTCGTTTTGATTTGTCTTTGTTTTTATATCAATTTTTGACCTTTTGAATTTGAACAGTTTTGTTATTTTTGTAAATTGTCTGCACTGTAACAACAATTAACACATTTTATTGTGAAAAATCATGCTAAACTAAATTGAACTCAGATAAATATTGTTATTAACTTACTTTTTATGTATTTGAATGTTTCTGTTCAGTGCCCTGAGATGACTTCTGTTGTGACTTGATGCAAAATAAATAAAGTGAATTGAATTAAACTAAACTGTTATAATTTGATTAAAATCAGGCTTTAAATAATTAAATTGATTTTGGACAGTGTGGGCTGGAAGACTTTAGATGTGAATTAATATTATATAAATAGAATTTGATGAATAAAAGTGTGCGTCATAATATATAATTTATTTTACAGTACTGTATTGGAATATTTGAGCAAATGCACAGAACATTCAGAAATTCAAACAATTATTTTGTCTTATTATTACATCATAATCAGAAATCTAAATTTTAGTCACTTGAACTTTTCTTCAAATCTGTACAGATACAACAAATGTTTGATTATCTGCTTCTGGAGCTGGAAAATGTTTTTCTCAAGCCTTTGTTGTTTGAGTTGTGGGTTTTTTTTTTTTTTTTTTCACTGTAGATAACATAAAAATATTCTAATAATCATATCAATTTGTTAACAAAACCAACATGACTATCACACGAGCACCGTATTATAGTTTTGTCTGGTTGTATCATCACATGCGCCGTGTGTGTGTGCTGTGATCGTACCTGTACTGCTGAGGGCTGAGCGTTGGGCTGCAGCTGCCGTTGCTGTTCACCTGCTCCACGGTGGAGCTGACATCATCGTGGCCCACGTGTAGCATGTTGAGGCTGGCCGCAGACGGAGGAGTCACCAGGGGGGGGCTGTTGAGCAGGGACAGACTGCTCTCTGCCAGAGCCGCCTGCACAAACACAATCATTTATTCTTTCTTTTTGTATATGCCCAAATAGAGAAGCTATGTAAAAACTGTTAAGCTACTTATTTAATGTTTAATGCAACCTCTGTTTGTAATTCTGACAGAATCAGATAAAAATCTGAACTAACACAACAAAAAAGTAATTTTTTTCTTTCCCATCTGTGCAGGCGAGCATCAAAACACACCACTAGGGGGCGCTTGCATACAGTACTATCCACCTCAAGAGCTCTTCGTGCACGTCCAAGTCCCTGTCAAAAGTGTGTGTGTGTGTGTGATGCATGAAAGTCTCGACAGGAATGTTACGAGAAAAAGAGCCACGACCTCAGCGCCGGCGCAGAAACATAAGCGCAACATCTGTGTCTGCAGAGGAGAAAACAACAGGAAGAGCTTCTGTCGTGGACGCTCACAGCCACATGCTGGATGAGACAGGTCGGATGCCGGCTGAGATGCGCACCCCCCACCCCCCTCCTCTCTCCCCCATCTCTCTCTCACACACAGCGAAAAAAAAAAAAAGACAAAAGGAATCCTCACTGGCTCAGAGGTGGGTTTTCTGGGACAGGCGATAATTTTATGCAGTAACCTTAATTGACAACTACTTGACGCTATAAATCATCTCAGTCGTACAAAAAGTGTGATTTAGCGTGTGCATGTGCTGAAGGGAAGTAGTGGGTATGAGGTGGGAGGTGTCGGCGTGAATGTAGTTAGGAAATCGGCTAATTATGAGAGGGATTTGATATCGGTGTCCTTGATTGTGAGTGTGAGGAAATAAAAAGAAGAGGTCATGACTTACCTGGTAGCTAGCGCTTAGGGAGCCAAAACCCAGGCCCGAGATCATGTTTTTCACCAGAGTGGGACTTCTGCACAAAAACGCACGGAAGGGAAACCAAAGAGGCGACGGTAAGACAACAGACTGAGCGCACGTGTGGCCTCAAATCAAACCGCTTTGACAAAACTGAAATGGTTCCCACACAGAAACATCCACAGACTGTAAGCAGCTGCTGGAACACACACACGCACGTGTGGAGAACGTGTGCCGTATCTGGCGTGCAGGTGTGCGTGCGCCAATTGTCCCCGGTGGTTGGGAGGGAACATCTGTTTACACACGCTAACAAGTTGTTTTCCTGTCTCGCATCTCACACAGCTGCTTACTAATGGTGCCGACAAACAAGAGAAAACACACTCGTTTGTAATTCAGAGCCTCTTGGTGATAATAGCAGACAGTGGTGGGATGTAACTAAGTACAAGTACTTTGTTACTGTACTTAAGTACATTTTTCATGTGTCTGTACTGAATTAAATGTGGGTACTTTTACTTTTACTCCACTACATTTTACATGAAGTATCTGTACTTTCTACTACACTACATT
>JARVGV010001459.1:31691987-31706970 GCA_031762435.1 Hypsolebias longignatus | reverse complement strand
GGGAAAAATCTTGATATTTTTATTATGAAATTCATAAAAATATTGAATGAACCATTTTGACAGCCTAAAATGAAAATCTAATTGGTAAATTTTAAGAAATTGTGTACAAACTTAGAACTCATTTGGATCTACAACTATTTAAAACTCTTTCTCAACCAAAATTAGTAAACTTTTGTAATTTATCTGAAATATTGTTCACACTGAGAGTTAAATTCACATTTTTGTGGCCCACGCGTCCTTTCATCTGGATGGTTTTGGCCCACACATGAAAACATTTGGACACCCCTGGTTTAGGGTAATAATTCCCATTTCAGCAAACGGCTCCTGATGAGTAGATGGCCAAAGAAACTCAAACAATATCTCGTATCAAAAAAGTCAGACTAAATTCTGTCGTTCTGGTCATGCAACAGACCTCAGGTGACAACACAACTGTTAGGTACAAACATTAGACAAAAGCTCTCAATATTATGTGCAAGAGGTAAAAATCAACAGCTGAGAACATGTTTTAACTTGAATTTTGGTGTCAGAGTTTACTCTTCCTATGGTCCTCATACGTTCCACCTTGGTTATCAAAAATAGGAAACGTGGGACAACATCCTCCTTCAGTTCTCACCACAGGAACATAATGTATATCTACCACCAATTCCACCTGGAGACGAGTTCAAAGATTGGTCAATTGTTTCTAATGGAAGCTCTAGTGGGGTTTTATCATTGTGATAAAGTTTTGAACCAGGCATTATCAGCTGGCAAGCCAGTGAATGCGGTGCAGCCTGGGCCTGGTTAATCATTTACTGCAGCACCGTAAGAGACGCGCATTAGTCACTGTAGCTCAATAAGCCTGATTAGTGTGTGCTCCTTTGTTGGACACTTCTCTGCCTGTTCCCTCAGCTGTCCATGTGTGAAGCTTTGAAAAAGACATCCACAGATGGAAACTTGTGACAAAACACCTTCTGTAAAAAGTGGACGATGCAAGAACAAGACAAATACAAGAAAAGATGAGGCTTAATTTAGGGATGGAAAAATCAAGCACATCCAGAGGTGGGAAATTTTTGGCACTTCAAAACTTGATGCAATTAAAAAAATGATTGATGCATTTTGATTGTCTTGAAACTTTAAGGTCTGTGGTTTATTTAGCATAAACAAACATTGATTTTTTTTTATATTTCCATATTATATAAAGAGTTTGGAATAACATACGTAAAACAAAAATAAATATTAATCACATGCTGATGACCGTTGGCGAAATGGTCAAAACCTTGAAGAAATACCAAATAAAACTTTGGGCAATTAGAATCCTCATTATCACTGGAAATTCATACAGAAAGTCGTTTTAAAGGCAATTATTATGTGACAACTTTGATTATTTTTTATTACTTACCGGATTAGAAGTAAGCAAGTCAATCTTCAGAGGCGCTCATCTTTGTCATGTAGGTTCCCACCACCCCCATGTTCTTCTGGGTTCAGCAAAGAAAAGATGAAAAAGGTGAAAACACACAGCTTGACTGCAACTATGGGGAGTAGTGGCGCAGAGGTTAGAGACGGTGGGCCTGTGACTGGAAGATCGCCGGTTCAAGCCCCGGTACCGACAACATCAAAATGTGGGTGGAAAAGGTAAAACATCCACACCTGCCTCCACCCTCATTGGCCACACTCTGGGCCACTGAGCAAAGCCCTTAACCCCCACCATCTGCTCCCTAAACATGTCTCTCTTGAAAATGAGTTCTCGTGACTCAATGAGACTAACTTGGATAAATAAAGGGTAAATGAAAAAAAAAATCTATTCATATACAGGAAACTACAGTAACTTTATTAGGACAAATGGCTCTACTGACTCTCTTAAAGTGGCAGATTTTAAACTAAATCGATTTTTGACATTTAAAAATTGATTCAAGATCTTCTGGGTCCACGATGTGATGCGTCTAAAAGTAGATTTTCTGTTTTACCCCTAACATTTAGTGTTTTCTCAGATAATTAATATATTTAAAGTGATTGTTCAATTTTTTTTTTTTTTTTTTAGGTTGGGTTTTGATGAAAGGATATGAACATTGAACATAGTAATTCCTATAGATTGGTTATAAAACAAATTCAGTTTGGTGGAAAAGCACTTTATTATAACCTGTGTCTTGAGCTAATGACAAACTTCGCATTACATGGACTTTTAGAAAATATATGGCTATTTTCAATCATAAACAGTAGCAACTAGCTGTAGCACTTCCAGTGCAACCTGAGACACCTTCTGCAGAAATATTCAAATGGTTCTATGAATGAATGTGTAAGGAAAAAATGACATTGTTGCAAACATTTTTAAAATATTGTTGCCATGAACTGCTATGGATCGTTTGCAATTAGTTGTTCAAGACGTGGGCTGTAGTTGCTAGTTTGTCATTATGTTCAGACTCAAACTTTATTTCTAAATAATTAGTGGTTTTTTTTTTTTTTTTCATTCAACCTTTATTTATACAGGCTAGTCTCATTGAGCCACAAGGACTCATTTGCAAGGGGAACCTGTTCCAGACAGAACATATAAAGTACAGACAACAATAACTGTAAACAACAACAATAAATTATGGTAAAGGTGCAGTTAATATAAGAGCAGTGTACAAAACAATGAATCAGGGTGAAATTCTAAAAACAAGAACATATTTGCTTTGATTTTTCTATTGACATTATCAAATGTTTGAAACCCCCTAAATAAATCAAGGTGGACAACTTCACTTCCTGTTGCAAGGTGTTGCATGTTGCAGGAACGAGGCTTTTATGTACTGAGGGAATGCTGCAGGTAATGATTGCTTGAGAGTGCATGTTGTAACTGCACTGACGGTGTGACAAGTGGGAGGAGATATAAGAATGTAGCAGACCAAGGAGGGATTTATAGAAGAAAAATGAACCAGTGTAAGAGTCTATGTGTAGACAATCATGACCGACTGACCAGTGAGTACAGAGTGCAGTGATGGGTTACAACCAGTTATGAATCTTTGCTCGCCATGGTAGACAACATCCAACATTTGCAAGTAGCTAGCAGGGGCATTCATGTAAATAATGTCATGATAGTCAATGACAAGAAGGTAGCAGCTTCAAGGCACTTTCTAGCATTCAGAGTTGAACAAGATCCATTTCTGAAAAAGAAACCCACTTTTAATTTCAGTTTCTTTATCAAGTTTTCGATGTGTTCCAACAAACGTTCTATAACAGGTAAGATATTAACTCTTCATACCCTTTCTATAGAACCCCATTTTGAAAGTTCAGAATTATCCCTTTAAAATGTTGCTCAATACGAGTGGTCTAAAATATGAATTGCACACGAGAGGGGAACAAAAACAGTCACTGGTGGCAGACTTGGGAGACAGTCGTCCTTTATGATAGGATCAATAAGCATTTGTGGTCGGCTGCTTTGGAGGCAGAAGGTTTTCCTCTGACGCTCACCAATCAATACGAGCGATTATCACAGGTAACCTTTCACTTTCTGACTGTGATCTTTAGACTGCAAAACATTCAGCTCAATATCCTTAGCTAACAAGCTGAACATTAAAACACTTAACGGCCGAGTACAATTGGATCAACGTTACAGCTGAAGGGAAGTAAAGCCCTGACAGGATGACTTCTATTATAATTAGTTTACAATAAGCCCCATTGTGAACCTCACCAGTGTTAATTTCACTTTAGTTAATTTGCACTTTTACTTTCTTTTTGTTTAAATAAATCTCAACAGTGCAGAAAGTTTTGACTACAGTAATTCCTGTCACTTTTTTTGGCCTGCAGTATTCTTGTGTGGTATTTTGCGTTTTGCACAATGATACCCTCTTTGCCCTAGGTTGAGTTTACGTCTAAGGTCAATCTCTCCTTCTCATTAGTTTTGACCTCGTGCAACCTCCTCTCATCTGTGGCGACACATGGGTCAAACCAAACGCACTAATTATGGAAAATCGGAAGCAGAGAGTGTCAGTGTTTATTCACTAGAAAGAAGCAAATAATGATTAAAAAGGGGGTAAACAGTAACAATAACACTTGGTGATATTTCAGCTATTTCTACCTAATATTTACTAAAATGCTAAATGCTGCAAAACACAAGGTTCTCTATCATGTGGCAGAAATCCTGTCTCCCTAATTAGAAAACGAGCACCACATCATTGAATGCATGCGCCATCGTTGCAGAATAAAGATGCATTTGTGTTCAATTTGCACATGCAAGCGCACGTACACAAGCTATAACGCTGTCAACATTCTAATTGTCTGCGTAAACAGTTTTTGCTCCATCTGAATCATATACATATGTGCTGCCAGCTGCACGCAGCATCGTAACACATCAGACTCACTTTATCACTGGAGCTTCTATTTCATATCGGTCCAAAATACACATACTGTGAGAAACACAAACAAGTGCAGACATCCAACATGACTCAGATCCAGAAGACTTTAAACAAATGGAAAACAATTCCAGACATTTTTCTCCACTCAGAGGAAGATCAGAAAAACATCCAGAATCACCACGCAGAACGAGTTTCACGGCAAAATGGAGAGAAACTTGTTTTACAGACAACAAACGCACATACATTGAGAATATTTCTTTACACCAGTAGCGAACCGTCACTATGAGAGCTAATTCTTTAGTTAAGATGCAATGATGAAGCAATCTAATAAATGCTGGTTTTGAAGACACTTCGCAATTGCTGTTTGATCAGAGCGTTTTACCGTCAGTTTCACAATCCTGCAACTCACAGAACAGGAAGTGATTTCTCCTTTTTACGCATTAAGTGCATCATCTGACTTATGGTGTCAGTTATTTTAGTCGAACGATCTCACCATAAATGCCAACCCAACTAGTGGTGGGCGTATCGATCCAAATATCGATAACATTGATATCAATACCTGTGTAATGAGATCGACACTTTAGCTTCAGTTTCTCTCCTGTATGCACTTCTGCGGTTTCATCAAAGATGTGAGCCGACTGTGTAAGTGCCACTCCTGTCACAGCACAGAGCTTTGCTTACAGAAAAAAAAGGTATCGGCGATAATGGACCCGTATTCACTTGGTATCGGATCGTTACCAAATTTCACAGTATCTCACACCACTAAACCAACAATAAACAAAACAAAAAAAAAAACAAAAAACAAACAAACAAAAAAAAGGAACAACCCATGTGAACACATAACCTGAAAAAGTCCACCCATTTCTGTCTCAAAACTACCCAGCATGCTTTGCAGCGTCCCCAGTCTCATGGATTCAAGTGACATATAATTTCAATAATTCATTTTGAAATGTAACTCACCAAACTTACTCTTTCTGTAAAATTTTAACATGTAATCATCCCAGAATGCAACTGTAATGTTGAAAATTATCTGTGAACCTAAATGGGATTCATATTTAGAGCAACTACAATTTTAGTATGGATTTTTTTTAAGTTTGCATTTTGCAACTGAATGAATAAATAAATAAATAAATAAATAAATAAATAAATAAATAAATAAATAAATAAATAAATAAATAAATAAATAAATAAGTGAAAAAGAAAAATGCCTTGCAGGACCTTCCCGAAGGCTCAGAGTTCTGTGCTTTGGCCCCACTCACTCTACATTGACATTGTGATTGGTTGATTTCCCTGTCAGTTATTAACCAAACATCCTGCAGAGTGTCTGACTGATCTGAGCCTTCTCTGCAGACTGTGACGTCCTAACCAATGTTTCTACCCGGAGACAGAAATTTGAAAAAATCTGATTGGATATATGGTATTTATGTGAATTTAAATGTTTCTTGCTCAACTGTAAAATAGTTAACAGAAAATAAGAGAGAGTACAGTAGCTAAAAAAAATAAAATAAACTACGTGGAAAATATCCGTCACACATCTAATACATTGTGTTCTACAGAAACACAGGTGAGTTCTGCTTCGTGCCTCTGTTGGTTCAGTTCATTTCATGTCTGAAAGCTCTTGTCTATGCGGGGCATGATTGGGGGGGCTGTGGCTGAGTGGTTAGAGCAGTCGTCCTCCAATGCAAGAGTTGGGGGTTCCATTCCACCAGCAGTCACATGCCAAAATGTCCCTTGTCAAGACACTGAACCCCCCATTGCCTCCGAGGTGTGTCCCATTGGTGTATGAATATGATAAAGCACTAATTAGTCTTTGTATAGATCTAGCATAGTGATGTATGAATGGGTTAATGAGGGCACAGATTGTGTTGTAAAGCACTTTGAGTGTCTTGATAAGATAGAAAGGTATTATATAAGCACAGTCCATTTACCCTCTTCTGAATTTGGGATTTTTGACTGGCCAGATAAAAATGGACTGGTCTAAATGTTTTCATGAAAGAGCTCAGTTACATACTGGGGGCAGAAATATGAGGAAAAAAAATAACAAGGAACAACAATTGTTTTGCTATTCAAAATCTGACAGAAACAATGTATATTTTGTAACAGTGGGGTGCCACCAAACCAAAGCGTGTGGTTGGCAGCCAAAGGAGAAAAAGAGAAATGGAGAAATAAGGAAGGGAGAGAGGGACTGTGATAACGAACCATTAAAATTGGTGCTGCTGTCCAAAATCCTGAGGAGAGAGAGAGATAGAGCATCTTTAAACACTGTCATTTGACTTTGAACAAAGTGACTTTTGAAGTGAAAGAAGCCGTTTCCCCTTTTCCATTTTTTCCCCTTTTCCTTGCACACTTTAATGCTCCCTGCTCTATCATGTAAATCCCCATTCAAATTAGTTGGGCATTAGAGCCCTCAGCAGTAATGTCAGAGAGACTGAATGAGATGGGGGACTTAAGCACCTAACGAACAATGAAATTCCCAAGCCTTGGGACAGGACAATTAAGAAGCAGGCTTAGCCAATGATGAAAATTTATTGCTATCTAATACATATTTCTATTTTCTGAACACTAACCAATTTGAATGTGATTAAGGGGGGTGGGGCGCTTCATTAAAGAGACGCCGGCTCTCAGAGGTCGCTGGGAGAGGCGCCTTTTGATGTTAAATTACAAATATGGAGGAGAAAGGCATTGCCATTGTCTTTTTTGTGGTCCAAGTATTGTTTTCTGTAGTTCCCCATAAATGGGTGAGTTAACCCCTTACTGTCCAGGAGAGATGCTAATGTGAGGGGCCTGGGGGAGCGAGAGGAGCGTAGACAGGAATGGAGAGGGCTTTTAGTGGGATAATAGACAAAATAAATGCCTTAGCGTTTATTCCTTTCATCAGAATGAAAGCACCCATCCATTCATTCTTCCTTTCCTGCTTTTCGTGTGTTGTATCAGTCTGCGGCTGAACTCACAGTGGGTGTCTTTGCCTCTGTTAGAGCTAAATACTGTACACAAAAAGCCTGTTCGAAAAGAAACCGCTCTGGAAGCTAACAAGCCCATTAGAAAACAATAACAGGCTCAATGAACGGGAAGTGTTAATCGAACTTGTTAAAATGTACTTTTCTTTAATACGTCAGCTTCAACAGAGCCCACGAGACATTCGGTATTTTTCAAGTGATCAGTGCTTCAACACAAGTATGAGGACAGACACCTCTGATAGGAAACCCTCAGCATCAGTCACATCTTGTTCGCCCTGTTCGAAACTCCTAACGTGGTCCACCAAATTTCTCAGAAGTGAAAGAACAACGCTCCTCTTTTTATTTAACTGTCCAGCTTAAAGAAAGGAACAATAATTTGAGTCGGAGATGAGAGCAGCAAACTATGGATATATCTTATCCCCTGCAACGCATACCAGGGCCAGATTAATCTGAGTTAATAGATGCATTCTCAGGCCCAGTTTAGAGGGGATAAAGGACATTTTCATTAACTTTCTTTATATTTAATGTTCAATTAGTTGCGGGTATAACCGGACCATAATCAGATGGAAATATGGGCAGGAATTAATGCTCTGGCAGAAAGAAGAAAGACCAAGGGATTGGTATGCAAGATGGATGTCTGTATAAGGGCCTGGGTGTGCGCTTGTCTACATGTGAAGTGAAGTATTACAGCACGAAGGCAATAAATCTCATAAATATTTTTTGGGAGAGATTACGTGAAATATTTACATGAAAACACAAATATGTGTGGCTGTGTCAAAAGTAATGCCGCCGGGAAAGAGAATGAAAGTGGTTTATGACAGCATAAAGAGAAAATGAACACCACGGCAAATAGAAAAATCAAACGCATTATTGTGTGGGAGAGGCATGCTTTTATCATTCTGATAGGCAGTTATTGTGTTGAGAGTGTGTGTGTGTGTGTGCATGTCTGTGACTGATGCGGTGTGTTGTGTTGCATGTCACGCTGAGTGATAGGATTACTCATTTTCCCCTTAGCAGAACACAAATCAGTCTTTTATCCGCCATCATTGAATCTTTCCAGGGTTAAGTGTTTACGTTCACGGCTTCTCACTGTGCTTTCTGCGTGTGCGTTTTTCTCTTTTTGTTTTTTTGTTTGTGTGTTCGGCAAAATATTCCTTCGGCAGAAACTAAATGACAGCAACAAACGGTGACATCTTGTCTCACTTGTCTGCAAAACTCAGTGCACGTCTCTATTACATCCATACAAACACACACACATACAAACACACACGTACAATGTGCCAAACGGTTGTAGCCATGAGAAAAGTTACAGAAGGAATGAGTAAGAAACCAAATATAGTAATAAAAAATGGAGACTACTTTATATGTTTGAAGCTCAAGCTGACGAATGTGTGTAGCTGTAGGTTTAATGTGTAAAGGGTTCATATTACCAAAACATTTATTTTAATTCAGTCATTAAAGACTAAATCCTAGAGTGTGGCTTTTTTTGGAACCATTATGGACAATTGCTATCTTGAGGGGAGTGGTGGCACAGAAGTTAGCCTGTGATCTGAAGATCTCTGGTTCAACTCGCAGGACCGACAACATAAAACAAAATGTGGGTGAGAAAGCTGAAACACCCACTAATGCTTCCCCTCATTTGCCCCACTCTGGGCCCTTGAGCAAGGCCCTTAACCCCCACCATCTGCTCCCCTGGGTGCCCTAGATGGCAGCTCCCTGCTCCACACGGAGGGCTGTGGTTGCGTCAGGAAGTAAATCAATCGCTAAGTCTTGGTGTGAGTTAGTTCTCTGTGGCGACCCCTGAGACAGCAACCAAAAAAAAAAGAACTATTACTATCTTAACTGCTGTAGATAACTTTTAGAAAAAAAAGCTCAGTTTGATAGTGGTTTAAATCTGTTTGGATTGATGAGATAACTGTTAGTCCACACAAAACCAAAGTTAATGGCTGTCATTTTAAAACTGTTAAAAATCTCAAAGATTTCATTGCAGTTTATGCAAGTTTTATTATGTAAACTTTTTCTGTGCTGCCAATTTTGAATTACATGATTATAGCAGAAAAGTTGTAATATTTTAGTTGGAAATGCCACAGGCTGCAGCTGAATTGCTATAGCAAGCTGCTAGTGCTATATTTTTACTGACAAACAATGGAGAGCTGTGACTGAATGGTTAGAGC
Source organism: Hypsolebias longignatus (assembly GCA_031762435.1). NCBI lineage: Eukaryota > Metazoa > Chordata > Actinopteri > Cyprinodontiformes > Rivulidae > Hypsolebias > Hypsolebias longignatus. The sequence continues at coordinate 31,697,532 of JARVGV010001459.1, read as the reverse complement.
AGTCATCCTCCAATGCAAGAGTTCGGGGTTCGAATCCACCAGCAGTCACATGCTGAAGTGTCCCTGGGCAAGGCAGTGAACCCCTCATTGCTTCCGATGTGTGAATGTGATAAAGAACTGATTAGTCTTTGTATAGATGGAGTGCTGTATGAATGGATAAATGAGGGCATAGATTGTACTGTAAAGTGCTTTGAGTGTCTTAAGATAGAAAGGAACTATATAAGTACAGTTCATTTACCATTTACAAATACCCATATAATTTTATGTCGTTAGTAATACTGTATTTATAAATAGTATTTCAATGAACCTCTAAAAAAATTCTAATCTGAGTTTGTTTTTTTTTTGACAGTAGCAATACACTTTGGTCTTAGCAGTGTACAGACAAGCTGTTAGCTCATCAATCTGCTCGGACTGATTCTTCAAACTTATATTGATCAGAAAGTTTGAACCTTTCCAAAGGATACCACTACTGAAGATATGAACCATCACGTTGATAGTGTCCTGACATAAACGAGTGATTTTGGATCCTAAATCGAACAGGTTTTATTGCCTGGTCTGATTATTTTTTTTATTTTATTTTATTTTTTTATGGCAGGCTAGGATTCCAGGACCAGCGCTCGGATGGTGAACTCCAGGTAAGTAGATAATGTGTATGACAGTGATGTTGGAGAAAAATAGTCTTGCTTATCTTACTCAAAAGGAGCCACACTCGACAGCAGGAGAAAATTTTTAACCGGTATTTCACTTGCAAGGTCATTTTTTTCAGGACTGTTTACACAGCTATACAGGAGGTACACACATAAAGACCAGACAGGAGAATCTGCCACAAGCAGCGTGTGCACCTTGTTTTTATATGATTATCATATCATTGTATCAGTTCAGATGCACTCAAAGACTCAGCGGCATCCTTGAAGAGCGGCTTCAGATGTTATCAGTCCATTGAATGGCCGTTATTAGTTGTTATCATCCCCATATGTAGCGGTGAAACTGTCCCACCTCCCTCATAGTAGGTTTAAATGTACGTTATTATTGTTGTTATCGCCGATAATAGGCAGTGTCTCACCAGGGTAAACCAGGAAGTGTCTTTTTTGTTTTGTTTTTTCAGCTTATGTAACCCTTTTCCTAAACCTAACCTGACCCAGAGGACCAACCCTAAACTTAACCCCCTTACCCTTGTCCCTAAACCTAACCAAGACCCTAAACCTAACCATCAGAACCTTTACGTTAATCCTAACCATGTGAAGCTATTCTGAGCGCTAACAAAGCTAAAAACGGAGCCTATTATCATCGCTACCAATGCCAACAACATACTTTTAAACCCACTAGGAGGTACAGGAGGGACAGTCTGACCACTACATATGGGGATGATAACAACTAATAACAGCCATTTAATGGCTGATAACGTTCGAAGCGTGTGCCTTGAAGCAACAGCTGCACTTTGCAGTTTCACTTAGCTCCTCCTTCAGCTTTTTAACCTAAACATATGATTCATGAGCAGAGTTAACATTCTCAGTCATAGTAGTTAAAAACATACATAAACATGACCAAAAAATCCCTAACAAGCATGTTGGCTGGCAGGTAGGCAGGCTGGCAGGCATTTAATACATTAAATGTGTTGTGAATATGTCCAAAATACAACAAATAAAAATATATACCTGCTATAATATAAATTATCACCCAGAAACAGTAGCTGTGGACATTTGAACACAGAAGATTTAAATAGTCTGCATTCAGAAAGGTCATGAGGACAGCAAGTGATAATGTGTCAAGGTTACACATGATGCTTTTTGCATTAGCTCATGAGATGAGAATCATTTAAATCTTTTGTCTGCCATCTTAGAATTTCACAAAACACAGGCAGCATCAAGACATTTCCCGAATTCTAACAGTTTGTTTATTTTAACCCCATTCATTGTAAATTAATTCTTTTTTCATAGATTAACGAACATCTGTGGGATGATTTAATGAAGAGCAACGGATTTCGACAGTAAAGAAAATCACTAACCGCTTGCCTGTCGCGTGCTCTACGTCTAAATTAATTAAATCAAGTATAGGAAAAACATTTCTGATAACAGTTTTGAGTTTCGTACGACTTTCATCTGCTTACCACAATAAACTAGTTATAGCTGAACATAATCGTTTGCCATAGTCATTGGAATTTCTAGTCAGGGTGGAAAAAAAAAAATCTGTGTTTTCTCCCCATGCAGTGGATTCTATGTTTGTGCACTCCATCTAAGTGAATTTACTACTGTCAAACAATTTCATGCTCTAATTTCAAAGCCTACTGCTTCAAAGATTACAGAGGAAAACTACGACGAGTCTGATCGTTTGGCTGAGATCCCTTCTGAGTTCATTAGCTGCCCACATTAATTAAAAACAAACAGGATTAATTGACCACAGATGGAATTTGGGGTGGAATCTTGTCAGCAATCCAATAATGACGTTAGAGGGGGTGAAAAATGGAATTTCAATTACAATGTAAGCTGTCTAAAGCTGGGGTCAGATTGCCCCTCTTTACTGAACTTCAGGGCTTCTGACGCTGTGTCTTGGTGAGACTATTGAGGGACTCGAACACAGACGATTACTGAGGTAATTTGGCTGAAAGCCCACTTGAATTGGCCCAGACCCTCGATAAGATCAGTTCCACAATTAACCAACAAAAACAGATAACCTCCAAATCTCTGCAAGCCATTGCGGCTATAATAGCTCACCAGTCTTGTGAAGCGCACGCAAACACGCACACACAACACCTCTTGTGCCCACTGTGCACATACATATACAGTACAGAACAACACGCACATGAAGTCGCACAAAAAATGCTCAAACAACCCAAATACACTGCAGGGATTTCTGTCCAATTAACATGCATGCAAAGCAATTTAGAAGCCAACAAGATGTTTTTGTCTGACTGCTCCAGGGTAATTTAGCACTTCTGTTTCCACACAAGTCTGCGGTGAAGAGAGGAGGAGGTGGAGGAGAGGAAGGGTTAGAAAAGTGGAATGGATTTCTTGATTAAAACTGGCCTTTCCCCTCCTCTCTTTGCGTACAGAGGCGCAAGGCTGCAGCTCCACACACGCAGCAAACATGCAGCGAATCCATATGGCCTAATACAGAGACAGCGTCATTGTTAATTTCCTTTGTTGGCCATCTGCTCCCCTGGCCGATTTAATTTGTGGTGGTGTTTTAGTGAGCGCTGGGTGGGAATCGAATTAACAGACGTTTGTTCAGTCGTACATTCCTCCGTCTCCGTCTTGTTGTGTGTGTCAGTTTCACGCACTGTTCAATAATTGGAAGCAGATCACTGTTGATGTGAATGCATGATCACACCGATGCCTCGCTGCAGCAGCAGAGCTGACGTGGTCAGTGGACTCGTATTGCACTTGCCAGTCGTACCTGGCTTAGCTCTTAACACACAGTATTTTTTTTAATTGCCAAATGTGGAAAATAAAAGGCAACTTCTGATTATTGTCATTTAAATTCTTGTTGAATCTGTATCCCTTAATAAAAAAAATCACAACTTAACTTACATTGTTCGCTTGTTGAAATGGTTCAGATCCTTCAAAGTGAGGTTCTGTGGAGAGACTATGCATAATTCACATCTTACCTGTTGTGGATAGCTCATTGACTGATCCCAGCGTGGAGAATTAAAACTTTAATTTGACCAAATTGACAAGCAGGTTTAAGAATGAAGTAGGTGGCTGCTGCCATAAAAGAAACAATAATTTTCAAGGTTTCGTAAAATGTAAACCTACTTCAAAAACCTTTTGGGCCGAGATGGGGTAGAGGCAGAGGACCAACTCGGGACCCGAAAGTCCCAGGTTCGATCCCCATTCATTGCACATCTTGTGGTGTCTCTAAGCAGGACGCCATATCCCCAATTACTCCCCAGGCACCCTCAGTAGCTGCCCAAAGCTCCACCTGGGGGTGGATGGGTTAAATCCAGAAAGCCAATTTCACCATTGTATGGGAACATATAATGATGACAACACATTTATATCATTATCACTGTCAATTCTATAATCCAAAGACAATTACATAGAAGTCACTGAAAATGTATATATGCAATTAGCAACAGCAGCAGCTAGCTGTAGCATTTATTGTGCAGCCTGGGGCCATTCAAGCTAAAGTAATAACAGTTAGGCCAAAATAAATGTGTAATACAAAACTGATGGGGGTGTAAAGGTTTAGAAAGTAGTGTTTGCATTAATTGTTTTCACATTCTTGGTCCTCAGCTCACATATTAGCCATTAGCTCACCCATTCATCCATCAATCCATCCGTCCATCTATCCGTCTGTATCTGCTTTATCCTCATTTAACATGACAAACAACCAGCTAAGAATTTTATCTGCCTTACTTGCTGTATCTGAGTTAACTTTTCTGCAGAGATGTTCAGATTAACATTTTTTTAATCTATCCATCCGTCCGTCTATCGTTCCATCTATCCATCCATTATCTTTACCCATTTCTTCCTTTCCTGGTTGCAGGGGTCACTGGTGTCCATGTCCAGCAGTCACTCTCACTCACACTTAGAGGCATTTTAGAGTTACCACTCAGCCAAACATGCATTTTATTTAGTCTTTGGGAGGATAACAGTGAGAATTCAACTAGGTCTTTAAAGACTGATGGCTCAAAAGCTATATCTACAACAAATAATAAATTTGTTTAAACTGTTCAACAGATTACCACTCCAAAATATATGAACTACCTATTTAAAATTAATCGTTGGAAGTAGTTTGAAGCAAAATAGAGAAATGGTGAGTTAGAGACAATAAAGCTGATTTGGAAAACAAATAAAAAATTTTAAAAAAATTAGATGTTCCACCTTCACAGCTCGCTCGTTCTCACTGTTTCATAACGTAATTAAACCTATAGTCACTTTCAATTAGCTATCTCTCCTCCCTGTGCTTGCCTTTATGCAAAAATTAATTAGTCATTTAGACAATTACCATGTGAGCGGGCCTTTGTGTTAACGAGGCTTTTACAAGCTGTGGCAACCCCGCAGTAATGGCAGACAGGCAATAGATGCCAAGGGACTGCTTTCCACCACAAAGACTCAACATAACCAGGCTGCTGGCACAACGTTGTGATCAAGCACACACAGATTTTAGTTTTACTTTTTATCTCATTTATTTTCTTTACAGTATCTGTTAACCAAAACTTCCCTATTTCTTTAAACATGCCCTGTTTTTTTAACAGAAGTAACTTTTTTTCAAATATTAGCTGAGTCTGTAGAAGGATAAGGCCCATTTTACACTCCTGCTACACAAAGGAGCACAGCCCTTTGTCAGCACTCACAAAGGTGATTGTGTGTTTTATGACATTGAAAGAAAATAAAAATACACAGAGCATACACGACTACTGCCAAAACACTTGTGCAATTTCAATTAAAACAGCAGAAGTACAATCCTTTTCAACAATAAGTCGCGTGTGAGGCCTAAACATGAGCAAAGAACCAAAGAGCGTAAGGATTTTTCATTCATTCAACCTTTATTTAGGCAGGTTAATCTCATTGAGCCACGAGGACTCATTTACAAGAGAGACCTG
>JARVGV010001459.1:31544735-31555832 GCA_031762435.1 Hypsolebias longignatus | reverse complement strand
AACTGGGACCCTGTGTACATAATTTCATTTCATCACATGTACCACATGTGGTGCAAATGACAATAAAGACTCTCTGAATCTGAATGATGTAGATTTGTCTCCCTGATGAGGGATTAGCGCCCCCGCAGGAAAGTGATACTGAGTGTCAGCCTATGTGTATGTTACTAAGCTTCTTGTTTACAAGGCAGCTGGAGAAATGGATGATTTAGGATACAAAAGCTACTTTCACCGCCACACAATAGGAAAAGTGACGATGTGATGCGCTGTTTTAAATATGTTTTTGTTTTACGACAGTTTATTGAAAACGTTTTGTCACTGCAAGATGTGTGGGCCATGAAATCAGTATTGCAAAAGGAAAATGTGTGTTTATTGCAAATGACGGCATTACCTTGATCACAATCCATTGTTTTTCTAACATTGTGCAGATCTTCACCTAGATTGTTTTTTTATTTTTATTTTATAGGAGTGATTTAATTTATTTATATATTTAACTAGAAAAACTGCATTTCCTGTAAAATGCAGTGTGAATGCTTATTGCTGAATAACTTACTGGAAAAACAGCTTAAATCAGCTAAAACACGCTGAATTTTAGCTGAAATGAAAGAACAAGCCGTAATTAGCAGAAGAAAGCATAAATACATTTTTGCTGAATTAAATATAAATGAGCAGAAATTACACTTTGTCCATCTTCCGGATGACTGTGCGTACATATTTACGTTGTACCCAGTGCAATGTCAATAAAGATATTCTGATTCTGATTCTTAAATTAGCATAAATAAGCTTAAAAAGCTGATATTAGCACAAAAAACTATTTTGAAACCGATGTAAAAACTGACGTAAAACAAACGTAAAACTGAACGTAACCACGTAACGTGAATAAGGGAGATGCCGACGTAAATACAAAACGTCGTAAAACGAGACCGTCGTAACCCGAGGACTACCTGTGTATAAAATCTCAAACATGTGTGCAACGTTTCCTGTTTAGGCTCATGGCTTTGTATTTGGTCAAAGGAATTAACTGCTTCTCTCATCACACACACACATACACACACACACACACACGTGTGTAGTGTGCAGTTAGGTAGTATATTAATTTTTTTTTTTTTTTTTTTTTTTTGCTAGTGACCCCACTTGCCTCTGAGAACACAAAGGAACAGAGAGGCGGATAAAACAAGGTTCTCTAGCTCCTGTGTCACAAAAGAACAATATGTTCCAAACCAGGTGTCCCAATGTCCTTTTAAGTTGTACTGTAATTGTGTGTTCATGTGTGTGTGTGTGTGTGTGTGTGTGTGTGTTCAGTTACAGTTGCCTTGTGCTGTATCAGCTCCAATTGTGACTGAGAAAAAAAAAAAAAAAACACTCACTGAGTTTCTGCTTCTTTTGCCCTTTTGCTTCCGTATTCTTTGCTGTTCACTACAACAATTCATTCAACCTTTATTTAGGCAGGTTAATCTCACTGAGCCTCGAGGACTCATTTACAAGAGAGACCTGGCTGCAAACTAAATTAACTGTAGCACCTGAGAGAAAACACATGTATTTAAATTGACTAACTATGGAAGGTGGTCGTCTTCAGTCAACACACACACACTCACATTAAGATGTTCTACAAACCAGCTCAGGATTGCATGTTGAAGGATTTGTCTTAATTCATGTCTGTTTGCCCTCCTACATTCAGGAATCAGCTGATTTGCTGAGAGATAAAAGAGGATTGGCTGCCATTGCCATGTTACGTAGAGGAACTGGTGCGAGCGTGCAGCTTTTTATCAAGATGGAAGAGCTCTCAGCTTGTTGCTGTCAGCAACTTAAACAAATGAATACATTGCTGGTGGGAGGAGTAGGAATGAAAATAGAAATGATTAGGAGAATAAGACAAGGGAAGCTGGTGAAGTTAAGTGGATATGATCAGAGTTCAGCTGCCGTGCTTTGGTCCCAGATGTTCCAGATGCTGTGATTGGACAGCAGCTGTTCTGTCTACCCCGGTTCGCCAATCCACCCGCCGAGGTTTCCACCGTCTTGAGTTTAGAGGTGTGTTAGGATCGGTTGAGGTCTCATTTCAGGTGCTAACGCTTTGATGTAGAGGACGTGTGTGTTTAGTTGGACCCTAGGGAGCCTGATTTATAATAAATGGGTCAAATCTCATGCTGACACTTTGAAACACACGATGAAACAAACTACACACGCACGCACACACACACTGACTTACTTTCTGTGGGTTTTGCATAAAGTCAACTGTCGCATTCCACGGAGACAGTTGCTTTGTGGGAAATTGTGAAGTTGTGCGGAAGAAGAAGTTACTACATGCCCATGTTTGCGTTTCTAACCAATCTATTCTGATTATCAAACCATTATGTGTTATCGCCAGACGTCACAGTGCATTATTAATGCTTTTGCTTGTGTCATGAATCATTCAATAGATTGCTGAATCACTGGATGTATGTCTCAAACTGATGATGTTTTGGACTCAGTCCATTATATACACTACTGTATTTTTCACCCTATAAGTCGCAGTTGTTTTTTTTTTTTTGCATTATTTGCATACCCTGTGACTTATACGCTGAAGCGACATATTTATGGATGTTTTCCCCAAATTTATAGACTAATTTTTGGCTGAGATATGACCTTTTTCATTCATTCTGACTGAAAATATTGAACACTAACATTTTCAGCCGCTAGATGGCAGTCGAGCATTATGGCATGCCGTTGTATCATGTAATAGGTAAAAGTGGCTATTAATGACACAATTGCCATAACCTGCCACCGTCGTCTGCCTGGAGCAACCGTCAAATCGGCTTCATTTTGCCGCACCGCCTCGGCGAAATGCAGCTGCTTTGACCATTGAAGCACATTTATTAAGTAAAAGTTCAACTGAGACACAACTTTGCTATAATGTCAAGCAAACAGATAATTGATTTTAGGTACTTTTTAGTTATCTTGTTAAATCTCGAAGAAATAGACAGCGAGTCGCCCTCTGTGCGTTCATGTTTCTGCGAATCGGCTTTTGAATATACAGCTGATTTGACCGTCAAAGTGCATTTATTAAGTAAAAGTTAGACTGAGACACGTCTTTACTATAATTTCAAACAAACAAATACAGTAATTGTTTTTAAATGTTAATCTTGTTAATTACTTATTAAAGGGCAGCCAATCGATTTTTGGCACAACACCGGCCCACATTTCCGGGTTCGGCCCACATTTCTGGTTTGTCAGCGGCGACGCGTTACAAACGCGACGCATAACAGATGCAACGTATTTATGGATTTTTCCACTTTATTAGACATATTTGGACTGATGCAACTTACAGGACGGTGCGACGTGTACGGCGGATAATAAGGTAGCTGTCACAGCTAACCGAATCACAAAAATGATGAACTCCGTCAATTTTATTGACATTGATTTAAATTTAGATTGAAAGCTGAGTCATACAGTGTTTACACATATTCACTGCTTCGAAGAATTTTAGGCCATTTCATTTCATAATGTATTGTTATAAGTTTTCAAGAAAAATGGAACACATCCAATACCTAAATTAAACATTTTTGGGGGCAAATGAACCACATTCACTTACTTTTTAATCACTATATTCACAAATGCCTTTTCCCTCTATTAATCTTTGTTATATTTTAATTATGTCGACGTATATTCAGTAACAATTCATCATAAAAAGCACTGGTGCTCAACTCCATAGTCATTTTTTTTTCTTTCTCATATTTCTTCACCTCTTGTTTTCTGCCTCACTCTTTCTTTCTCCTCCCTCCCTTCTCCAGAGTCGTCATGAAACACGACACTCATTCATGACAACCCAAACCTATAATCACAGCCCCGTGATTACAGCGTATGCAACACATGTCGTGCGTGCACGCATGGGCTTCTCCACTGATTCAAACCCAGCTGAGAGAAAATGGGGGATGTTTAGGTATGTGTGTGCTGGTGAGATCATGTTAAATAAAACAACAACAGGTATTTATATATAAAACCAAACATGCCCGAGACAAAGCCCCGTCACATCCTCTGTAAAACAATCAAAAGAAAACAGTCACCCAGCTGTAAATAAATACGAGAGAAGGAAAGGAGAGAAAGGTTGTACAATTCCCCTCCCAAGGGGTGCCAGAGGAAACAGGTTGTGTTTGAACAGCCTTCGTGCAGGCCAGGAGAATGGGAGGAGGAACGGCAATGGCTCCTACTAACAGCACAAAAGAGTGGGAAACATGTGAGAAGACGCCTGAGTAGATTTTGAAGTCTCTAAAGAAACCTCAGCTCAGTTCAGCGTGTGTGGAGCGTGCACTTCTACGAGCCGTACCACCGTCTCTTCCTCTCTTTCCCCCCCTCCATCAGCAGTTTCTCGCTGCACGCAGGAGTAGTTGGTTGCCAGGGTTACTGAATTGCCCCAATTTTTATTTTTGGGGCTTGTGAAAAGCAGAGGCAAAAATGAAGATCTGTAGATTTGCCTCCCATGTTGAGTCGAACTGTTCATGTTACATATACACACGCCAATATCATTTTTGAACCCCTACACTTCTCCTCTTCCTCTCCTCATCCCTCCCTGCCTTATTTATTCCTCCTTTTTTATTGCTCTCAATCTCCACGGCGTCACTGCTGGTTCTCCTTCAGGCTCCTGGGTGATGTGCCATGTCAGTGCTAGATGAAACCAGGTGCTCTTTGAAGAAATAAAAATCCCAATTGTTGTCGCTTGACGCTGGCAGTGCCGTCTGAGGCCTGGTATTTCTGAAGCTCGGCGGTCGCATGCTAAGCTCTGAAAATCAGCAGCAGAGCTTGGATGGGGTCGTGTTTGTGCCAGTCAGTTCTGCAACGTTTTTCTCTGGTGGGACAGAGCAGTCACAGCACACTGGCACTCTCTGTTCAGGTTCTCACCTCTCCTAATGCTGTTTTAATGAAGCCATTCATCACCTCTTCTCAGCTGAATCTGCTTCATTAACACACACACACACACACACTCGTACACACACGGAGCTTCCTGCTTTTTCTTTTCTTTTATATAAATGAGTGTGAGAACACTGTGTTCTACCCCCATTGCTGTGTGGATGCACCAGTTTTTGTTCCCAGCTTCAGAGCTCTGATGGAGACGTTCCCTGTTTTTTTTTTTTCCCCTCGCTGTATATTTTTGCAAGCTTATGGAGAGCGATATAAAGTGCTGAGTCCTACCTTGGCTTTAAATCTACTTTTGTGTGGGTGTGCAGCAGTTTTCTTTCCCACGGTCAACATGCATGCGTTTTCCATCCAGAAAATGATTGAAAAAACGTGGAGCACATTCCCCAAAAAGGAGCATCCCTGTCTCTCCGATTCCAAAAAAAAAAAAAAAAAAAAAACAGACTCAGCCTTTCTTTCTGTTTTTACCCCCTGACATTTACTTACCTCACTTTTGGACCAAATGCACAACCTCTACCAGGCACATTGCTCTGGTGAATGCCGTGTTTTGGTGTGTGCATTGAACTTAGCTACGGTAATCGTTTCCACCCTTTGTCGCAGACCCGTCCCAGTCCACTCGCAGCTCAGAGTCCAGCCTTTATGAGTACTCAAGGCCAGCACCCGGACCCCGGTCTCGAATCGGCAGCTCGTATGATCCTCCGCAGTGACGTCGCTCACTCTGAATTTTGTTGTCAGTCACCAAACACAAAAAATGCCTGCACTTCAGCACTAGACCACTGTGTTGTCATTATTGTTTTTAAATTCTTAAAAATAGGTCCTGCTCCGAGTTCAGAGTAACTGCAAATGGTGGCTCAATGTTTTGAAAAGTTTCTGAACGGACCAGACACCAATCAGTGACCAACAGTGTTCTGATGTCACGTTTTGGTGCTGGCTCGGCTCGCTTTGTACCCCCCAGAGAAGAAGGGACTAAAAAAGGGGTGGGTTCCACGAAAAATTGATAGTGGAAAAGACTTGGAACCGTACCAAGTCGGGTCGTGCTGAAGAGGAGCTATGGAAAAAGCCCGTTTGTGATGCAGGGAGAGGTGGGTGGTGTTGGGCTATTTGACACTAAAAATGAAAGATTTTCTGAAGAACACTTCAAACAAAGTGTTAGGAGTGTTTCAGTTACTGTTTTTATTTTTATTTTTTTCAAAAACAGCAATAAGTCCAAAATAGCTGCAAAAATGAGCCCCTCTTTAGGCTGACTCTGGCTCATCGCAGGACGACCATCAAGCCGGCCATGTCCTTCAACAATGTGAGCTTTCACATATGAAGCTGGGATTTCTGAACCAAAGCATGTGACACTGATCGGAGGACTAAACTTAAAAACGTGTTGGACATCTCCTGTTTTACATTTTGTGTCTGACTGGTCTCAGAGGCCGTCTGTCATTGCTACATTATGGCATCAAGTCACAATGCTGGTTTACTCTTACAAGTATTAATGTTCTTGGCTCTGCAGCTCAGCTGTGTAACGTTCAGTATTCATAAAAGTAGCTTTTACTGGTTTTATGAGCTCTTGTATTCTCATAGTCTTTTTTAAATTTTTTATCTTTTTATTTGAACCAACCTGCCACTGCTGTCGGTGCCATGCCTGGTGTGGATAAACCCCACCTTTAAAATGTGGTTTACCTGCAGCGCACAGTGTTGGCAAACTGTCACAAGCTGGAGGCAGAAGCACATGCCTGAGGCCTGTTATTTACCGGTACCTCACTGCAGGAACTTGTTAGCAGACTGTGTCCCTCTAACTGAGCATAACCATATGGTTATAGCCAGTGGTATGAAGAGCAGGCTTGTATCTCGTGAAATGAAAGTATGTCTTGGAGGTAGGTGGCGTTGCTGCAAAACTGTACTTTATCGTATTAAAATTGATCAGCGCTTTCTGATAGTGCTTTTTTTTTTTCATCTTTCATTTCCTCTAACTTGTTGTGTATGAAGACAAGTGACTATATTGAGCTATCCAACTGTAGCTTTTACTGTATTTGCAAAAAACAGACATGGCTAGTAATGCGAACATGAAGCCACTGTTTTTCCACTGGAATCTGCAGGAAAACTTGCAGCATCCAAAAAGCTTGCAGGATACACATTTTTCTATTGCAACTTATTCATATTATCAGTAAACTAAAAGCAATACAAATTCAAAAAACTTATAAATAATAAACACTACCTGGAAAGGCTTTAAAACCAAGCAACACGTAATGACATAAGTGATTTCTATAAAGCCTTTAATCTTCTTTTATTCCAAGTTCATTTAGTGACTTGGCAGTAATCCTTCGAGTTGTTTGCTTTTCAAACCACTCATTCAGCTATTTGTGTCTTGTCCTCATGCGCTTTCAGTGCCTGGTTTTACTCTGCAGTTTTTTTGTTTTTTTTTTTCTTCAAATCACTTTGTTTAGTTTCTACCTTTTATGTGTAATGGGTTAGTTGAGTTGTTGAACAGCTGTCCTCTTGTAGTCAAAGTACTTTCATATTGATACGCTAGCTTCCTGAGGCTGACGTGCTACTCAATCACTGGTTGCACTCCTTATCGACACACTGACATACGTCCCAGACATGACAACAAACGTCTTGGCTCTAAATCAACTTTATGTTTGCATTAACCATATGGACATGGTATAGGTCTTGCTGCTGGAAGGAAGTCAGCTGATGCACAGGCACAGCTTGAAATGATATGAAAACACCACTTTTTCTGTCAGTTTTCTGTTTCGTGCTTCAGCTTGTAAGTGATGTGGACTCACTAGAGTTGTTTAGTGTGCATTCAAGATGAAAAACCTATATGTCACCATATAATTTATATTTCAATATAACACATTTGCCTCACAATTTGTTTACAGATATCGTTGTGGGATGGATGAAGTGCACTTCTATTTTTCTTAAGGGTGTGGCATGCATCTAAAACAATTGGAATATTGTGAAAAAGTTCATTTGTCAGTCATTTCAGAAAGTGAAACTCCTATAGATTCATTACACATAGAGTAAAATGTTTCAAACCTTTATTTCTTGTAAGTTTGGTGATTATTTCTTCCGAATAATGAAAAACCAAAATTCAGTAGCTCAGAAAATTACATTTGTGAAGAGGTTCAATATTATAAACTCCTGGTGTCACACCTTAATCAGCAGATTAACTCATAGACATGAGCTACAAATGTCTCATTCCTCAAGTCCAGTCACTCCTGAACCAGAGACAACATCAGGAGCATCTTACCTGCTGAGGAGACAAACAACTGGACTGTTGCTCAGTGGTCCAATGTCCTTTTTTCATATGAAAGGAAACTTTGCACATCATTTGTAAATCAAGGTCCCAGAGTCTGGAGGAAGAGTGGAGAGGCCCAGAATCCACGTTGCTTGAAGTCCAGTGTGAAGTTTCCACAGTCAGTGATGGTTTGGGTCCATGTCCTCTGCAACGCAGCATCTACCAAGTCATTTTAGAGTTCCTTCTGCTGAAGAGCCTTATGGAGATGCTGGTTTCATTTTCCAGCAGGACTCGGCTCCTTCCCACACTGACAAAGGCACCAAAAGCTGGCTGTGGAATATTCCAATTATCTGAGACACTGAACTTTGTTTTTTCATTATTTATCATCAAAATTACAAGAAATACAGGCTTGAAATATTTCATTGTATAATGAATCTATATACGAGTTTCACTTTCTGAAATTATATACAAAAAAATTGAACTTTTCACTTTAGTCTATATTTTTGCGATGCATCTATGAAGAAAATCTGTCATTTAACACATGAGATACAGTCCATTTGTTGTGCTGGTACATTTTTATCTTTTTACTTATTCATTGAGCTTTGATGGCATTTATGGCTTCATCTTCAATATGCTAAATATTATCACACATAAATCTTACTAAAAGCCCTGCATTAAATCCTTATTGAACTTGTACATGGACTCAATATCAAAAAAGGTTCAATACAAAAATATACTCAATATGTTTAAGGGTATCCAGTTCAATGAAGTGTTGACAAGCGCAAACAGTGTATTTCCTTATTCTTAAAAAAATGGGACTTTGGTTCCATCAATGTTTGAATTTGAGTTTTAGTTAATGAATGTAAAGCAATATAGTGCACACTGGTATTTTTGTTATGGGCAAAGATATACAATGTTTGCCCATGATAAACAAAGTAGTTTAAAATGTTGAATGTTTTTCTAAAGCTTCTTAGTATCAGTGAGATGCTGCTTTGCTTGAGTTAAAGTCAAACACAGAATACAGTAATTGAAACAGCCAACAGTGAAACAAGATTATAATTTTATTCAGGCTTCGTTTTATCTGCTTCCGTACTGTCCTTGTGTCTCCAATGCACGCCTATGGAGGCATTTGAAATTAATTTAATTTACAAATAAAATTATTACATTTAAATTTTCTGGTTTTGGTGGACATCACATTTTTTCCGCATCAAAATTCATAATTGGAAAACTTTTCATACCCTTTCTATCAATTTTTTAAACTAAATTTATTGTCTAATCTTACATTGATTTCACTTTGTTTTGATTGTTCAAATGTATTTTTGCATGAACTTGTGCAGTTTTTTTTTTAATGGAAGTTGTCAGTGCACCAATCCTTTTTTCTTTCTTTATGTCTGCTTCTAAGCAGGTAGGTTTGAAGTATTTTAGAAGCTGAGGTCCAGTTTGAGACTGTTGGTAGCATGCACTCATGCAAGTGGCAACATTTAGCAGATAATCAACAGGGCTCGAGTCAGAAGTTTAATGAGAATTTCTTCACAGAATGAGTTCAGAATCCAGCATCATTTAGTCATGACAGGCGACAAATTCCTTCATTAGGATTAACGTTTTCACATTTAGACAAATCTTTAGAATATTAGGCCTGACAGGTTCTGTAGACGAGGACATTACATTCAGATATTGTTCAACAGGTGGCATTTGACATCAATAGCACAGTTTGAGTGGTTAAATTCCAGTTTATTGAACCCCCTTCAGGGACTATTGTATTCATCTATTCAGGCCTGTGATTGATGAGAAAATCTTTTCTGAGTGTCCTTCTCCTTTTGCTCTGAGCCCACAGTAGTGAGTAAAGACCATGTGCCTGCCTGCGCTGTGGGATACCCCTCTCAGATTACTGCCCTCGCCCGTCCCCTTTCCTCCGACTCCTACTCTCCTCCCCCTGCAGATCCCGACTCAGTCCATGTGCTTCAAATAGAGTGGAAATGTGAACATCTCACCCCTTATACATGCACACACACATAGTCCATTCCTTTTGTTCGGTGGCCCATGGAAGACAGGGGTCAGAATGAGGCTGGTGAGATCTTTCCATTGTAGACAACTCCCTTTATGTAACATTATGTGTAAGGGAGGGAAGTGGGAAGTAGCGTCTTGCATGGACCTGTTTTAAACTACCTGTACTTTCAAGTGTCAAGATGATGGAGGTTTTGACAAAGAGGTTAACAAACTTAGAAAGAGGGCTGAGCTTCACCACAAAGACCCTTCCCATCAATCACTTCAACACATTTGTAACATAGCTGTCTGACACAAGCATGTTCTTGTGACCCTCATCATCCTTTATTTCCAAGAATCCTGTTTCCCTCATGCTCATCTTTGTGTCTGAGGGCAGCGCTGTGTGTTAAAGGTTGCTGCCCGTGACACATATGCACATACATACAGGCATTGTCTGTGTGTAAAGGTTGCAGTGGGAGGCAGCAGGCTAAGTGATGAGTGTGAGTGCAGCTCTTGTTATGTGCTGGTGGTGTTCCCTCAGAGGAATGTGCTGCAGAGAGAGTTTCCCAGTCTGGAACGGCAGATTCCATCGTGCCGAGTCTGAGCATGAACGTAAAGCATCTGGAATGATTGTAGTTTCATACGCTTTGCACATTTATTGCAACATCTTGTCGAGAAATAAAACAGCAACATTTCATTTTTTTTTTATTTTTTTTTTAAAATTCATTTCAGGTTTAAAACACACAAAATAAACCAATTTACAAAACCACATGATAAAAGTAAACATTCTTTAATATACTGACATACATTTGCTAAATTTTGGTTTATTAGTGCTACAGCTGTGATAAAATATCACTTATGGAGCTCATCCAGAAATCAAGTTTTATTCAGTCCAATACTACTTTAAATTACTGTATTTTCCGCCAGACACGTCGCTCCGCCCTATAAGTCACATCACTCCATATTTGTCTAATAAAGTGGAAAAATCCAGAAATATGTTG
>JARVGV010001459.1:31490716-31515906 GCA_031762435.1 Hypsolebias longignatus | reverse complement strand
ACAGTATATTAATAATTACTGTACAAATATGAACGTAAACGCGAAAAAACTTAAACCGAGAGGGCTGTAAACCGGGGTTGACCTGTATCTGTAAAATTTGTGGTACGCTTGTGGATCTTATTGTACACGTACAAATCTTGTGTACTTTTGAGACTGTTTTATCTTCATAGTAAGTAGCTACTTATATACAAGTGTGCTCATTTAACATAGTACTGTGCAAAAGTTTCAAGCCATTCCTAATTGCTTTGTTGTTCTCTGTTCAGCCTCTGACCTCTGACTCATTCAGGCATATAATGGCACCTTAAGTGGAGGTGAATCAGTGTTGTGTCAACACATGGCTGACACCTTAACAAGGAAGCAGTTTTCTGTTGGATCTTTCTATGTTCCTAGCTTGTCAAAAAATAAAATACGCTGAGTTTGAGAAAATATTATATATAACAATATTTGGCATGTTAAACAGTAAATTAGCACCAATTAGATGATTCCTAAGTTGGTAGCTAAAAGCTTGACACACAATCGAATCAACTGAAGGATGACGGTCTTACGTTTTGTGTCAAGTCTATGCTGAATTTGTTTTCTTGTTGTTTTTATTTTGCGCCGGTGGCTATCAGATACTGTTGATTACCATATATAGTTTTGTTTTTGACCTCCATTTGTCCATTTCCCTTCTTTTTTAAGCACATACTGTTCAACATGCTGTCAGGATCAGGTACAAGGATTAGACAGAAACTGAGTGGAAAAGCATCCGAAGTTTCCCAAAAAATGGTCTGATTACCTGATTGCTTGAAGAACTGTTGATAAAAACACCAAAGTTCATGCTCAATAATCCAGGCATGAATCCAAAAATGTTCAGTCAGGTCATCTGGATGGTTTCTTTTTTTTTTTTTTTTTTGCTGAGACATTTGGTCCTTTATCCAAAGGACTTTTTCAGTTAAGTGGGCCACAAACAAACTAGAGTCCCACAAGCAGTACTTTTATGGTGATAAGATGGTTTCTGGGGCCTGCCCTCTCCCCCGGCAACTCCTCTGAGGCAGCCTTGCCAAAATGGTTCAAAGCACCAAAGTTCATGCTCAATAATCCAGGTAGAAATCCAACAATGTTCAGTAAGGTCATCTGGACGGTTTCTTTTTTTTTTTTTTTTTTTCCTGAGACATTTCGTCCTTTGTCCAAAGAGCTTCATCCAAAGGATTTATTCAGACCGAGGAGCCACTAACAAACACAAAATAGTGTTTTGAACCATTTTGGCAAGGCTGCCTCAGGAGTTGACATTAGAGAGAGAGCAGGCCCCAGAAACCATCTCATCACCACCAAACAGTTCCACTTTGGGAGTGTACTGCTTGTGGGACTCCAGATTGATTGTGACTCCTCGGACTGAAGAAGTCCTTTGGATAAAAGACGAAACGTCTCCGCAAAAAATAAACAAAGAACCCATCCAGATGACCTGACTAAACATTGTTGTTGATAAAGATCACTTTAAAAGATCACTTGAAGCTGTCTGCTCTGAAGCAACATAAAGAGAAATTAGATTTAAAGCTTTTGTACGTTCTATGAAATAAAATCTCGCCATTGTAACAAAGATTAGATCTGTAAGCTTCGTTTACCCACGTTTAAGAATAGTGGTGTTTTGTTAGCAGCTCTCCGTCTTTTTTTTTTAACTTGTTACCTTTTCTACTGAGGTTAGGCAACAAAATCTTTGACCGTACCATTTGAGGATGTCAGTATAATTCTGGTCATGTGACCTCCGGGCACTCAGTGATATTTCAGCAGAGGTGGGAGTCAGGCAGGGTACGTTTCACTGAATGTCACTCGTGACATGTCACACGAGGGAGCAGAAATAAGCTTCTTGAAACAACAGCGGACCTGCAGCCACGTCTTTGTGTTGGGCAACCAGCACAGACAGACGTGCCGGAAAGCAAACAAACAGCGGAGGGAAGTGAACACACACTTTCGTCCTCATGACTGTTGGAGCACAACTCATGGAGTGTTGTAGTCATCAAGCTTTGTAACAGATCTGTAGGTGGCTTATTATTTTTTCTTTCTCACTGCTGGAGTATTATGACAGTCATTTGACCTGTGACAACTTGTACCACCCGAGTCCATCACTGTCCACACACTCTGAACACACACACACACACACACACTCCTTCACATGGACACCACCCCCAACTGTATACTCCTCAGTCAAAGACCTTCTCTGTGTACTTGACAGTGTGTACGCTTGGGTCACTGCTCTACTTTCCCTGACCCCTGTGTGTGTATGTGCATGTGTATGTGCATGTGTAAGTGTGAGTCATGTAAATGCCTTGCATCTCTTTCTCTTCATCCAGTTAAAGCTGCTCTTAATGACACAAAGGCCATCTTTCATCCACTTACACTCACTCATAATCCATTTTACCCACTAGATCATCCGTAAATCGCTCGTAACTCATTGTAGGCACACACTTGTGCAGTCAAACAGCATGTGTGTGTGTGTGTGTGTGTGTGTGTGTGTGTGTGTACTCTGTAAAAACTGTTGTGTTGCTGTGTAGGCGGGATATCTGACTGTCAGGCATATTTAAAATAGATTTGTAATGACTTAAAACAAAGTCAATACAACAAAGAGTAAATTATTTTATTGTAGCTGCAGTTTTCAAATCTCTTTCTTTATGTGCCTTTTTTACTTTATTACTTTCATTTTTTTATACAACAGCTGTGCTTTAAGGGGAAGGCTTATGCCTTCTTGCTGGCTTTTTACAGTCGGGCTAAATCTGTGTTTAGGCTGGCGAACATGCACTCTGTGGGTGTTTGTGAGTAAAAAATAAATAAAAATAGAAGAATACTGTTGGTTTGTATTGAAATCTGTCTAGCAGTTCTCTATGAGTGTGTGTTTTTGTATCCGTGTGCACGCGTTTGTGCAACCCACCAATATGAAAAGGTGGCATTAGCGGATACAAATGTTGGAAAATAATTAATTTGTCAAAAAAGGCTTGCGCATCATTGAGAGCATTTTAAATCTCTGTCTCTGTGCACGCAGGAAGGAGCAGACCATTTTATCTCCAGTGAACTGCTGGAACCTGCTGCTGCTTCAGGTGAAGAGGGAGAGCCGCGACCACGCCACCCTGTCCGACCTCTACCTCAACAACATCATCCCCCGATTCGCGCAGATCAGCGAGGACTCGGGACGCCTCTTCAAGAAGGTAAAGCCACACTCGCACTGAGCATTGACTTTCGGCTGCTTCCTTCTTAGCGAACTAACTCGCACAAAGACTTGGCGATTGTTTTTACGCCGGATGCCCTTCCTAGATGCAACCACAGACCATCGAGCTACCACAGCCGTCTGTGTGGAGCAGAGAGCTGTTATCTAGGGCACCCAGAGGAGCAGATGGTGGGGGTTAAGGGCCTTGCTCAAGGGTCCAGAGTGATCAAATGATGGTGGAGGTGTGGGTGCTTCACCATTCCCACACATTTTGATGTTGGTTCGGGGAGTTGAACCAGTGGCCTTCTGATCACAGGCTCACCTTCTCTAACCTCTGCACCACCATTCCCCCATAAAACTGAGCATGACTACATGAGTAAAAATATAAGTTTCACAATATTACTGTATTAAAACAATAATAAAGCATTCCTTGAAGAAGTTCAAATCCCCCGCTCATGTCAGAGTTTGAATCAAGATCATCTTATCACCAGAAAGGATGGAGTTGTAGATGTTTTGGTCCAACCTTGTAAATGATGGACACATTCTCATGCAGTGTTGTTAGTGCTTGCAGCATGTGTTGATGATGACTCTCACCAACTACTTCATCAAACTTTTAGCCAAATGCCTGTACAATTAACTGAGCTGATATTTTGCACAAAAGACAAACACAAGCAAAAACATTATTACCCTTCAGCAATAGGTGATTCAAACACAATATAAATGTGTTTATTTTAAAACAGAAATGCAACATAGTATCAAAATTATCATCAATATAGCTACAGAAATTGCATTTCTGCAAAAATGCAATGTGAATGCACTGCTGAACTTGCTGAAAAACAGCTGAAATTACCCGGTAGCTAAAAATAAATAAATCAGTCAATACATAAACAAATAAAAACATGCTGAAATGAAAGAACAAGCCTAAATTAGTAAAAGAAAGCAGACAGAACATATATTTGCTGACATAAGTTTAAATTAGCACTAATTTAGTAAATTAGCTAAAATAAAACCTGAAATTAGCAAAAGTAGCTAAAAAAATTAATAAATAAACTGAATGAAGCTTAAACTACGGTACTAGACGTAAGCGGAAATAGTTGAAATGATCTTCAAAAATGTATAATTGGCTTAAAAAGCTAAAATTTGCATAAAACAACTAAATAGTAGCTGAAATTGCAGAAAAGGCTAAACTAGCAGAAAAACTGAAAGGAGCATAACAAGCTGAAATTAGCAGAAAGAAGTTAATTGGGCTGAAAGTAAAATAAATTACCATGAAAAACTTGAATTTATCTGAAAACAGCTTGAATTAGCATAAAAAGCAGAAAAATCATGTTTGCTGAAAGAAGCTGAAATTAACACAAAAAAGTGGAAATTATCTGAAAAAACGCTGAAGTTAGCAAAAAAATATATATATATCTGAAAAGTAGCAAAAAACCCCAGAAAGAAGCTGAAATTACAAAAAGGAAATGTAGAGAGCACATTTAGCTAAATTCAGCTGAAAAACGTTTAAATGAAAAATGTGAAATTAGCTGAAAAAGCTTAAATTAGCATAAAACAGCTATATAGTAGCTGAAATAGTAGGAAAAAGTTGAAATTTGCAGAAACAAGCTGAAAGGAGCGGAACAAGCTGAAATTAATTGAAAGAAGTTAGAAGAAAAACAAAAATATTGTAATTAACAAAAAGAATCTGAAAGGAGCATAAAACAGCTGGAGAAACAGCTCAAATTAGCTGAAAAAAGTTTACAAATTTGTACAAAGAAGCTGAACCAGAACAAAATGTGAAAGGAGCAGTAAAAGGCTGTAAACAGATCTACAGATTTGAAGAATGAGGAAAATGGGCTCCATTCATTTTCTATGAAAAGAAAAATGGCAGAAAAAGCTAAATATTTCAAAAAGCTAAAGTTGCATCAATACCAAAAGTCATAGCAGGATTGTCCTAAAAGAACATAAGCAAAAACATTATTACCCTTCAGCAATAGGTGATTAAAACACAATATAATTGTTTTATTTATAAACAAAAATGCAACAGTATTATACAAATGATTGTAGATATACTTATTTATAATCACAAATATATAAAATGAGTAAAAGAACAGTCACTTTGTTTAAATCAGTGTCAGCTGCTTTTAAATGATCAGCTTTTCTTATTTTGAAGCTCAGAGATCTTGACGTAATAACAAGATTAAATTTAAAACTTTGCTACCTTAAAAAAAAAGTGGTTGGTGATAGTCAAACTGTGACTGTGTTGTTTTTATGATGCAAAACCTTTTTTTTTAAGTTGGGAAAGTTCAGGAGAATGCGCTCGTCATTCGGACGTCCTTCAGCTGACGGTCAGCTTGTAGCGACAGGAGCTCCACTCTGTGACTGGAAAGACATCGTCTGTCATCTCGTTTAAAGACGTTTGAACGGAACAGTAAGATGGAAACAAGTCGTGGTTTGTGACTCCTACTGGGTGGTTATCGTGTTGCTTTCTTTATGTGTGAAGACGAGGATTAAAAGGTCAAGGTGAATGGTCCTCTTCAAATGCTGAAGCAGAATCCATGTCATATTTTAGCCGTGTCCATCCACCTCCCCAGCATCTGCTTTTTTGTTCCGTCTGATTTATTGACTGACAGCACGTCGGCTGAAGCCAGAACCTTTGCAGTTTATAGTCTGTGGTTCATACACAAGTCTTACTGATCTTTGCCTCCTCGACTGGCAGATAAGAGATGAGAAGAGTGACCTGTGGAGGAGTAGCAGGAGAAAAGACAGGAAGCTGTGCAATATGAAGCAAATATCAATGCAGAGTTCTCCTTCTGGCACGTGGTTGTTCATCTCCACGATGGGCAAATTAGACTGCTTGTTCTGCACGAGTCTGACTGCGAGTGTGTCAGCGTTGCTGCAGGATGAGGTCATTCTGGCAGGTTGTTGGCACTTCAAAGAGCGAAGCTTTGGTTTGGATTTAAAATTACAATTTATTTTAGGTCAGACCAGTACGGGGTAAGTTTAAGGTAAGGATCAAAGCTAGGAGAGATCCAGCTGGGTGGAGTGCAACGAGAGGAATGTCTTGAATGGGAAGCCCCCGGAGGGGAAGGTTTGGCAATAATGTTTTTTCGCGTCTGTGTTTTTTTTTTTTTTTTTGGTGTGCGCATAATTGTCTGTTAGCAAAATATCTCCTGAACCTCTGAAATTATTTTAATGAAACTTGCAGGAAATAATCACCAGATGGACTGGGATAGGATTGATTGGACTTTTGGAGTGAACCCATTTCAGCTAATCAACACGACCAACAAAAAATTGCTATAAACCTGTCGATTTTGCAAATGCGGAGGTAAAACTCTGCAGGTAGTAACTAATATTAAGTCACAACATATACAGTACTCTGACTGTGACTTTGGGCTTAATGACATTTTCAAGATTTGACCCAAACATCTACTACTATATTTTCCAATATGTTATTCTTTTATTATTATTTATAATTACTGGGTTATTAGACATTCTGCTGGGCCTTCACTTACAGTACTTTCTTTTTTGCACCACTTATTTGTCTTTACAAGGTCAAAACAAGCTGCACACATACTACCACACAATGTTTAGATGGTTAATTAGCTGTGTAATTAGTTCAGTTGTGACATTTTTTGTCAGTGACTACGATAAGTGCTGGAGGCTACGTCGTATTAGAGAAGTCGGTGCGTTCGTATCACACTTGTTTCCAGGATGAAAAGTGCTGCAGATTGTGGACGATATTGTCTGTGAGTGCAAGCACTGATGAAACATGGTGTAGACGTGTCGTCCAAGCTGCACCTCAGACTTCAGCTCTAATGAAGCGTGCCAGGTGCTGGTTTGTTGAGCTAGACCAGGCGACCACAGGCAAACTGAGGGGTCCAAAGGTCAACACCCACTGTTTACAAGTAGGAGGGCTCCAGCAAGCCTGATTGCTCTTCGATTGGCTGTGGTCTGGTCTCTGTCACCCAGCACGAGCCTCTTTAGAGTACTTTTAAAAAGTGTGCACATCACAACACTTCTCCTTCATGTTGCAGTGTCCATCTGCAGCACTGCTTGTCTGCATATCCACCCTGTTTCCACCATATCTCTCCTTATCCCAACTTTTTTTTTTTTTTTACCACTTCACCTTTAAAGCGATCCCTCCCCCCCTGTTCCTTACCTTTCTACAGACAAAGACAGATGCTCAGCATGCGCTGGCAAAATCTGTTTTTGCTTGCATTCCGCAATCCTTGTCCATTTTTTTGTTACTTTCTTTGCCTTTTTTTTTTCCTCCATCAAGAATCCTTTTGTTCATCCTGCAGTCTCTAACCTGCCTGCTTTGAATTTACGTCTGTGCTGAAACAAAAGTGTAAATGTGTGCGTCTTGCTCGTGTCAAAGCCTGTTACTTTTAAACAGTGGTTGTTTGAATTATTATCTGATTGGTCCCTCGTTCCTGAAAACAATCCTCAGAAGTAGTGGCGGTTCTCTTTGTTGTTTGTTTTATCACAATAAAATCACGTCAAACTGTTGAAACATTTTTATTTATTTATTTATTATGTCTTTCCACTTCTGCATAATCAGTAATTTTCAGACAGTGGCTCATTTCCTTACCCACTTCCAGCTTTGACCTAAACATCTGGACATTTCCGAGGCCTACAGAGCTCAAAGGTGTTGATGTTATGAAAAACTTCTGATAACTAGAAAAACTGCATTTCTTGCAAAAATGCAGTGTGCATGCTTATTGCTGAAGAACTTGATGAAAAACAGCTGATATTAGCTAAAAATGCTAACAAGCTAGCTGAAAAGGTTGAACAAGCTTAAATTAGCAGAAAAAGGCAGAAAGACCATGTTTACCCAAATAGGCTGAAAAAATCAGAAATGAGCACAAAAAAGTGGAAATTATCTGAAAACAGCTGAAATTAGGAAGAAGGGGGGGGGGAGATAAAAAAAAAAAAAAACAGCTGACAAGCAGCAAAAACAAATCAGAAACACTCTTAAGCTACCAGAAGTGGAGAGTGCATATTTTTGCTGAATTAGGCTGAAAAAAGTTTAAATGAGTGCAAGAAATGTGGAATCAGCCGAAAAAGCTAAAATTAGCATAAAAACAGTTAAATAGTAGCTGAAATAACAGAAAAAGCTGAAACTTGCAGAAAAAACTCTTCGTGCTACTTTTAGTAAAAATGTTTTCCGTTTGCTAGTTTGGGTCAGTTCTGACATTTTTATGCAAAAACATGAGCAGAGCTCAGAATGAGGTTGTGTGTGAGGCGCGTAAGCTTAAATATGTGGCGTTTACTGACCTCTGGGTTTCTGTTGTCATTTACTGGTGGCTCCTGGTGTTTACATCTTTATTATGGTCGTGCTTGTGTTACTCTCCATCCTCCCTTGCATATCTTTCTATAATTTTTTTTCCGTTTTTACATCGCCATTTTATCTTTCTCTTTTTTTATCCTTACATTTCCTCCTTCTTCAACATCTGCTGCACAAATCCATCACACTTATTGTCCATTTATCTGGATTTGAGACCTCTTCACAGTCTTCATGACATAGTCTAGAGTTATGATGAGGAATTGGTTGTTTTCATGTGATTATAAAAACGGAATCAGAGCAAACAGGCGGGTTTGACCTGCAGGTAACGATCACCTGATGATTAAAGCTGTTTACTGTGTTTTTCTCTCTGGCCTTTCAGAGCAAAGAGGTTGGAGTACAACTGCAAGAGGACCTGTTGAAAGTTCTGACTGAACTTTACACAGTAAGTTGCCCCCACCTATACTCAATAACTGTTGATGAAAGGGAAATAATACTTTCTTTTATATGAAGGGTTAAAAAAATGCTCCCTGTGTGTGTGTATATGTGATGCTAAAGCTGCTTCATATGACCTTAATCTAAAATAGCAAAGAACTGCTTATAAAAAATAAAAAAAAATCCTAATAATGTTCTGCAGGCTGTCGCTGGTGTTTCTTGAGTGATATCTTTTGCCTTAATTATATATATTTACGTGAAATTTGGCCTAAATAGTGCAGTTTCTTTAGTAACTTTTGTTTATGACAGGATCTCTGCAAAAATATTAATTGTGCTTTATATATTAAAGCACTGTCTGAACCTCATCTGTGTTCTTTCTTTAAAGCAGGTGCCTCTTGTACACGAGTCCTCGAGGCTCAATGAGACTAACCTGTACAAATAAAGTTTGAATTTAGTTAATTTAATTAGAAAACCCACTTTTCTACAAAGCTAAATGGTGATAATTTTAAAGCTTACACCCATGAGGCCTCACTTTTTGTTTGTGTCACGTTACGTTGTCGTCTGGTTCCACATGTTTACCATGCCACCAAAAGGCGGAGGCAGTCGGAGTGTGTTGGACGCTTTGTTTGCGTTGGTTTTCTACTAAAGCGAGCCATAGCATAGCTTGAGGTCAGCTAGTCCCATAAAAGCAAGCTTTATGTTGTAATTATATTTATAGTAAAAGACAGAAATAGATCTGGTTTGACTGACGCTCACATGTATGCTCGGAGTCCGAGTGCGTTTGAAAGTCTGATATAACGACTGCTGTGGTTGTGGTCACACAAATGAAGCTGGCTTTGTACATGAATGCTCTTTTAATGTGTTTAACTCTTTATTGTAAACTCACAGAACCCTCTACGTGTAATAGTTTGGTGTATCAGAACCAGATGTTGTGATTAAAGTTGCAGTTCCAGTGGTAAAGCGTGTTTATCTGCACTTCTCCATTGTTGTTCCCAGGTGATGAAGATGTACCACATGAACAACACCGACAGCATCAACGCCGAGTCCAAGCTGAAAGAGGCGGAGAAGCAGGAGGAGAAGCAGATGGGACGCTCCAGTCGACAGGAAGATCGCCAGACGCCGCGCTCCCCTGACACCCTGGCCAGCATCAAGAGCGATGAGAAGGTCGTCCGACGCTCCAGTGTGAAAAAAATTGAGAAGATGAAGGAGAAGGTGAGCAGGGGGGGCGGAGGGAATGTCAAAGGCATCGAGCAGACGTAGGATGGCTGTTTCTGAGCATCTCACCTGTTGTCACGTCACAAAGACGTGCATATGTCTGTGAATAATTTAGAGGTGGATCATTGCTAACCTTGTCTTGTTGGAGCTTGTCACAGCAGTACGATTCCACACTTCATCAACCCAAATCAATACGGAGCTGTTTCACTTTAGCACCTATTGCTGCTGTTTGTCACCGCAGCCCTGCCTTTCTTTGCTTTACTTTCTCTCTTTTTCTCTCTCTCTTCCTCCTTTTCTTGAATCCAGAGACAAGCTAAGTACACTGAGAACAAGCTGAAGGCCATCAAGGCCAGGAACGAGTACCTGCTGGCGCTGGAGGCCACCAACAGCTGCGTCTTCAAATATTACATCCATGACCTCTCCGACATCATCGACGTGAGTAAATAAAGCACAGCAGCCCTCTTGTTGGAGCTGGTTTTAGCTCTGCGTGACCTTATTTGTGATTTCCACTGGATCAGTGTCTTCACATTAGCTTCAGTGCTTCTAATGAAGTGCGCAAAGTGGCCATCCTCTGCCTTTTCGTCTTTTTTGCTTTCCCAACGCTTTTAAAGTTTGTTGTGGCTGCTCGTAAACAGCCAGTGGCAGAAGAAATATCTGTGAACCAGTCTGCTTTCTGCTTGATCATAAAACATTTCACTGCCTGCCGGTCCAACAACAGGTTTACTTTTGACACTTTTAGTGATGTTAGTGGTGAGAGCCTAAAGATTGATTATGTTTAAGACAAAGCGATCTTTTTATTTTTAAACTTTCAAACAAAAATGTATACAATTCAACTGTAGATGAGTAACATAATCTAATCAACCTAGGTTGTAAGGAAAACTAGGGAAGTAGTAAAAATGTCACTTCCTATGTGAACTCTCAGACAGGCACCTGTTTACATGAATGTTACATCAGATGCACAGTTTACAAAGTTCATGTTCAGCCTTAAAGAAGCAACCTAAATATCATTATTAGATCAGTCCAATCAGGCTGTTACCAAATAAAAGCTGGCAGTCCCCATAGGAAAATCAGTGCAATATTATGGTAACTTTAGACCGTTCTATGTATTTTTTTATTACCTGTGTTCAGATCGCAGCTGATGACATCATCACTATTGGCCTGTTTAGTCTTTAAAGCTTCGCAGATGTGAGCAGCAGGCTGTGTGATAACACAGAATTAATGTTTTTATTTAAGTCATGTAATTTAAGAGTTTATAATCAATTGGTTCTCGACCTTCCTATTATTCTTACTATTCCTACCATCAGACATCCTACTGTAAACTCTGGCCCTAATGTATTTAAATGCAGGTATCTAGTACACGGTAAGGTGTATATATAATTTTATTGTTAGGCCTGTTGCAATAAAGAACAAGTCAATTAATCACATAATAAATGAGAATTATCAACCTCATTTTCATTTATCGGCTTTATCGTTTCTTCGTGTCTCTCTGTTTCTACTGAAGACACTGGATGACAAAAAAGCTCAACTCCGGTGCTCTTCACTGACCCCTCCCTTTCTCTTTAAAATCCGCTTTAACCGTCCAAAATCGCGTTTTTGGATCGTTAAAAGCAGCTAAGCTGAGTAGCTAAGCTACGAGCTAAGCTAACAGGCCAACCTCGCGACAAAACCTCTGTCTTGTCGAAGCTCAAAAATTCATGGTTGAAACCCGTGTCTTTGTGTAAAAAGTTTATTTTTTTCTGCAAAAAGAAGCTGAGAACTTGTTTACGGATTTTTTTTTTTTTTTTTTATTAAAAGCTTTGTGTGACAAATGCTATGCTAAAGAGCTCAAACCACACCGAGCATCCGCTATTTTGAGAACTGAAGAAAGGAAGGAGAGACAGCCCATGTCAGGTCATGGGGCCTCCCTCCCATTTTTCTTAAAGAGACACGCTGCTCGCTCTCTCACTATCCATCCTTCGGTTCAAACAGTCTTATACTGTTATCCGGTGGTCAAAAAAGGTACTACACTCAAAATAAAATTAACCAACATTCAACAATAATTATTAGTTGTCAAATTTCAAACAATATTATCGTTTATCACAATAATTTCTGAGACAATTAATCGCCCAGCAAAATTTGTTATCATGACAGGCCTATTTATTATTTTCAACTTGCATTTATGGGGCAGAAACAAATAAATATCTGCTTTCATATCAGCCACATCAGCTCAAAACAAAAACAGTACTCTGTATATTGTGTTTATTCATGTAAAAAAAATTGTTTGTCGTCATTGTTTGCATTTTACAGTTTAAAATTATTCAGCAGTGTGAGTGTTTATTGACTGACAACAAATCTGTGAGTAATATTAATAGAAATTTACACTCAGTGTAGTTTTAAAGCTTTGACAAGTAAACAGAGTGGGATAATATCATTTATAACTGATGTGAATCTGATTTATCAAGTTAGGTAGAAAAAACTCAATGAACATATTACAGCTGAGCTATAAAACAGTTTTAACTTGACAAAGCTCGATTTGTTTTTGCTAATCTTAAAACTCCTCCGACTAAAATCTGCAGCAGCTGCGGGATCCCATCATGTCAAACAAACTGCCTGAGGAATGCTTGTTGTACTTTGTTGAATAAATGCCATGTAATAAAGGCAGCAGTAGCAAGATATAAAATACTTGTTTTGCCACTGTTCAGATTTATTAAATAAACTGTAAGGGAGCTAAAATCTATTGATCATCAGTGTTTGAATTGTGACATTGCTCCAGACTGTTTACTATTTACGTCTCTTGTCGGCCTGACTGAAAAGACAAAAATTAAAATAAAAAAAAAGACAACAAATCTGTGAATGATAACTACACAGTCACTGAGTAAATTTCATCTTAGCAAGTGTTTATCTGAAAACGCTGTAACCAGATTTAAAGATTCTGCAGCAATAAAAAGAGGAGACTGGCTCCTTGGTTCAATTCCGAGTTGTGTACTTTAAAACAAGCATCTGGAAAGCTGGAAAGAAAATGACGCTCCACTAACGTTGAACATTTTTATTTATCTTGGCGAGATAGCCTACTAACTTATAAAAAAGCTATTCGTAAAGCTAGAACTTTATATTATTCATCTTTAATTGATGAGAATAAAAGTGTGCCTTTTCAGTACCATAGCTCGTCTAATGAAAAATCCCATCTCTGTTGAGTCATGCATCCCTACAACTATAAACGGTGATGACTTCATGAGGTTCTTTATAAATAAAATTAGTTCAATGGGGGAAAAAAAAATCCAAACCCTCATTCCTACTATCCCCTCTGGTTCCCCATCAGATGAGGCAACTAAAAATATGTCATTAGAACCTGATTTATGTTTGGATTGTTTTTGTCCTGTTGATCTCTCTGAATTGTCAAAAATAATAGCTTTGTCCAAACCATCCACGTGTCTGCTAGATCCCATCCCAACCAGACTATTTAAAGACATATTGCTCTTGATTATTATCCATATTTTGGATCTGCTTTTATCTCTAAAATAAACGTTACGTACCACAGCGCTTTGCAAAGATAGGAGGACAACGCATAAAGTGAAAAACCATTGTCTATGTGCACCGTTAACTTTACAACAAATTATTTCATTGTGCATGTGTGTGCGGCAGTGCTGTGACCTGGGATACCATGCTAGTCTGCATCGCGCCCTGAGGACGTACTTATCTGCAGAGCAGAATGTGGAGGCGTCCAAACACACCGGGCTGGAAACACTGGAAGGCATGGCAGAGAGTCTGGACCCCAACGGGGACAAACAGAAAGTCATGGAGACCTACAACAATGTCTTCTGTCCACCAGCTCGCTTTGACTTCCAGTCTCACATGGGAGACACGGTATGGTTCTCACTCTCATTCGTGTCAAAGATAGAGAATGTCTAAAAATTAGCTTCATCTTAATTGATGCGTGTGTGCACGCTTTTAGATGGGAGTGGTGTGTGCACAGCAGCCGCTGGAAGAGGACCTTCTCCAGCGATGTCAGCAGCTGCAGTCTCGCCTCTCCACTCTGAAGATTGAGAACGAAGAGGTCAGACGATTTTCTGGCTTTGCTGTGAAATCAGCACTTTTTCCCACTTTTTTGTGTTCTTCATGTTTCGTTTCATTTCTCCACTGTCCACCAGGTGAAGAAAACCATGGAGGCCACTCTGTCCACTATTCAGGACATGGTGATGGTGGACGACTACGACGTCTCCGAGTGCTTCCACCACAGCAACAGCATGGAGTCGGTGAAGTCCACTTTCAGCGAATCCTATCTGAGCAAACCCAGCCTGGCCAAGCGACGGGCCAATCAGCAGGAGACGGAGCAGTTTTACTTCACAGTGAGTGACGTCTTTGGTCGCAGATCATTTCGCTCGGCATGTTGCCTAAATGAATGTAATCCACAAATATAGTAAGACTTTGTTGGTTTGTGTGTTTTATAGAAGCTGAAGGAGTTCCTAGAAGGAAGGAGCCTGATCACCAAGCTGGAGGCCAAGCATGATTTAATCCAGAAGACCATAGGAGAGAGTGAGTGTCCTTCATACCTTCTGCTTGTTGTCCCTTTTTTTCCCATCTGCATGAGTGGAGGAGCGAAAAGGAGTCGGGTGGGGGGGGTTGAGAGATGAGTTGTGCAGTGGGGACACATCAGGGTCGCAGCAGTGAAGCAGAATGAGTTTAATATATCAAATAATCACAAGCTGTGTATGAGTCAAGAGAAGGTCACAGTGACACTGACCATACGTGGGTACAGTGGTGTTTTTAAATGTGGGGGTGGGGGCCGTTTCTTCTGGTCACACAAGTCAGAGCTTCCGCTACCCCATGTGCACGTTTGTGTGTGTGTTGTGAGTGGAAAACCTGTTTTTCTGTGTCGTCTTATCATACTGTATAATTTCACATATAGTGTGGCATCAGACTGCACTGCATTATATTGTTGTGTAATATTTAGCGATATTGTAAATCACTGTGATGAATATTTCTTCACGTCTATTAAAACGCTTCTTTCTGTTTCTCTCTTCTCTCCGACTTATTTCTTCTTCTTCCTGCGTCCCCTTCCTGTAGGTCAGAAAACTGACTGTTGCCTTGCCAGGTAGGTGTGGTGAAGGATGAAACTATGCTCGCTCCCACCAGTAAACGTGCAAAAACCATTTGAGTGTTGCAACCTGATCCCTTGGCAGCCGGTGACATTATTTTCCCCGTAGCTGTTTGCAGATATTTTTAACACATGTGCACATGTGTCTGTTTATACAAATAGAGCATTACCAGAGTTGTGATTATAAATAGTTTCACTGGAGGCGTAATGACAGAGTGCCGTTATTTTTATTTTTTTCTTTTTTCTCCTCATAGTGGAAGGAGAAACTCGACCGTACGGAAGCAGGTAATTATCTGGATGTGTGTATTTCTGCGCGGTTTCTGGCTGCTCCGTCAGAGCCGCTGCCGCTTCGTTTTTCTCTCAAACCACATTTTCTCACAGCAGCTTTGGCCCCTGAGTTGCTCTGACATCTAGACGCTGGTGAACCTTAATTTATGGCGGATAAATCTAACATGGAGTGCGTATATTTATGTTTTTTCCCCCCCATCTTAAATCTGAAGTTGATGAAAATGAAACTTCCTCATCAGGGAACCTCATGTTTGTAGCTCCCCCTTGTGGGCAGATTTGTTTATTTTTCTGTCCTAAGCTCTTACTTCCTAGATAATATTTTTTAAAATTTATTTTCTAAATATCTTCAACAAATAAAACTACAGCTGCGTTGATAAAACTGCTGGCGCATTTATCGTGCAGCAAATATTGCACAGTCAAACGTCTGAGCGACTTCTGGAAAACCAAAACAAACAAAGGGAAAAGGGGGAAAGTATGGTTTCCTAGCAACAGCTGCACCCACTGTGTCTAACCCATGTCTCGCATCCATTTTTCTTAAACACATGCACTGTTGTAAATGCATGTGCGGGCATGCCTGTGAGGAAAATGTGCTCTGTGTGTATTTCTTTTCCAATAATGCCGTCAATGAACAGGAATAATTCCTCCCTATTTTGTTTCAGGACTCAGGTGAAGCCATTCCGCTGATGGTCGAGAGCTGCATCCGCTTCATCAGTCACCATGGTGAGGAAATTCTCCTCCGAAGCGATAGGTTTAGCATCAGCTCTTTGATGCAGTGATTGGTCGGTTCATTTTTAGGGGGCAGCGTGATTGGTTGTGGGGTTGGCTTGAACTGAGAACGTAATCAGAACTTCCTATATTTGAACAGCAAAACCAACAAATACATTTCCTGAATGATAACGTACAAGAGGCTGTAACTTCAATGTGTGTGTGTGTGTGTGTGTGTGTGTGTGTGTGTGTGTGTGTGTGTGTGTGTGTGTGTGTGTGTGTGTGTGTGTGTAGGTCTGCGGCATGAGGGCATCTTCAGAGTGTCAGGCTCTCAGGTGGAGGTCAACGACATCAAGAACGCCTTCGAGCGAGGTGAAACTACACTAACAGGATGCATCGACCATAATGTCTAAGTGTTCATTTCTTTAAAGTAATAGTTCAGATCAGTTGAGTGGAGTTCTGTGGGAAGGTTGTGAACAATTAATATTTTACGTTCTGTAGATAGCTCTTTGGACATCACTTGGAGATGTTTGTCACTTTTACATTATTCAATTACGTACTTGGATAGAAATTACGTTCTGCAAATAGTGCAGCAGAAGTCTGTTCAGCAAAGTTAAGTCTGGTCATCTGGACGGCTTCTTTGTGTTGAAACGTTTTGTCTTTCACCCAAATCCATCTGTCCGAGGAGCCACAACAAACTCAGTCCCATAGATAGCACCTTCACATAGTGGGCCAACCAGCTTGATGGTGATAAGACGGTTTCTGAAGTCTGCCCTCTCCCCCTACGACTCCTCTGAGGCAGGATTATTGAGCATGAACTTTGATGTTTTGAACCACTTTGACTATGGCTGCCTGAGAGGAGTCGACGGTGGAGAGGGCAGGGTTTGTCATGGTTCCTCGTAAAGTTGCATTCCGGCTGAAAAAAATGGGACGCAGCCCGGCACTAGCCCGTATGCATATTTTACAACCCGACCCGACTAATTAGTTCTAATTACAGGCCTGAACCCGAAAAAAATACTTTTTTTTTTTTTTCCAATTAAGCTTTTTTTTACTGCTTTTGTAAGCAAATCAGTTTGACATATTTAAAAAAAGAAAAAAAAAAACATAATAAAAGGAAGATATGAGTTCTTCTTTTTTAACAAGTCACCATATATATTAACATAAAAAAAATCGAATAGCCTAAAAAAAAAAATTTAAAAATCCACTCTAAAGATAAAGATGATGTCTTTGTTTACCTCTTTCAACCGCCGGTCGGACCTGAGCGTGCACCTGACCTGACACATCAGCAGGTTTCACTGTGCTGGCTTTGTAGAGTGAGTCCTTCCATTTTAGCTTCTATTTAATACTTTCCAGCTCCATTGTGTTGCTTGTTGTAGGTCAATTGCAAATCCTCAGATGCGTGATAAGAGCAGGGCGGGCGGGGCCACACATGCAATTGTTGCGCAATGCACCAGCGCTACTCTCTCTTTTCACAGTCTGATTAACTTCTGCTCTCTATTTTATTTCTTTCTCATCCTCAACATATAAATTCACTGCCTCCTCCTCTGCAAGTAGATTAACACAATTTTATATTGTGCATTCTTATTTAGTTTTATTTGTGCCGTATCATTCGTAGAACTGCATCAAAAGCCCGAGACCGACCCAGCCCGCCCATCAAGCGCATAATTCGGGCCGGGTCGAGCTGGGGGCTCGGGCCAAAAATCACAGCTCTAGTTCCTCGGCCTGATGAAGTCGTTTGGATGAAAGACGAAACATTTCAACACAAAGAAAACATCCAGAGGACCTGACTTAACTCTGTTGGATTTTTGTTTTTCACCTGGACTATTGAGCATGAACTTTGAACTTTTGGATAGAATATTATATTTCCCCTGCAATGTTTGTGTAAAGTGAAACTGATGGAGGTTTTAAGATTGTTTTTAAGTCAAAGTCAAAAGCCATGAAAGTCTTTAGCTTGATGTCAGCTCGTCTCTCTGGTCAGAATTAAACTCTGAATCTCCAAACTAAGAGCGTTCAGAGCACCATCTACAACAGAGCCACACATTAGAAGGTGCTTCTTCCTCTTGGCTGCGTTTAGGCGAGGACCCGCTGGCAGGGGACCAGAATGACCACGACATCGACTCAATAGCCGGAGTGCTGAAGCTCTACTTCAGAGGACTGGAGCGTGCCCTCTTCCCTAAAGAAGTCTTCCATGACCTCATTTCCTGTGTCTGTGAGTGTCTCTTCCTCAGGTTGCGTGTCTGTTTTAAGCCTGAGTGTCTGAGTAATCTCTTCGGCGGTGTTGTCTTGTTTTCCAGCGATGGAGAGTCTGCAGGAGCGGGCGGTCCACATCAAGAAAGTCCTTCAAGGCCTGCCGAGTAAAACCCTCGTTATAATGAGATACCTGTTCGCCTTCCTCAACCAGTGAGTAGCAGGACACCCAGAAGAAAAGTTTACTCGAAAGTGCATTTTTATTAGTTGTTTCATTTATTACTTCAAGGTCAAGGTGGTACATGTGGTGGAACGAAATTGTGTACACAGGATCCCAGTTACATCCTACAAAAAAGTATAAATTGGAAAAGAAAAACTGTAATAAGATCTAAGATATGACTAAGAAATACGGTAAACCAAGAATACACTAAACACTAATAGTGCAAAAACAATACACCGAACAACAGCAGCACGAACATGAGTCTGTGTGAGCAGATGAGCACGAATGAACACAGCAGCGTGAAATTAATCAGCAGCACTTCACTGGAGTTTAAAGGATGTTGTTGCTTGTCAAGTCAAATTTATTTATAAAGCACATTCAAAACAGCTGTTACCAAAGTGCTTAACAAGATCAAAGGCGGTAATTAAAGAAAAAAGTAATTAAAAGCATCAATAGTAAAACATAAAAACACAAAAACAATGAATGCTAATCAAGTCACACTGTGTTAAAAGTCATTGGAAGCAGATGTGTTTTTAAAAGAGATTTAAAAACAGGAAGTGAAGTGGCCTGTTTAATGTTAAGGGGCGGAATGTTCCAGAGTTTAGGGCCCACGACTGAAAAGGCCCGATCTCCTCTGAGCTTCAGCCTGGCTTTTGGTACCACCAACAGCAGCTGATCAGCTGATCCCAGCACCCGAGACGGAACATATGGTTGAAGTAGCTCAGAAAAATGAGGGTGCAAGGCCGTTTATACACTTAAAGGTCAACATGAGAATTTTAAAATCAATTCTGACACGTACAGGGAGCCAGTGAAGGGAGGACAAAACTGGTGAAAAGTGCTCAAACCTATGAGTTCCTGTTGAGAGTCGAGCTGCAGCATTTTGGACGAGCTGGAGACGTGAAAGGGAGACCTGACTGACCCCCTGATTGTAACTGACTTGAGCTGAATTGTAATTAATTGAAATTAGTTGAACTCTTCTTATTTAAATTTATTGCAGTGAACTGAATTATGATTGGCTTGAAACAGGCTGTAGTTATTTCTAATGAAATAGAAGAACTTGCACAGTCTTAACCTCATATCAGTGCCTTGTTTAAGTGGACACCAAATTAACTTTTGTCCTAAAATATGGCACTGAATATAAAAATTGAATTAAATATTCAATTCAGTTTGTTTATTTAGCACCAAATCACAACAGAAGTCGTCTCATGGCACTGTACGGAAACACTCATATACATATCAAGTCAGTCCATTATTTATCTAAGGAGCCAACAGACTGCTTTGAGTTAAATACGGAATAGCAGAACTTCATGTGTGCAAGCAGCATGTTTAATCATAACTAAATGCCTTTTCTTTATTATAATGAACAACCTTAATCACAGCAGTTCAAAATACACTCTTACAATCCACGTATTTCATAGACTCAATTTTCTACAACCGCACTCGTATATTTAGACATTTTCACTAAATCTCAACATCCTTTAACCTTTATAAGAGGTCTAGTGTGAACTGTGATGAAATATCAAGTTGCAGAGGCAGAAGCTAATCTTTCATTACTTTAGGAATTCAAAACGTTCCTCTTTGAGGCTTTAATTTCCTTGTTCATATCAAGTTTATTTTTTTATATTCCAGTATCGTATACAGTTCCTCGTTAGGCTTCATAGATTCACTTCAGTCCAAAGTTTTGGTCTCTTACTGAAAGCTCAATAAACCCAAACAACTTTAAAGTCATACCATTAGCTGTCCAAATGCAGGTTAGCTCAGAGTCTTATGAAATATGAAGAAATGCGACATGGATTTTTTTTTTTTTTTTTTTTTTCTGGTCTGAATAAGTTTTGCCAAAGAAAGCACAGTATGGGGGAAAAAATGCAATTTTAGACCATATCTTGTTTTTTTAACAAAATAAAAAGTTATTTATTTTATTTATTTATTTTTTTGAAATAACTTCAACACGCAGAGTGCTTGTCTTGATTAAAAAATCATAAATAAATACAAACTAGACATGATCATCTGTTATTTTTAATGCGTGCACTTTATCAGCTACGTGTGAAAGAGAAAACACTAACGCTTCTTGTTAAGTTTTTAAATGTGCAGATTTTTTTTTTTTTTTTTCAGTTTATTGAAAGCAACTTGTTCGGCAACAATTGGCCCCAAAATAAAAAATACAAATTGCATCCTGTTTTATTAAGAAAATATGCAAAAGGTACTCATTGCAATATAATGAATTTAAAAATGTTCTAAAAGTAAGAAACAAAATCTGCATGTTTTGTTTTTTTCCTCACGTCAGTGGATAATTTGTGACCGGCCAACACCTCTACATGTGTTTATATACCCTTTATAAACAACCAAAGTGACTGAACATAAAATGACATCAGCAACGTCCATGAAGGAGCCGTTTGAGACAATTTCTCACAATTTGGATGTAATTAGGCTCAGATGGGTGAAGTAAACTGAGTGAGCTGTTTGTGAGATTCAGTTTGGTTTGTTGGGCTCCTCAGACTGAAGAAGTCCTTTGGATGAAGGATGAAATGTCTCGGCAATAAAAGAAACCATCCAGATGACCTGACTGAACATTGTTGGATTTATACCTGGATTAATGAGCATGAACTTTTAGTATATATTACAGTACAGTACTTTCTCGCTACTTTGTGGTTTGTTTATTTCGGACTCACTCTATCGTGGTTTTTCAAAAGATTGGACCTGACACACAATTGGCCGATTGATGGTTGAGCCACACGATCGGCATTGATTTTTTTATTTAGAATAAATTATATATATGCATAATAAAATATTATATATATGCATAATAAAATAAACTACTACTTATACTTGTACAAGTATTCCTACTTCGTGGTTTTTCACTTATCAGGATACAGATCCCCCACGATAAACGAGGGACTCCTGTAGACATAAAAATGGGATACATTTACCGGTATGTTTTTATAAAATATAACAGATAAAACAATTTTGTCCAAGTACACTATTATATCAAGCAGCCTGTTCTACTACACTATGAAATATCATTCATCAGGTATTTCAGTTTGTAGAGGGCGTCCGTGTCCTTTACTTCCACCTACAGTAATTGTCTTCTCCATGATTCTCCATCTCTCTGATTCTTCCATATCTGGAAAACCGTTCAAGAAACTTTTTCAAACAGCACCATTTGATATAATTCTGAATAAACTTTTGAACCTGTTTTATAGTTTTCAGTGAGTACCTTAAGAGGGTGAACATTTAGGGGAAATTTTTTTTGTTGTTTTTCTTTTCACTGTTTTGTCCACTGCTGTCCATCTTTGTCTGCATTCTTCTGGAATGATATTTGGACATGCAGAAAATAAAACTTGACCACTGTTCAAACATTTCTTCTTAGAATAAATAAAATATTTGTACTTGGACACAAATATTGATAAAGTTTATTTTTATCTGTCTTTTAAAAAAAATCTGAACTTTAAGACAGGAAACTGTGCGAGGGCCTTCCGTGGTCCAACACTGTTTTGAACATGGGTACAACATAAAACCTGGACACATGCAAACATGCACGCATCTGCATATTTGGAGATGAGCCTTCTGTTTTGTTCAAGTAAAAAAAAAAACTTCATGTAAAAGAGGGCAAGATGGAGGGGGGGTGGGGGGCTCCTGTGACTTTGTGTACATTTATTTTAGGGATTTAGACAATGCCATAAAACTAATTTGCCTCATCTCCCCCACCCCCACAGCTTGTCTCAGTACAGCGAGGAAAACATGATGGACCCCTACAACTTGGCCATCTGTTTCGGCCCCACCCTGATGTCTGTCCCCGAAGGCCACGACCAGGTTTCCTGCCAGGCTCACGTCAACGAGCTCATCAAAACCATCATCATCCACCATGACACCATCTTCCCGGGGCCGCAGGACCTGCAGGGCCCCATCTACACCATCCCTGGAGCCGGAGATGACTTCTGGTGAGAGCTAATGTCGAGTCTAGGGAATTTTTATATGAGAGGATGGGGATGGATTTGGGGGGGTTCAGCTTGTCTGCTCTACTCAAAACTAGGGGGCCCACAAGAATCAGCTTACTGTCCGTCACAGGAGAGATTAAAGCAGCGCCTGACCACATCAGCCGATGATGTGCACAGCATGAACGCCCTACAGTGCAGTGCTCACAATGGCCAAGTTTCTTTATTATATTCTAACGACGAGCCGTGGCACAAACAGTTATGATTACTGTCAATCACTGAGGTCCTATGAACTCTGAAGCAGCCACATTTTTTAATTCTGGGCTGTGCAACGTCGAGATAAACACGTTAATCACACCGGCTGGCTGGGCTTTGTTAAACTCAGAGTTTTCTCCAGGAAATTATTTATTTGACCAGTTTTATTTCAGGGAAAAGACACACAGTCTGCTTATTCCATTTAGAAACATGGCAGCAGATGACAGATGTATTTATAAAAAATAAACAACGTTTGACTCAAGCTTCCTGTTTCAGCATGTGACACAAAAAAATACAGGAAATGAAAAGGAAGCGGAAAAGTCCCAGGATTCCTTGAGGGAAGGCAAATCGCCCACTGCCTTCCTTCCATGGCAGGGATTTAAACTAAACATTTATGTTCATAGTTATTACCGTTTTGGTCAAACTTCGAAAAATATGACATTGGGATATCTCGGGTCGCCTTGCATGATCTCTTGGTGCTTGGAGTATGTGCTGTGAATGACTGGTGGCTACTACCACGCCATCTCAGCTCAATGTTTGTAAAAATGACAGACTTGTAGCTGTTTTTGTGGTTGTTAATGTTCCTGAGATATTTTACTTGCAGGCAGAGATGGAGTTAATACAGAGTTAAGCAAAACTACAGTGCAGTTTTTGTATTGTTGTGCATCGTGGATCCTTCTTGTCTGTTTAAAAATGGCATGAATGCAAAGGTTGCTACGCATTTCGACCAGTAATGAGTGCACAGGGTTTGAAGGGGAGTTCTGCTCTTGGTGTGCACCATGAACGTTTAGCATGTGTCTTTTTTAAATTTCTCCTCCTCTGTGTCCACTGTAGTGACAGTCCACACTGTGAGCCCCCCCACGTGGAAGAGCCAGCACCTGACGCCATCTCTGTCGGCCACAACAGTGAAGATGGTGCGTAACGTTGTATACCTAAAACCACACATTTAATTTTGTCTGCCGTTCATTATGATCTGTTCTGCTACTCATTTGTTATTGTGGTTTTAACCTCTAATAACAACAGACTTTGTGCTTTTATTGCTCAGTTGTTTTTTATGTGTACCATATTTTTCGGACTATAATATGCACCTGAAATCCTTTGTTTTCTCAAAAATCAGCAACGAGCCTTATAATCAGGTGTGCCTTATGTATTTTTTTTCATTGTGACTGACCTTAAACCAATTTTTTTTGTACCCAGCACTCAAAAATCTGTCAAAATTAACTTGTTTCGCTTAATGCACTGTATAATCCGGTGCGCCTCGTAGTCCGAAAAATACGGTAGTCAGCGAATGCAGCAACACTAACTGCTTATGCACTAATCTGGCACCCCTTCCTCTTCCATTTTTCTCCCGTTTTCTTGCCATGCTTCTACCGCTTCCTGTCTCCTGTTTTCCATCCTCTGAATCTCAGGCACCTTGGCTGTTTCAGAGTCTGAGCCGGTCGAGGCCATCGCTCGCTTCGACTACACGGGTCGCACCAGTCGGGAGCTGTCATTCAAAAAGGGCGCCTCTCTGCTTCTGTACCAGCGGGCCTCCGACGACTGGTGGGAGGGTCGGCACAACGGGGTGGATGGACTGGTGGCACACCAGTACATCGTTATTCAAGACGCGTAAGATTGTTCTCCTGTCTTTGTCAAACAAAAGTCAGTGTAGAGATCTGGAAAAAAATTATTTTTAAGTACGTATTTTATTTGGGGTAAAGCTAGAAACTGAAAGAAAAACTATTTTCTCTTCAAAACTCAAAAAGAGAAAAAGCTAAAATGTTATCGAGTCTGATGAAAACGAAACAAATTCAATTACAAGAAATTCCCACTTCTGTAGAAGTCGATCTGCTGGGATCCAAACTGCATGTGGTATCAGATCAGTTTCCTTCTCTACTTCAGCAGATCTCTTTTAAACAGGTGTGAGAACGTGTTCGTGTTTATGTCAACACATGAATGTGGACGTTACAAATCAGAGCCTAAACAAATTTTAAATATGATTTTTCTGTCAGACAGAGGAACATTTTACTGAGTGGGTTTTACTCCAGTTTGTCTCATGATTAAAGCGCAGCAAGAATTTCCTTCTGAACTATTTCAGACCTGAAGTGGACCGAGGAAGTCCAAAACCTGACGTGGACAACAGAGACCTGCTGGAGGAGAGAGTGTCCACTAGAGGCAGCGCCGCCTCCCCCACTGGACCGCATGTGGCGGACATCTATCTGGCCAACGTCAACAAGTGAGTTTTGTGTACAAGTAGGATTCAGAGCA
Source organism: Hypsolebias longignatus (assembly GCA_031762435.1). Lineage (NCBI taxonomy): Eukaryota > Metazoa > Chordata > Actinopteri > Cyprinodontiformes > Rivulidae > Hypsolebias > Hypsolebias longignatus. The sequence continues at coordinate 31,490,907 of JARVGV010001459.1, read as the reverse complement.
TCAATGTTGCACAATGTCATTATTTTTATTAGATACTTTTTGGTTAAATCTTGCGTACATAGAGCAGACAACAACCTGCCCTTTAGGGTAAATACAGGTAGTCCCCGTTTTACGGCTCAGATCCGTTCTAACAGCTCAGCCGTTAACCGATTTAGCTTTAAACCGGATCCGCCCGTATCCGCGGCCGTATA
>JARVGV010001459.1:31406766-31418673 GCA_031762435.1 Hypsolebias longignatus | reverse complement strand
ATATATATATATATATACAGTATACAGTATATATATATATATATATATATATATATATATCAGTGGGACACGGGCAAGAAAATGCTGATCAAAACTTAGAAATATAATTAAAGGACAGTATATTACATTATGTATATTCAATGTATTAGTTTACTGGTGGTTTGTTTAATCTGTAGCTAAAGACTAAATGTCTCAAGGATCTATTGATAACTTTTTCCACACCCAAATGATCTACAACAGTGCTGGTCAACTGGTGGCCCCTACTAGTGATGGATGGTCTAGATGGGATGTTTCCTGTTAAATCTGTTGCCTGCATGGCTTCCTTGACTTCTGATGAAGAAATAATTGTAAATTTGAAATACTTTTATTTAGTAAACGTAAAAAAATGATTTTCTAAATCTAAACAACCTAACGTATGAAAACAAGTTTTCTTATCTTGAGCTGATATAAATTAAGCACTATCACAACAAAACAGGCTTTGTTATTATTTTATAATAGCAAAAATAACATGAAATTTAGCCTCAATATCTTAGTACTGTATTCCCTTTCTCTGCTTTTGTGTATTCTCCAAAAAAATCACAGAAAGAAGAAAAAAATTGAACCTTTAAAAAAAAAAAAGTAATGTCTTATTATGATGGCAGCGATTAATGTACTGTATATAAAACTCACTGGAAAATAATCAAAAACATAACTTTATATCTTGACCCAATGCTGTGAAAGCCCATTTTCACCACCAAAAAGACAAAATTATTATCAAATAATATAACTATGACGTTTAAAGTTCTAATCATGAGTTACAGTCATGATTATGTATTTCTGAGTCATAGCTACGACTTTCAAAATCATGTTTGCAAGACACAAAGTGCTAAGATACAAAGTCATAATTATGAGTTTCAAGATAAGAAGAGTTTGAAGTTATAAATATGAGATAAAATTACAGAATTATGGCCATTAAAGTAGTAAATGAGTCCCCGTGGCTCAGTGAGACAACCTGTGCAAATAAAGTTGAATGAATGAATTTACAAAATCATAACTGCATGTAGTAGTCAAAATTCAGAGCCTCACAGTTAAAAAATATAAAATAAAGAGTTATAATTATAAGATGCAAAGCTGTATTTACAATTTTCAGTCATAAATAGGTTTCAAAGTGATAAACATGTGACACAAAGTCATAATTTAAGCTTGCAACTTTTAATTACGGCTTTAAAAACAATAAATTCAGTATACTATTTGACAACGTTTGTCTTTAGTTGCAGAATAAAAAGCTTTTATAGCTTAAAAACTCTTAACTCCCTTTTGGGGGTCAAATGTCTAAGATGACGCCTTCAAAGAAGTAAGGAGTATCTCCTTCAAACTCGCAACAGCAGGTTTTCCCTGCACATTTCCAGGTGGCCACTGTGAGGCGCTGTTTCCACGTGGTTTTACAGAGGGGTGGAGCTATGTAAGCCCCGCCCCTCAGCCCCTCCCTCTGTCTGCTGACTCCAGGCACCCAGTGAAGACGCCCTTAGCAACAACAGTTCAGTCGAATAAGAGACTTTTGCTGCTCCGAAGGATCTAACAACAGTGCGGGCTTTACCGCACTGACTTCTTCAGTTCATGACTTTATGCGAACCGGATCCTCGGTTTGGTTCCGCAGCAGACATGGGGCTCGTGTGCAACGTGTCTGTTTTTATTAGCTAGCTGCGTCTAAAGAAGCTGTCCCGAAGGAGGACGAGTAATCCCGGGGTGCTCGAGGAGGAGAGCGGGGGGCAGCATCGCTGTTTGCTAACTACCGAGTCAGCAGACCGGGACGGGAATGGTGCTCTGGACCGACTCTTTGTACCGTCAGAGACAGGCGAGGGGTTCGAGGGCCAGGCCAGCGAGCTGTAATATTTGGACTCCAAGTGTTTTTCCTGCGAGGGAGCGGCTTCAGTCCGGACGGGTGATTTTTTGTGGTTGTGCGAGCTAGCTAGCAGGCTAGCTGAGGGAGACGACCCCCACTGCCTGGCGGAGGCTTTTTTCTTTCCAGACTGCAGCGAAGGCTATTGGTGCTGTTGTTTTTAAATATATATTTATTTTACTAAAACTAAGATGAAACCGTTTGCAATCCAAGTAAAGAGTTAATTACCCCTGAATACTAAAATACTACGAGAGTTTTTTTTTTTTAAATCGCAACTTCACTCCTTTTGAACTAGCATAAGACTTTGACAAGAAAAGTTCCAAGTGGCTAAGTGTGCTAGCTGCTGCTAACAGTAAACATTTAATCTATCTGGGGCTTTTTTTTCTCCACTTCGGATGCTGGATTCACACAGTAACTGCAATTATGATGATCATAAGCAGAAAACCAGAGGGCCCGATAGCAACAGGTAACTATAAAGTTTTTTTTGTTGTTGTTTTTGCCTTTTGTTTCCTACACTGAATTAAAAAAAAAAAAAAAAACAGACCGGATGTCAAAACTTTTTCATCCTTAAGATTTTACACAGGAAACCCCCCATCCACCTAAGTGTATTTACATGTAGAGTTTGTTGAAGGATTTTGGGTCTGTCACAAGATGCATGTTGTAAACATGTTTTCCTTTTGCTTCGAGTCTCATCAGTGGTTGAGCCTCCTGTGTGTCTCTTGAATATTTTGGACCATAATCCAGGAAGTACAAACTTGTTTTCTCGTCACAGTTCATTATCTTTTACAGTAGATCTGTGAATTAGCAGGTTTGGAATTCGTACCATCTCTCTTATCGTTATTATTTTATAACGCTTACTGGCTCAGCGGCAACTTTATTATTAGGTGTACCAGGAAGTTTTGAAGGAAATAATTGCTTTAGTGGCTCTGTTAGGTGTGACTTATGGTTAATACTGTGGGTGCAAATAGAGACACAGTTTGGAGTGCCAGGAAGAGGTGAAGGATAAAAAGCTGACTTTAAATCACACTTTTATGACTGTGACTCTTATTTCCTGGAGTTTTGTTTTTCATCCTTGGGTGTAAAAGTTCAGTTATACCAAAAAAAAAAATGGTTTTGCTTAAAGTTGTTTTCCATGGAATAAGTTGCTTGACGTAATTATAAGTACCGTACTGGAAGTACAGTACAGGTGATTTGCAGAAGGGGGTCTGTGTGACGTTGTCTAATATACCGGTTGCTGTGCTGTGCAGGTTTAATGCACCTGTATCCGGGCAGCAGGTATAATCTGTCCAGGAGCTCAGGGGACGTGGGCTCTGACGCATCTGCACATGGTCACAACACTCTCAGGGAGCATTCAGGTGGAACTTCAAACAGGCCAAAACTGGGGTTGGCGTTAATATTATTGAAGAGCGTACTCGGAAATAAAAGGCTCGGGGCGTGCGCAACAGGTTCAGCTTCGAGTCGCTGGGGTATCAGCACACTTGTAAGCTAAGATGACCGTTGAGATAAACAGACGGCTGATGGGTGTTTGTCATTTAACTAACAGGGTTCCGTTACAGTAGGTGTTTGGCCCCATGCCACCAAGGTGAGCATGAAACTCTGCACCATTCAATGGCAAAGCCCCCACATCTATCTCTGTTGGCTCGGACGCAGAGCACACCTGATGTGTGTGCCTTAAATGACTTGACCTGAATGGACAGATGGAAAGATGCTGTCGTCACAGAGGCATCTGTTACCCCCATTAGGCCAATAATACCACTTGCAACGCTAGCAATCTGGGACCCTAAGCCCCGTCTAAGCTGGTTGGGTCAGGGCCCTGGCTCTGGATACAATGTATTGGACACAATAGACACAATGGTGTACGTATTTGCTAATAATGGCTTTTCACTGTAAATGTGGCGGCAGACAACCATTCATTCCCACGGGGTGCTGCGATTAGCTGATGTGATTCGTCAGGCTGTAACAGACCATTTGTTTTAGTGTTGAACTTGTTATTTTGGAGATTGTAGGTTGGTTGATGAGAAAATCAATGGGACTTTGCCTGGTTTAATCTATCAAAAGTTCATATGGAGACATTGCAACACATTCTTTAGACATTACCTCTGAACATTTAAAAAAAAAAAATTTAACCCTTTTTATGTTTCAGTTTGTCACACTGATTTATTTGTTCACATCTGCCCCTTCAGCACGCCATGGTGACGGCCTGTACGACTCTTACATGAGGACAGACCACATCCTAAAGGACGAAGCTGATGTAAACAGTCCTTCTGGGTTGCCCCCAATGCCCAAACACACAGTGAGTAAACGCAACACACAGCCAGTGTTTCATGTACTGTGACTGCGTCTTGGGACGTCCTTTTCCTCTGAACGATATCCCCTAGTCAACCCCGTGTCTCTTCATACTCGTTCACCTCCTTCCCTCATTCTTTCTGCGCTGATTAGGAAGCTGATCTCTGACTTTACTGTATCTCATCTCCATGAGAATACTGAAATCACATGTGCAATATTGATTGACTTCCTGAGGGCATGTGAGTTATTGTTTTATCAGGCAGCTCTCTGGCTGCAGCTTAGACAAAGTAAAGTTGACGTGAGTGGGTTTAAAATGTTTACATCACAGAGGACGCGAACACGCAGCATTGCACAATAGTTGACATCCTGTTTGGCATCCTCTAGTTCTATACACAGCTGGCCTCTTCATCATTATTTGTTGTCGTCTGGTTTAATCTGTAGATGGAACATATTTCCTCATGCATGGGATACAGGAAACCTCGTCTGAACTAAGTTTCTAAGTTTCAACTGATAACGTCATGCCTTTTGAAGTGAGTGTTTTTAATGAAATATTATAAACAGTTGCTGGCTTTCCTGTTATAGCTTTTTGAATGAGCTCAGTTTGGGAAAATAGAGTTTAAGTCTGACTCATTGACAAGCTAACGGGTAGTCCAGGTCGGCCAATGTGGATTGCTGCCATCTTAGAACTACCCTAACCTCAAGCGGTTCATGTTAAGGCTATTTTATAAACCTTTACATCATCCGTGGTTTTGTATGACATGGTTATTTACATAAATATCTTTCGAGTGTAAATAGCAGCAGCTGGCTGTAGCACTTTTGAATGCAGCCTGGGGCAATTTTTGCAGAAATATCATATTTCTGCTGGGATAACTGTGCAATCTGAAATTGACAGAAACAAATTTATTACTCAGAGCTGACATAAACCACGATGAAATGTTAGATTAGCTCATCTAATTAGTCATAATTAAACCCTGTTTCTTCAGACTGAGGTCTTTCAAAAGACTTTCTACCTCAGGTAAGATAATAATTGTTTATAACCTTTTCACAAAGCACAGCTTAACGCTATTAACTATCCATTTCAGTTAGGGATGCACAATATTATCGGCATGTATCGGTATTGGCCAGTATTAGCGATAAAGTTAAATATCAAACATGGGCCATTCCATCAAAATAACTCGCTGATATAAAAGGCGCTGTTTTTTTTTTTGTTTTGTTTTTTTTAAATGCATTACACATTTATGTAGTGTTACATCACTTTTTAGCATCTACATTTGGTAACAGGTCAAATTGACAAAAGATCATGCAGAATGTAGTAATGTAATAATATAGTAGTAGTAATGTACCTGTAGTATTTTAATGCCACAGCAGAGATAGCTATGTAGTCTCTGTAAGTAGGTGTAAGGGGGGTGGGTGGGGGGGGGGGGGTGTATCGGTATCGATATCGGTTATCAGCTAAATAAGTTTTAACATATTGGATATCAGCCAAAAATCCAATATCATGCATCCCTAATTTCAGTAATTGGAGCCATATATCATTGCGTTGGATTTTCTTGAATTCAGCTCATGACTGGTCTGTTTGGGTCTTCACAGCTTGCTGTGGGTGTTTTTCTTTTCCAATACATTCTATTAAAAAAAAGTTCATCAAATGCTGAAATGGTGAGTTGCAATCCAGTTGGAGTACGTTTTTGTTAGATTTTCTTATTTGAGCGTCCAAAAACAGCCGTACACTACATCAGAAAGGCCGGTTTGATATATTGTAAAGATTTATTGGGCTTGAAAATGTGACCCACAAACAAATAACCAATCAACATCCCTCCGTCTCAATGCGCCGTCAGTGGGCTCGCACAAAGTCACGCCCCGTTTTCTGTTCTAGCCCTGCTTTTCCTCCTTTGTATCTTTCTGTCGTGCTTACAAAGGTACTGTCCTCCAGTGAATGTGACTGCAACCCGCCCCAGTTGAGCACGTTTAAAATGCCGACCGTGTCAGCCATGTTCAGTACATAAGAAGTGAAAATACTCTATTGAAACTAATTCAGGTGAACTCAGTTCTGCGCTGTAGAGAGGTGTAGTAATGCTGCTCATGGCTGATCGTGACCCAACCTAAAGGTGGATATTTTTAAGGTTGGATCTGTTAGATTCAGGTTCGTTCTATTTACATTGAGTTGTGGAACGCTGCGTGTGCCTGAGAGACAAAGAAAAGCATACTTGGGTGTCTCTGACAGCAAAGAGATTAGCTGTCCTCCATCTGCTACAGCACACAGATTTTGACTCATCACCCTCAGTAATACCTGTAAAGATGTTCTGCTTCCATTTCTTTCCACGTTTTCAATTTGTTATTCTTTTTTATTTTTTTATTTTACACGTCGCTCAGTCAATTATTTACAGCAGCGCACATGGAAAGCTTTGATTTTTTTTTTTTTTTTGTGTGTGTGTGTCAGCGTGCACGTGTTTGCATGAGTGAAGAGGCTCGATCGATGATGTTTGCTCTGATATCGCTTTTGCACAACAGCTGCTTGTGGTTCAGCAGAAGGGATTCTTAAAAAGTTATAACTATATCGTTACATGTATGGAAGCCAATCCTGTCACCCGCCGCTATTTTAGGACTCAAACTTACAACATAAACACTTCGCCATCAACCGAGTCCTCTTTCAAGGGAACGTGTCAACACCTACTTTAAAGAACCATTTCTTGCTGCTCGTTGCGTTGGCTTTAGATCGGCTTTCCGCCTCCAAACCCCTCGGCAATCAGAAGAAACGGTGTTTGTATGACAGAAAAACAAGTAGAAAGTCAACGTCCTCATCAGTGTTACTCTGCTGGAAGGTTGTCCCAACTTTATGTCAGTAAATCTGCACTGCTTCTATAGTCTAGGCGTATAATCTAACTTTAATGACTATTTTTTTTCTGCTGCGCTCCATAATCATGTGGATGGTTTTTCCGCTGGTGAGAAACAGAAGAAAAGGGCAGAGAGTGAGGAAGAATGAATTTTTGGGGGTTGCAGAAATTTGCTAGTTACTGGAAAGACTGTAAGCCTTGTATTTAAACTCTTGTGGTCCCGTTTACAGCGACACATGACTTCACGTTTTGTGTTTGTGAGCAGATTTGAAGTAGTTGGGTGGCCAGAATCAGCAGTCCTCAACGGATATATAAAAAATATTTTAATTGCTTCAAAAGGTTAAATATGAGGATTGACAAAATTACTGGATTTTGGTGTTTATTAGTTTATTAGCCTTAAACTTTGACTTTTAACAGCTGTTAGGCAAACGAGGCGAGTTGCGCCACTCTGGTTTTGGTTGGGTGTGGGTCTTTGGCCTCTGAGGCATTTACAGTCAGACTGGATTTAAATCCAGTTGTGCCAGTTCACAAACCGAAAGCTGCCTCACGCTTCCTCGTTAAACGCTTCTAACTCGAGAGTTGGTTATTGGTATTTATGTTTACGTAAATTTAAAGCCTGAACCAGATCCACTGCGATGAAAATAAAAAACACGAAGCCGCTTTGACGAAGCATTTAAATGAATCCACTAACGCACCTTTTATGGAATCATTGAGATAACTGAAGAATTGGACATTGAAATGATGATTATAGCACTTTTCGTACACAAGTTTTATTGTTTTGTTCATACCAACCTTTTTTACCATCTGTGCCATCTGGATTTCCTAATCTTATTCTTTTCAGTAACTGTTTTTTTTACTTTTATAAATCTTTATTCAAGGAAATGACAAGTATACAACAAACAAATGAATGGAGTATACAGAAGAACACAACACTTGTATGAACAAACAACCAGGGGTTGATTAAACAAATATCTGCAAAGATTTACAGATAGAAATTGTCCTAAGGGGCTTTTTGTTGTTAGAGTCTGTTATTAATTTTACATATAGTTCCACATCCTTAATGATGTTTTGTTAGTAAATTTACATTTATGAATGTAAAATTAGGCCAAAATAATTAGTAAGTTTATTATAATTAAAAAAAAAAATTAGCATCCTTTCTGGGGAATCTAGAAAAACAATGAAATTTAAGTTTTGCTTTGTTACATACCACTGTGTTTATTTGAAAACCTTCTTTTCGGAGCAAAAGAAACACTGATAACCGGTGACTTTGGTTCTGAACACATTTGTGCTACTACCACAAAGACTTTCGTCTCTCTTTACATTGTGCTCACGGAGATTAATGAAACTCATTTGTCTAAAATAAAACATTTTCCCAACGTAAGGAAAATTTCCTTAAAATACTGTTATTAATAAACTCCTTCCATAACCTGCGTGTGAAAGGGCAGTGCCAAAAAAGATGTCACAGTTTCTTTTAAGTAACGTTTTATCCTTCCTTTACAGGTCATTAGTAACAAGGTTGTAACAAAGGATCAGGTGATCATACGCGGGGGTCAGCTGAAGGTCAAGCACCTGTATGAAGACTCCACCATCACCCGAAAAATCAACACCATAACCACAGCGATCACTCAGAATGGTGGGAGCACTGGGCAGACGCCCACCAAGTCTGCCCCCGTCTCCAGCCTGTCCAAGGAGCACAGTGTGGACAGGTGAGGAAACTGCAATGGCTTTTTAAAAAAGGCAAAACAATTGAGTTATATTGTTAAATGCTGATCAGTCATATTGCATGTTTTTTTATTATTTTCAGCACTGAATCCAGTAAGGGCTCCAGCAATTCTTCTGGCTCACTCAGCGCTGGAAAGGGAGGAAGCAAGGTTTACGGCCCGTTGACGCCTGACCAGGCTTTGAGACTCTACCGATCTCAGCTCACCACCCTGGAGCAGACGGAGATCCACTCCTACCCCGGTGTTTACTTTGTGGGACCCAATGCCAAGAAAAGGCCTTCCGTCGCTGGAGGCAACAACAACTGTGGTTATGATGACGAGCAGGGCGGATACATTCATGTTCCCCACGACCACCTGGCGTACCGATACGAGTTCCTGAAAGTGAGGCGACTTTTCTTACTGTTCACTTTAAAGATTTTTTTTTTTTTTCCTGTAACTCAACATTATTTTCTTCCCTCTCTCTCTTTTCCAGATCATTGGTAAGGGCAGCTTCGGGCAGGTGGCTAAAGTTTACGATCACAAGATGCATCAGCACCTGGCTCTGAAAATGGTGCGCAACGAGAAGCGCTTCCACCGGCAAGCGCAGGAAGAGATCCGCATCCTGGAGCACTTGCGCAAGCAGGATCGAAACGGCACCATGAACGTTGTGCACATGCTCGAAAACTTCACCTTCCGCAACCACATCTGCATGACCTTTGAGCTGCTGAGCATGAACCTGTATGAGCTGATCAAGCGCAACAAGTTCCAGGGCTTCAGTCTGCTTCTGGTCAGGAAGTTTGCTCACTCCATCCTGCAGTGCCTCGACGCCCTGTACCGGCACAGGATCATCCACTGCGACCTGAAGCCGGAGAACATCCTGCTGAAGCAGCACGGTCGCAGCGGCATCAAGGTAACACGTTCACGTCCCTGGCGAGGTTTCACAAACTCCTTCTCGTGAACGCGCTGCTCATTTTTTTCACTGCGGCTTTCTTCCTCGTCTCTGCTAGGTGATCGACTTTGGCTCCAGTTGTTTCGAGCACCAGCGAGTGTACACGTACATTCAGTCTCGTTTCTACCGAGCCCCGGAGGTGATCCTCGGCTCTCGCTACGGTCTCCCCATCGACATGTGGAGCTTCGGCTGCATCCTGGCCGAGCTGCTGACCGGCCACCCGTTGTTCCCCGGCGAGGACGAGGGCGACCAGCTGGCTTGTGTCATGGAGCTGCTGGGCATGCCCCCGCAGACGCTCCTGGAGCAGGCCAAAAGAGCCAAGAACTTCATCAATTCCAAGGGCCACCCCCGCTACTGTGGAGTCAACACCCTGCCAACGGGGGCCACCGTGCTGACGGGGTCCCGCTCCCGCCGCGGCAAAACAAGGGGTCCCCCGGGCAGCAAGGACTGGAGTGTTGTACTCAAGGGCTGCGAGGACCCCACCTTTACTGACTTCTTAAAGAAGTGTTTGGACTGGGACCCCTCGTCTCGCCTCACCCCCAGCCAGGCACTCAGACACCCCTGGCTGTATCACCGGCTTCCCAAACCCCTCCCCGAGACTGAGAAGAGCCACGGGGCCACTGTGAAACCCCTCGCCGAGCACCACAGCACTTCCTTTCCCTCCATCCTGGCCAAGGGGGGGTCGGGCTTAGGCACCACCGCTGCCAGCAACAAACTGAAGAGCACCATGATGGGAGAGTCGGGGGAGGCCATACCTCTTCGCACAGTCCTCCCTAAACTCGTCTCCTAATAAAGAGAGAGAACCCTCCTCTTTGTCTCCACGCGCTCCTCAGGAGGAGAAGTGGTTTTAAGACTCGTTTGCTTGTTGTTTTTATTTGTTTTCTACTGAGCGGTGTCGACACCCCCAGTTCCTGGTTTAATATTAGCAAAACTCCGACGAGGAAAGATGATAAAAATAATAAAAAGCATTAAAAGTTTTCTATGGCGGCTGTAAATGTGCAGTTTACAGCCGTTTGTGAGGTTTGACTTAGATGATGCTTTGACGGCGTCGTTTTGGACAAAATGTGTTTAACCTCGATTTCACACGAGCGTTTTGTGTTTCAGCAGATGAAACGCTCGGGCACACCTGCACTGTCACTTGACCCGTTTCACACACGACGCCGCCATTTTCATACGCGTGAAACTTGAAAAGGGCTACAGAGATTATACTTTGATGTTCGACTCACCAGGAAGATGAGTTTATAGGACGAAAAGAAATCATGTTTCAGTGTTTGGGCAAAAAAATCTGCTCAAAACACAAGAAAAGTCTTTTAAACTGGTTTTACAGGATCGGCTTTATTTGTAGTGAAGGCGTTCATTTTGTCATATTTAGATCTGTCCTGCCAATTTCCTGCTGCCCTGGTGCTTGCACGTCAGCTCATCGTGTGACGTTAACGTGTGCGTTTGCTTTAGCTCTGCTGTTCCAGATAAGAAAAGCGCATGGAACATCCTATTTACAGCCTTACCCTCGACCTCCTTCTCCTCTGTGGAGAATAAAAAGAGGGGAAGGGGTTGGGGAGGACAGTAGCACCACTTAAACTCTGTCATGAAGGCTCAGTACTTCACGGCTGGGCTTTGGGAGAAGTCGGCTCACTTTTACACCCGTCAGGTTGTTGTTGAACTTAGGCCTGTCGCAATAAACAATAAATCAATTAATCGCACGATAAATGAACATTATCAACTTTGTTTTCATTTATCGGCTTTATCGTTTTTTCATGTCTCTCTCTTTCTACTGAAGACACTGGATGTAAAAGGCTCAACTAAAATCTGTTAAAATCTTAAAATCTGTTTTAACCATCCAAAATCACGTTTTTGGATTGTTGAAAGCAGCTAAGCTACGAGCTAAGCTAACCTCGTTAATAAACCTCCGTCTTGTCGAAGCTCCAAAACTCACAGTTGAAACCCGTGCCTTCGTCTAAAAAGTTGTTTTTCTCTACAAAAAGAAGCCGAGAACTTGTTTACTGATTTTTATTAAAAGCTTTGTGTGACAAATGCTAAAGAGCTCAAACCACACCGAGCGTCCGCCATTTTGAGAACCAAAGAGAAAGAGCCCATGTCACGTCAAGGGGCCTCCCTCCCATTTTTCTTAAAGAGACGCACTGCTCTCTCCCTCACTATCCATCCTTCAGTCAAACATTTCTTCTTCAATTTGACAATAATTACTAATTATTGTCAAATTTCAAACAATATTATTGTTTATCGCAATAATTTCTGAGACAATTA
>JARVGV010001459.1:31387739-31398965 GCA_031762435.1 Hypsolebias longignatus | reverse complement strand
TACTGTATATACATACATATATAAATATTGGTATCAGTTACCGTTTGAATAAGTTTTAACACATCAGCATATTGAATATCGGCCAAAAATCCAATACTGAATTGTGCATCTTTAGTTTCTACCCCATACACACACACACCACCATCATCTCCTCTGAGGCAGCCATCAACCAAATGGCTCAAGTTCATGCTCAGTAATTCAGGTAAAACGTTCTTTGGATGAAGGATGAAACGTCTCAACAACAAAAAAAGAAACCGTCCAGAGGACCTGAATTAACGTTGTTGGATTTTTTTTTTCCTGGATTACTGAGCATGAACTTTGATGGATTATTTATTTGTTAAACCATTAAACTCAAACATACAATTAAAAGAGTCATGTTTTGAATTTATTAATTAGATTTTTAGATGACTGTCTCAGAAGCCTTTCACAAAGACGCAACTTGTTTACTTTTTTGTTGTTGTTGTTGAATCTGAGAAAATAGAAAAGTAAGTGATTAAAAATAAGACCATTTGACACGCAAAATATAGTTTTAGCACCTCTCAGATCTGGTAGTTTCCTGTCTAGTAAACTTTCAGGTACTGTACTGTGTATTTGCTGTAAACTGTTTTCAGGCCTAAAACTGTGACTCTCCTTGTTTTTTGAAGCAAGCACAGCTTTAAAAGTTGTCACAGGTGAGGACTGGACAGGAAAACAGTGCAGGTTCAAAGAAAAGAGATCACTTTTAAATGTTACTGGAAGTTCTGGCTTCTAGACAGAAAAGTATAAATATACTGGGGGGGGGGGGGCTGGTTCAAACCCTCTGCACAGTCCTGTATAATTAGTGTGCCTGGTAAAAAGGTTCATGGAGGATAGTGACCAGCGCCTTGATTAGGACACAAAGCTGTTTCCTTCCACTACAACTCTTCTCCTCTGTGGTTTTATTTTTTATTTCTTGTGATATTTCACTAACTTAACCTGCATTTGGGATTTGACAACACGTCTGGTCAATACCGTGACTGTTTCCCCACATAGTTGTGTGTCTGTTCCATCAATATCTCCTCAAAAACTCCACTTTTTGTGTTTTCTGATGTGACCCAGAGAAACTTGAGTTGTCCGGGCCTCAGCTGGAGCATCACCTCTCCGCCGCACAAAGACGCGCTCGGGGTCACCTGAACGTCTCCGTTCTCCCGTTACGCCGGCCTTTTGTTGGCTCCATGTTGGGCTGGACAGTCCGGTGGCAGGTCACGGAGTGCACCGGCACACCAGAGCTATGCGTGTCGTCTGGCCTCGCTCCACTGGGACAGCTGAGATACGGGAACGCCACATTAGTCTCTGTCCCTCTGTACGCACACAACACATGTCCCCGCTTGCACAGAAACAGACTGCTGTTTCTTAGTCATACGCTCGCAGCGACACACTCACAGCTGAGCTCACATGCACGCACGCACGGGCTGAACAGATGCAAATCTCTGGGAGAGGTGGGGCAGTGCGCCAAGAAGCCAACACAGACCTCCATTCTGACAGAGGAATCATTAATGTGCGTTGTACCTGTGCTCAGCTCATCCCTCACCCCTCATCTGGTAAAAATCACATTAGTTAAGACGATGTTTAGGTTCGTGCTTCTTGTTTACATGACATGTCCGCATCACAGCTGGGACAGAAATAGAAGACTGACTCATCTTCAGTCGGCAAAGTTTAATCCGACTGTGTAAGGTTTGCCCGTCTCTTATAGCCTGAAGGTGGCAGGTCTGCATGGCAACACTCGGGGAAGACGCTCCAAGGCCTCATCAACACGATCGTCTCGCAATGTCTGAAAACCCAGACGCTCAAAGCTCAGCAGAAGATATTTTCCACAGACCGGTCGAATGAATCAAGAGGAAGATTGATGGAGGACAGACGTTGGGAAACACTCTGCTCATGTGATGTTTGTTTATTTGATTGATTTCAACACATCATGAATGAATGACTGGTCGTCGCTGAAGTCAGATTTCTTTGGGCGGTTAATTAATAAGATTTGTAAAATTGTAGTGTTTCACACAGGTGGTCTCTAAAAGTGATCAGACATGATTTGATACCAAGACTGGATGTCAACGACTGGAGTTTCAGATGTTTTGGTGAAACATCCATCAGTCGCCGACATCGCATTTGAGAGATTATAGAGTAAATCGATGGCAGAAGGAACAAAAAGAAATGTAAAGTTCAAGTGTACGTCAAATAAATAATGTTATTAACTTACTTTTCACGAATATGAATGTTTCTGAGACTTGGCGCTGTATAAATAAACTGAACTGAACTCGATGAGACAAGGCTAAGGTACGTTTTAAATGTGACAATTACAGCCTTTTCAATTTGTTTCTTTTATTTTACCCTTTCAAAGCTGCCAAACTTTTCCAATTTCTTGTTGTTCTCCTGTGAAATGTTTAGTCTTTTGTTTAAATTTCGGGATTTTCAATGACGTTTAGTTTTCGGAGAAGCTGCTTAAAGGAAAACCACGGCTCGCTGTGTTTTTTCACATGGACAACTGTGGATTTTAACAATGTACTTAATGTTCAACAAAGTTCAGTCAGGTCCTCTGGATGGTTTCTTTTACTGTTGAGATGTTTCGTCCTTCATCCAAAGGACTTCATCAGTCCGAGGAGCCACAACAAACTGAGCCAACCAGTTTGATGGTGATAAGATGGTTTCTAGAGTCCACCCTCTCTCCCGTCGACTCCTCTGAGGCAGCCATAGCCAAAGTGGTTCAAAACATCCAAGTTCATGTGCAATAATCCAGGTAAAGAAATCCAACAAAGTTAAGTTAGGTCATCTAGACGGTTTCTTTTTTCTTTGTTGAAACGAGGAGTTTGAAGTATAGGACTGAGTTTGTTGTGGCTCTGCGGACTGATGAAGTCCTTTGGATGAAGGATGAAACTTTTCAACAACAACAAAAAATAATCTCTCAATGTCTCAAACACGTCTCTCCTCCTCCATCGTGCCTGTGATGCCTGAATCAATCTCCTCAAAATATATCCAGGGACTTCTTCATCCTTAAAGAAGCTTGAGGAAAGACGGTTTGCTGAGGGACAAACATTAAGATATTTCCAGCTCCATTACATCCGAGGGAGGCAACAACAAAAAAATCTCTTTATGAAATCATTTAGAAATAAATCACAGTTTATTATGAACGCAGACGTTTTCATCTGAAGGAAACGTTAAAATGAGAACAGACAGTGACAATGCAACAGTTAGGTGATGAGGCTGTGTTATGTGAGGACAGGAGTCAAGGAAACTGTCGACAGCTGCAACAAAAGGCCCCGATTATGAGTCATCCACCTCCGTGCTGAGCAGTTGGGAACGTGTTAGTTGTCAGTTCCGCGACTTTCAGCTTCATTCACAAAGATTTGTTCCCTACAGGAACCAGATTTATTTATTTATCCTTGATCAAATGCTATTATTTTATAGCAACTTTATAGGTTTTAAAATCTCTATTACGCTCAAACTTCTCAAACTGTTGGGCTTTCTAGACCTTCCTCTTTAAACGTTTCACTGCCATCATCAAAATGTTGTTTTGCATCTTTAGGTAAAGCTGCAGACACTTGAGTCCCGGTGAAGCACCTCCATCCTTTCTGTTGCCGGGTAAAATAGATATTTCTGGTTGGTTTCATGTTCCCTGGAGGAGACAAGATAACGGCGAAGCAGCAGGGAATCTTTGGCGTTTAGGAAACAGCCGTCTGCTCGTCTGCACCCTCGGAAACACGTCTGGAGGAAATCAAGTCGCCGAACCTTTAAAGCACCAACGAAGAACAAAAGGTTCATTTTCACATGCATGTATGTGACACAGGGGCTCGTGCTCTTCAGCACAGCAAACAATCATTTATCAGTTTCTGTCACGTGTCTTATCTTGTTTGGACTCTTTTCTGAAACTGCTTTCCAAGGATCCAAACCAATTTAGGTCAGAGGATTTCCATGAAATGCTCATGTCTGCGCTCCTCACCAACGCAGGAGACTTTGTGGCCATCAGTCGAACCGTTGTGTTGTTTGAACACGTCGGCTCACTTTTAACTGGCTGCTTGGAAAATCAATTCAGTCCCGATTAAAGCAAATCAGTTTAAGAAGGACACAATGTGCTACTTTATTATGAAGTTCCTCTGACGTCCCCTGAGGGGAAGGAACGGTACATCGCGGGGCCGGAGCTTCCAGGACATGGGAGCACCAGCATCTATGAATATCTATGAGTTTGTTTACATGTTTGTCTGGACGCCTCATTCGCTCCGTTCTGCTCCGCGCTCTCTTTCTCAGACTCTTCTTCTGTTGACTCTTCAGAGAATTAGAAATGTCTTTTCCCACTGCGGAGCGTGAGTTTTAGTTTGCTTTTATTCCCTGAAATCAGAATGACAGTCACAGTTTGCTTTGACCTTTATTTTCTGGTTTCTCACACAAACTGTGCTGGACTGACAGCATGCATCAGCTGGGCATCATACGACACACCATTAACGTTTGGGTTGCACTGGTAGCACACGCACGAGGGCTACAAGCTCATTTTTTTACACTTCTTCATAAAACATCGACTCTTTAGTTGTATTTTTATATTTGTCTGTTACATTTAACCCTGTAAAGGAGCAGTCAGACATTTTATCTTCAGATCAATGCTCATATTTGTCCAGTAAAGGTCACTCAGCAAGTGGGCAAGGATGAGACGGCTGGACTGGTTCTGTCCAGCTGTAACCAACCTGTGCACTGGTATGTCCACAGCTCAGTATTTAACACTTTATACTACGAGGGGGTCGTTGTGTGAACGCTTGTGAAGCATTCACACTATTGAGATCCTGTTTCCACTTCTGAATTATTCCGTTCTTCTATGTTTTTCGGTATCTTTCACGTTCCACAATATTTTTGTACTATTTTCAACAAATCCTAAATCAAAACGTTCAGCTTGTTCAGGACAATCCTGCTATGACTTTTGTTATTGGTGCAACTTTGGCTTTTTGAAATATTTAGCCTTTTCTGACAGTTTGTTTTTTTCCTCATGGAAAATGAATTAAGCTCATTTTACCTCCTTCAAATCTTTAGATCTGCTCCTGTCACATTTTGTTCTGGTTCAGCTTCTTTGTGCAAATTTAAACATTTTTTTTTCAGCTAATTTCAGCAGTTTTGTGCTCCTTTCTGCTAACTATAACCTTTTTGTGCTTCTTCTAACTTCTTTTTGCTCTTTTCAGCTGATTTCTGCAAGTTTAATCTTTTTCAGCTGTTTCAGCTACCATATACGGTAGCTGTTTTTATGCTAATTTTAGCTTTTTCAGCTAATTCCATGTCTTTTGCGCTCATTTAAATTTTTTCCAACCCAAATCAGCAAAAATGTGCTCTCTCCACTTCCTTCTGCTAATTTGAGCTTCTTTCTGCTATTTTAGCTACTCTTCAGCTGCTTTTGTGTTCTAGAATGGCGCTGCTCAAGGCAGCTGCATGCTGGAGTAGCTCTCTTACATTCATTCTGAGATTTTGCTTTTAAAAACTTTAATTACTTTTTGTTTGTTTTTCAGATGATTGTTTTATCTGGTTTTGGATGCTTTGCAGCTGGAAGAATTTTTCCTGAAACCTTTTTACTTTTGGACATTTGTCATGATGCGTAACCATGACAACAAGGCGGCTTTCTACAACTGGGAGCTGCTGATTAACATCCCAAAAGCAACTACGACCCCAAATTCCAAATGAGTTGAAAAGGAGGTATCGTGGATGCATTCCCGTCTACCTGGAGGCAGTGCTCGAGTGCCTGACTGCAGAGATCTTGGAGGTGGCGGGAAACATGACTCGTGACGGCGGAAAGACCGAACTCATCCCCCGGCACCTGCAGTTTCATCGGTGGTGACGAGGGGCTCGGCAGGCTGCTGGGAGGAATCGCCACTGCTCAAGGAGGAATTCTGTCCAGCATTCAGGTGGTCCTGCTGCCCAAGAGGACCGAGAGGTCTGCTGGGTCTGGGTAGATGGATTGGCATCTGCAGCCAGTTGATCCACTGTGGGACAGAGATCCTTGCTGCCCACATCAGTGTAGAACAACTCTAATGAAACCAAGATGATGAACTACAACAACAATTAATTTCCTTTTGGGATCAATAAAGTTTTTTTATTTGCTCATTTCAGCTTTTTTCAGCTAATTTCCACTTTTTGTGCTCATTTCTGCTTAGGCTTGTTCTAGTGTTTCAGCTACATTTTTAGCAAATTGTAACTGTTTTCGGATAAATTGGAAAATTTATTGGTAATTTCTTCTACTTTCAGCCTAATTAACATATTTCTTCTAATTTCGGCTTGTTAAGCTACTTTCAGCTTTGTTATGCTAGTTTTAGTTTTTAACTGTTTTATGCTAATTTTAGCTTTTTCAGCTAATTCCATATTTTATTAGCTCATTTCAGCTCTTTACACTTCCTTCTGTTAGTTTAAGTTTCTTTCTGCATTTTCAACTACTGTTCAGCAATTTAATTAGCTAATTTCAGCTTTTTTAGCTAATGTCCTCATTTTTGTGCTCATTTCTGCTCATTTAGACCCATTTCAGCAAATTGTTCTTTCTGTTTTCTTCTGCTGATTTAGGCTTGTTCTTCCACTTATCTACTTTTCAGCATGTTTTCAGCTGTTTTTCAGCAAGTTCTTCTACAAAAAGCATTCACAATGCATTTTCGCAGGAAATGTAATTTCTCTAGTTCACATCTAATCTGCAAACAGATTGGATTTCTTTTACAAAGGGAATGTGGATAAAGTTGATGGTCAGCTGTAAAAGTGTTCAACCCTATGGAGATTTTTTATTGGTTTTTTTTGTTTTTAACTTCTGCATGAACGTCTTTTCACCCCCTCACAGTTAATCGTCTTCAAAGCCTCCTTTACAGCTGTTACAGCAGCTAAGTCTCTCAGGTGATGGGTGAGTCCAACCACTGGAATTTTAACTAGATTTTTTTTTTTTCAAGTTTCATAAGTGTTGCTTGTGTGTAACATTTTTGAAATCACACCAGAAATTGTCAGATGGATTGAGGTCTGGAGCATTTGGTCCATAAACTAGCGGAGCGTTGCTTCAGTGATGTGTTCAGGGTCGTTGTCTTGTTGGAAGCTGGACCTCAGTCCCAGTCAGAATGCCCTGGAATACTCTTGGGATTGTTTTTGGTGTATAGTTTATGCTGTCTCTATTTCCTTTAATTCTGACCAGTTCAACAATAAAAACATGCCCACAGCATGATCCTGCCACCGTCATGCTTCACTGTGAGGACGCTGTTCTCATCATGATGAGAGGTGTTTGGTTTGTGGCAGACGTGATGTTTTCCTTGATGGTCCCAAAGTTTCATTTTAGTCTTTTTTTTAATTTTTATTTTTACCTTTTGACTAATTCAAAAGGGTCTGACTCATTTTATTAAGCAACAGCCTTTTCCTGCCACTCTTCCATGAAGCCCAGCTCTGTGCAGCTTCCATCTTATGGACAGATCCTGCCCAGTTCTCTCTGGCAGCTTGGTTTCATCTCTGATAGGATCCGTGTATTTTTTATTACTTTTGATAATTTAGCTTGTTCAGTTTCATTGTATTTGTTTTATGTGTTTCCTGTGTTGGGGTTCTGTTGTGTTTTTATTTTGGACTGTCAGTTCCCGGCTCCTCTGCTCTTGCCTGGCGCTCACCTGTTCCAGTTTGTGGAGCAGGTGAGGTGTTTGTAATTTGGTTCAGCATCAGCTCTACGTGTTCCCTTTGTCTCGGTTCCTGCAGCAGTGGAGCAGTAGGCACGTTCCCGCGCCTTGTCTGGTAACTTCAGCTCCAGTACGAGACTCTGACTCGCAGCGTGCCGCCACATCAGCTTCTTGTTTTCTATTAGAATAAAGTTTAGTTTATTTTTGACGTCACGTGGTCCAAAACTCTCCTCCCTCCCGTATGTCTCCGTCTGTGAGTTTTGCTGGACGACCCTTTCATGGCAGGTTTGTTTTGGTGTCATCATTTTTCCATTTGCAAATAATGGATTTAATGGTTAATTTAAAAAAAATGCATTTTTAAAATTCAGCCCTGATTTGTACTTCTCCACAACTTTGTCTCTGATCTTTATGAAGAGTTTCTTGGTCTTCATGCTGTCTCTTGCTGGTAGCTCTTAGAACATCTGCCATTCAAGGACCTTGGGCCGTCTGTGTTGGTTTTAGAGCTAAACACACAAATAAAAAGTTGCAAAACTACTCCAGCTTTATGATGAGCTGCCTGCAGCTTTATATCTAAAAGCAATTGTGACATTGTCTCACATCACAAAAACAAACAAACAAAACAACAGAAGAACAACACAACTCATCAGCCAGGCATTAAGTCCTGAGTTCAAAAGTTCAGAGCTTAATGCCACTGATCCTGTCAGTTTGTGAAACGCATTAACCGCGAAGGTTCAAAATCTTCGGTGAAAAAGGCACGAGACGTGTTACAAGTGAGCAGGCGTGTGGACATGTTGTACATGCGATGGGAACAGAGCAGCTCCGGGTCAGAAGGCGTGACGGGGCATGATAATAGCTGCGAAGAATAAACGCCGTAGGAGCGGGGCACCAAGAATGGAAACCAGCACGCTGGTCTGCGGGTCACACAGCCATACAAGGGCATCGGAGAGGCTAAGGGCCGTCGTAGTAGCTCTGCACATGCACTTACACATACTACTGTATGTGGGTGTGTGTGCTTCTGTGGCGTTGGGAGGTGGTGGAGGGGGATTGAAGTGCCAGCTGGGCAGCTTAAAAATAGTGTGGCGTGGAGCACTGCGGCTGCACGGGACTCTAGGAACACATGACGGTCAGTGCAGCCGTCACTCACAGTTGACTTCTCTGTGACGGGTAAAAAAAAGGTTGACTAAACTCAAAGGACGTAACTTTTTATCCAGAATGTGGCGCTGGAAGAGGCGGATGGAGCGTGAGCTGTTTTGTGGGTCAGAGAGCCGTCTCAAAGAAAATAAACTGGAGAACACGGCGTGTTTGTCGGTGAGGCTGGCCCAGCAGAACCGCAGGGGGCAGTGGGGCAGTAGGCTGAGGTGAAACGTGACGGGGATCAGACTGACGGGATTTAAAGAGCACTGGAGTGACCTCTGTTAATGCACAGAGCGCAGGATGAAGAAGCAGAGGGAGGCTGCATGAACAGCTGCTGCTTGAAAATGACACCCCCACCCCCCAGCACACCGAACATTTCATGCAGTCAGTTCAGAATCTGTGCACACATGTGCACAAATATAGGTGTGCACACAGAAAATGCACCATAAATGATATATGACTGAGTTTAATCTTGTGCACAAAGTAGCTCTTTCAACTCATGTAATCTCAGTTTGGATTAAAATGGATTATTGGATTATAAGGGCCTCCTCTTGGGAGGGAGAAATCCACACAGGCAGAAATAAAAGATGGGAAAAATCAAGAACATGGGACTCATGTGGATTATATTTAATTGATTTTGTCCCATTGACCATTTAAACTCATACTTTGTGACATCTGTGTGACCTGAATGTTTCTCCATTTTTATTTGATTTCATATGTTTAAAGAAATTAAAAGCCTTATGTACGGTGGCCCTAAGGTGTAAATGAACAACATTTGAAAGATGGAATTACATTTGAAAAAACTAAATTGCTTTAAGCCAAAGCGGAGTGGCCGGAATCACATTAGAAAAAAACGGAATTACATTAAACCAAACAGGATTTTTTTTTTCTTTTTACAGTATTAACAGCAAAAAAACGAACAACAGAACAATATACAACGGAGATACAGTTTGTCTTAATATCATTCTGTTTTTTTTTAATGTGATTCTGTTTGTTTTCAAATGTACAGTAATTCCATTTTTTTTTCCTAACGTTGTTGTGATTTTGTTGTTTTTGTTGTGTTTTTTTTTTCCCAAATGTAATTTAGTTTTTTCAAATGTTGTTCATTTACACCGTAGAGCACCTGCTGCCCACATTAGAGATTTAAACTAAAATTATTGTATGCTGAGAAGGAATTAAAATATATTAATTTTGGTCAAATGTAACATGAATCAAAAGTTAATTCAGGATTTATCTGTTTTATTTTAAATTGAAACTGATTTTTTCTTTCTATCCTGCATGAAAATAAAAAGCTCCCATGATGGGCAGTTTACTATATCTTCATGGTCATGGCCTCTGGGAAATGTTTCTCATTGTTTCTCACAGACTCTCATCTTCTGGAATTCCCGCCATCCTATTAATATTCTTCAGTGTTTGTGCCACGACTTCCTCCCCTGATGTGTCTTAATCCCATAAAAGATTTAAGTGAGATATAAAACCAGGAACGTTGGATGACAACAAGTCGCACGCCGTTCGTTTGGTTCACATAAACGTGGGATTAGTAACCTCGCAGAGGACAGTGTTTCAAAAATTCCAAGATTCCTGAAGTCACATGATAATATTTTGGAGTGCTCTCAGCACCAAGACAACCCATATTTACAGGACAGGCCCGCCTTTGTGAGGGGCAGCGGCAGGATTACTTCTCTTGAGGCAGATGTGATTCATGTGTTCAAACAGTTCCACCTCCAGGCTCATGTCTCTGTAAAGCAGACTGACAAAACCCTCCAGATTTATCCAAAGGGCTTCATGTCTGTTCACGTCAGCTTTTTACAAGTCAGAGTGTGGCGACACTTCTAGACATGTTCTTGAGGAGTGAGCCATTTTTTTTTTTCAAATGTCTTTCAAATGGCTCCTTAATTGTACCAAAAATGTGTCCTCTTGTACTAGGCTGCTTATTTTTTTTAGCCGGTGTTCAGGTCCAACTGATGTGAGCACAGTCACAGGGAACACAGGTAAACGAGAAGTTTTATTTTGAAAAACAGAACCGTAACTAAAAGTAGAGTCTGCAGTAGGAGATGGAGCCAGAGTGAGTATCCAGGTAAATGGTGAATGATGGTAATGGATTAAGATAGTTTCTTGCATTGCTTTCTCTTTATAGGTCACTGGCGAGGCAGGTTTCTGACATTCGGACAGGTGAGTGGTCGTCTTATGGGCAGGACTAGAGGGAGTGGGCAGGTGGGTGATAAAAGGTTAAAGGCAGAGTTGACTTCTCCAATGTCTTTGCAGCAGAATGACAACAGAGAACATTGCAAGATGATCTTCAACTGGTGATTACAGAAAGAAATCCCAGGGATACATGGAAAGTACTTTTTGACCATTTCCCCCAGGCAGGAGGTTGAGGAGCATTGAATGTAGAACCACTAGACCAGGGGTCTGCAACCTGCGGCTCTGGAGCCACATGCGGCTCTTTGGCCCCTCTGCAGTGGCTCTTTCAAGCTTTGAC
>JARVGV010001459.1:31294424-31305832 GCA_031762435.1 Hypsolebias longignatus | reverse complement strand
AAGTAAGTCGGGCTTGAAACAGAGCTCGACTCTGTTCCTGCGTTGTTGTCCACCTCCACATGTGGAACCTCCATGTGCCTGCTTGGGGATGCCTTTGGACTCCTGCTTGCGTACGACTGCCTCGGCACTCGCCCCCACTACTCTTTTAGGGGCAGGGATTTTTTTTTAAGGGTAGAGGCAGAAAAGCTTCACTTGAAGGGGAAGATCATCTATGTGATATCAAGAAGTTGTGTTGTACTATCTGTTGTTTTTAAAATGAGTGTTTATGTAATTATTTTCAGTTTACATATCCAGTATGAGTTTCAATCATTCAAGGTAGTCGTATTTGTTCATAACTTTATTATTAATAAACCTGGGTGTTACTGGATCCATGCAAACAGTTGCCAGAATGCACCCTTTCAAAATAAGAGAGTTCCCGGATCCTGTTCTGGCAGGATACCAGCTACCTCCATGTCGTCTCTAACTGCATCCATATATCTCCTCTTCGTCTTTTTTTTCTGGAAGCTGCAGGTGAGTCAGTAATCGATCAGCTCAGAGCAGATCCAGCTGTGAGTAAAGGCCGGACAATTTATTTAGGTCAAAAATACAGAATTAATTTTCAATTGATCTTGTCTGCAGGTTACTTGGGAGAAGGTGTGAGGGTCCCAGCAGTCTGGTTACGTCATCAGCAGATGTCGTGTGAACAAAGAGAGTGGACAGGCATGAGCTGTCTCATGTTTTCAGGGGAATGACTGCAGCAGATTTAATGGGATTTAACTTAGAGGCTGATTTGATGGGAACGATGAAACAACGAAGGCCACCAGAAGACTTGGGAGTACTTAACTGTTTCTGAGTAGGAGAATAGGTAACTTAGTAAAAAAAAAAAAAAATTAAACGGCACACGTAGAAGAGTAACTGATTGACGCGATAACAGTCAGTGAGTTTTAATGTTCCATTGTTTGGGTGATCAGCTCAGCCTTGAATCCTCCAGCAGTCTTCAGGTGATGAGGAAACAGCTGAGTCACGCTCTCAGGCTCATCCTGTGGAAGGGAAAGTTAGGACAGAATAACAGTGAAGCGCTGACCGGTCAATCTGAAAATGGAAACAGTGCGGCACAACTGCAAACTTACCAACTCATGGGCGTCCACCTAATCTGAGAGGCAGCCAAGATGCCTCGTGGTTACTCTGGAGAAGTGATAGAGAGCCACAGCTCAGGTGGGACAACCTGTCCACAGGTCACCTACTAGTTATGTGCTCCACAAATCTGGCTTTGATGGAACAGAAGCAAAAAGAAAGCTGTTGTTGAACAAAAATTATAAGAAGTCTCCCTGATTTATGCCCAATAATCCAGGTAGAAAAATCCCTCTGGATATATTCTTCTTGTTGAAACGTCTTTCATCCAGAAGACTTCATCAGTCCGAGGAGCTGCAACAAACTCAGTCTTACAAACAGCACCTTGTCATTGTGGGTCAAGCCTAAAAGAAGTCTTGTTTGCAGTTCGTCACGAGCCCTGTAGGAAACACAAAACGTCATGTGAGGCAGAAAGCGAACGCCACACAAACACTGCCCCCACTGTGAAGCACGGTGGTGGCAGCAAAACAGCTGCGGGGGTGCTTTTTTTTTTAAAGCTGGTCAGAACAGATTTTTTTGGTGCTGTTCTTAAAGTGTGTGCTGCTGTTCAATACCTGGGACATTATGTAACTGATGATCTGGCTGAAGACATGGACATTTACAGGCAGCGTCGTTTAATGTATGCACAAGTCATCTGCATCAGTGAAAGTGGCTCTTTTTAAGGCATACTGCACTCAGGTTATGAAGCTTAAGAAGTTTTCTGCTTGGTGGAGAAACAGTTTACCGGGACTCCTCAGACTGATGAAGTCCTCCGGATAGAGGGCGAAACATCTCTATTAAAAAAGAAACTGTCCAGATGACCCGACTGAGAATTATTGGATTTGATACCTGGATGATCGAGCATGAACTTTGGTGCTCACTGCACTCCTCTGTATACCGCCCACTTGTGGAGACGATACAAGCGAAGCTGTTTGCAGAAACTCAAAGTGGCACAACGGAACGAGGATGCTGCTTTAGGATGCCGAGCTGGACTAGAGCAAGTCAGTTATTTGTTGGTGTCTCCACTTTTTACGCTGCATTATGTATATGTAGACATTTATGTGGAGATTACGTGATTCTACAAATAACATCATCCTGATACTAACGGATGTTGCACAGAGCTCAGTCAGGTTTAAGTCCAGAATGTGGATCCACTGGCGTTTCAGCCTTTTTGTAAATCTGTGACTTACATTTGAGATCTTTTTTTAATTTTTATTGTTTTATCTTTTTATATTATCTATTTGCATTGTGTTTTTTTTTTATATGGACCCACTTGTGTCTTTAATAAAGGTGATGATGATGATGGGAAGATGGATTGAGCTAAATAAAGGATAATCCTGGAAGAAAACCTGACCTTCCAGCTGGACAACAACTCGAAACATCCAGCCAGAGCGATGATGTGATGTTCAGATCCAACATATTCATGTCAGACCAAAATCTCACGGAGGATTGATGACAGGACTCGACAGCTGCTGTTCACAGACGACCTCCATCCAGTCTGGCTGAGTTGGAGCTGTTTTACAAAGAATGAGCAAAGTTGGTTGAAGCAAAACTCCAAAGACTTGCAGCTTTGTTGCAGTGAAAAGTGCTTCTTCAAATTTTGCTTTAAACAATATTGTTATATGAGTTTACAGATGTATCATAAAAATCTTAACTAAAAGAAAAAGTTAAACTAAACGGTTATTACTCCAAATATTTATTTATTCTAGAACCAAATGTGAATTTAAAGTACATAAAAAACTAAGATAAATTACAATAATTTTACTTTGCTTTATTTTATGAAACCAAACAGCAAAAGTTGATTTTTCTGCTCCGTTGAACAAAAACGATCATTGTATTGCATCATCAACATTTCTATAACATTCTAGTAAATTGATCACGAGCAGGCTCCAGTTTTACTTTTCAGAGAAAAGTATTTTTACATTTTTGAATTCCTAGATTTTACGTAAAGCCTCATTATGAGTTTTGCACCTCTGCGGTGCAGTTCTGCAACTTCTGTGCAACAACTAATTTTAAATTAACAAACTGACCTGATCCAGTTCCACTTTCATTTAAAATGAAGTTTATCAACCCACAGACAGCTGGTTTGTGAATTAAACCAATGTGCAGTTTTATCTGATTCTCTCTTGTGTATTTGATGTTTTTCTTTTTTATTACAAAATATGTACACTATATATAATTTTCAAATAAATACCTCATATTAATTTTTATACTCTCAGTTATACTCGTGGTACAGCTGGACTCAGGTCAATGCATGACAGTCAGAGAGTGTTAAAAAGCTTAAAAACAGGAACAAAGTCTGAATCAGCCAAATCAAGTTATTGTACACAACTATCAGGAATCGATCTTCTGGTGCTCTGCTGCCTCCTGCTGGACAGCTGGAGACAAACATGGTGAACTCAGATTTCATTCAACATTCATTTATACAGGTTGATGTATGAAGGCAGCAGACCAAGAAGTGATCTAACCTCCTAGGACCTGGCCTCCACATATGCGAGAGTTCAAGTCTTAGGAGGTTAAAGATGAAAATGTACCCGTGAGAGAGTCTGTGTGAGGTTAATGATGTCCAGTTAACCAGTGAATACTGGGTGCAGTGGTGGGTACGATAATCACAGCCAGTTATGGATCTTAGTGCACCTTGATAGACAGCATCCAACATCTGCAGGGTGCTTGTAGGAGCGTACATGTAAATGATGTCATCGTAGTCAGTGGAGGGAAGGAAAGTCGCAGTGACAAGGCGTTTAGTGTTCCAAGTTAAACAGAATTTATTTCTGAAAAAAAAAAAAAAAAAATCAGTTTCCTTAACAAGTTTTCCTCGTGGAGCTTAAGAGAGATATGAATTGACCAAGATACCCATATATTTGTAGGAACTGACAAACTCAACAGGGACACCATTCGAGGATAAAATCAAAGGAAGAACTGCTGGGACCGACTTCCTGTTTGAAAAAAAGCATCCCTTTGGTTTTTATCAGCGTTTAGGACAAGTTTGAGACTGAACAAATCCGACTGGATGATGTCAGTTTCTGCATATTAATGAGAAATCATTTGTTTCTCCCTCTAGTAACTCACGACTGACGAGTGCTTGTTAACTGATGGCTTTGTTTAGTTGAACAACGTCATATTCCCATTGTCAGACCACTTTCACCACCGCCTGGACAGTTCCTCAAAGAAGATCCATATCTCAGGAAACAATTATGTAAATTGCAGTTCTTAGCAAACAGCTATACTGGGCGAGATGGAAAAGGGAGTGTTTGTGAAATATACAGAGTACCGTAGACCAAAATGGAACGAGGAATGTATTGTCTGCTGTGATGCATTGACCTGAGTCCAGCTGTGCCATGAGTACAGAGCAACAATCAATGATTTTGTCTAACAAAGTTAAGTCAGGTCCTCTGGACAGATTTAATTTTATTTAATTTTTTTAAATTGTTGAAATGTTATCCAAAATACTTTGTCAGTCTGAGGAGCTGCACTAAACTCAGTCTTTTAAATAGCCCCTTCTCATAGTGGATCAACCAGTTTTTGTTGCTGACAGCCCAAAATAGTTGTTCACATGAACAATCTTCAGCTTAGGTCGTTTTCACACCTGATAGTCTGGTAGCCTTGGTTTGATTGGGGACCAAAATTCAGAACATTTGTTTACATTTTCGGCTGGTGCGGTTCACATTCACACTGCACTGAGTCAGTCGAGCCAACCTGTTCCCTCCCTCGCCTGTGGTGGCGCTGCACCAAGAACTACTGAAGGAAACGACACGAAAACCTCTGAAGAAGACACTTCTTCTTCTTCTTCTTCTTCTTCTTCTTCTGGAAATAAAAACAAAAATGGAGTGGCGTCAAATTTGAGTGACAGGATTTCTGTTTTGTCATTTTTCAACAATGGACTCAGCGTGAGCGGAAGATGAGGCAGAAGACCATGGAGAATGATGTTTTTCACACAAGGCGGCTCTGTACGAGGTAAGAGAAATGCACGTTTGTTTACCCTGCTCTGTAGTCCACTTCCTGCTTTTGGAGCAGTCTCCGGTCCGCTTGCATTCACAGCATTCGAACCGCATTTGAGTTCACTTCAACTGAACCGAGACCTAGGTTATTTAGGCGGACCAGAGTTCACTTTTGTGGTCCACATGAGAGTTCGATTGCACATTCACACCTCCCCAAACGAACCGGACTTTCCTGGCAAATGTACTAGAGTTTGATTAAAGCGGACTAAACAGGGCTGGTGTGAATTCACCCTTAATGATTGATCGTTAGTGCCCTGATGGCCACTTGCTATTCACAGAGGGCTGAGTCTACAGGCCAGCGGTCACTCAGTGATGAAGATGTTCACATCCTTGATAGAGAGGAACGTTGGTTGGAGAGGGGCGTGAAGGAAGCCATCTTTGAGAAGAGAAACCGTTCATTAAACGGGCGGAGGCCTCCATGTCCAATTGTTACCTTACAAGCTAATTTACTAGTTTCTGTGCTCATTTCTGCACATTTAAACCTAATTCAGCAAGTTCTTTTTGCTTTCTCCTGCTAACTTAGGCTTGTTCTTCCATTTTAGCTACATTTCAGCTTTTTGTCAGCAAGTTTTTCAGCAATAAGCATTCACATTGTATTTACACAGGAAATGCAATTTATCTAATTTTTTAATTGTTTATATGATAATTCTGTAGCATGTTTGTGTGTTTTTATTTTTATTTTTTGGTGCACAAAATGAAACAATGGATAGAACATTCTCTAAAAGTGGTGATTCCTTAATTTTGGCCAGCAGTTGTAGTTTTTTCTTGAAACACAGCAGATCATACAGCCCCACTAGATGGTGATGTTTCCAAAGGTCACGTTTAAATGAAACATGATCCTGTAAGTTTATTTTTTTGGTACATTTTTTTGTCACATATCAAACATTGTTTGAATGAAAAAACTCACATGTATTCCAATCTCGCCATATAAAACCATATTTTTAATTTATTATTTCTAAACTGTATTTACATCTAAAAACACTGGTTATAAATACATTTCAAACTGTACATGTGTCAGTGGACAAAATACAATACAATTTTAACTTAATTCAAGTGCCAGCAGGGAAATGCAAAAGGCTACAAAGGGGAAATGAACAAGTTCTCCAGGTTCATGCTTTTTGTCCCAGTCCGTCCAGCCAGTCTAGAACCGTGTTCAGTTCTCCCACTGCTTTGAGTGCTGCTGGATGAATCTGAATCTGCCGGGTGAAGAGGAAAGAAGAGGGTGAACAGATTTAATAATGAGCATCGATACACAGTTAGTTTTATCACTGACAAATAAAACAATAAATGAAGTCATAAACCACAAAGGATGAAGAAAAGAGCAGAAGTCTTCATCGATCTGAGCTTGTTTTAAAACTTATTTTCAGGCCTAAAACACACGTTTTTAGTTATAAAAATGACATAATTGTGCAAAAGAACATTACATCAGTTATTTTTGTGTTTCTATAGGGACTGTGTACTGGGCATAGATCATTACACTACAGGCTGATGGTCAGGGCTTAATTTGAGCTGGATTCTGTTCCGAACACTCTTATTTTGACAGAGTGCGTTTCGGTAACTATTTGCTTGGATCCGATAACTCTCAGGTTTACTAATAATAAAGTTATGAACAAATGTGACAGCCTTGAATGAATAAAACTTATACTGGATGTGTAAGCTGAATATACAGTAATAGTATAAACACTAATTTTCAACACAACAGCCACTTACAAGCTTTTTAATATCACATACGAGCTGCCCCTTCAAGTAAGCATTTCTTCATCTATCCTTAAAAAAATCTCTGCCACTGAAAGAGTGGTGGGGATGAGTGATGAGCTAACCAGGCAGGAGCCCACAAGCAGCCACCATGAACAGATGGAGGAGATGCCTGGAAGTTTCACATGTGGAGGTGGACTTTGAATTCAGCGAAGAAGAGTAGGCTCAGAGCCGTCAAATAAGGGGGAATGTGGGTAGGATGCTTGACATAAGTGGAGTGTTTACAAATGTAAGTAAACGTAGATGTGTAGCAACCCGTTAAAATACATGAAAATGCAGGAAATTTAATCTAATTTATCTAAAATGTTCTGGGGAAGGATCCACAGACCTCACCGGCTATTTGCGTTCCGGCATCGATTGGTTTACAAAATAAGCCCTGCTGATGTTACTGAGGCTGCAAGTATTTCAGTGCACCAGGAGTTCGGTAAGGTTTTGCGCTGAGCATGTTGATCAGAAGGACTGATATACAGTATTTGCAATTGCAGCACGAATACGTTCATGCAGTAACACAGTCAGAGTTCATGCGACAGAGCAATGATAACGGCGTCATGCTAATGCGTTGAGATTTATTATTAGTTTATGTGATGTTCTTTTACACCAGAATGTTGTTTTGGAAAGAAAAAAAAAGATTTATAAGGCTGGAAGACATTTATAACAACAGCCCTTGTTTTGCTAGCCATTAGCCTCACATGGTTGAAGACTTTTGCCCCTTTTTTCTGACTCTGCTCTCTGACTGATGTCACAGCAGACATTACTATTTGACATCATCCCTTCAAAAGTGGAACACTTTTTCTCTTTAATTAATTGTTTTTTAGTTGTTTTCATGCCAACTACAGATTTTTTTAAAAGTCAGTGCTGGTTATGATTTTACTGACAGGAAGGAGTTATTTTCCATATATTTTAATCTACTTGACCATGTTCATATTTATTTATCTACTGTATGGCTATGTATTAAAAATAAGATTTTTAGTGTTCATTGAATAAAACCTCTACCATTCGTTTACCTTGTCAAACTTGTGAAGGACCGAGTCAATTGTTCTCTGGGTTTCTTCTCCACAGTGGCAGTGCTGTGCAGATCACAACAGGCGTTAGAACAACTTCTCAAATAAACACATTTTATTAGTGAAGAACGATAAAACCAGACAGCCGACTTACACATTTGTGCATGTCTCTTCTGATGGTGACAAAAGCGTTTGCCAGGGCACTGGCGCAGCGCTGGTGGTGCGGCTGGGTGGACGGGAAGTTGCTGAACACTCTTTCAACGTAGAAGCGCAGCAGGAGACGCAAGAAGCAGCACGTCTGACCCTCCTGGTGGAAACGTGCAAATGTCACTCACGATGTGTTGATGTTAGTGACTACAGAAGTAACATATGTTTCGGACTATAAGGCGCATTAAGCGAAACAAGTTCATTTTGACAGATTTTTTTGAGCAATGTGTACTAGGCCTGTCACAATAAACAAAAAATCAATTAATCGCATGATAAATGAACATTATCAACCTAATTTTCATCAATGGCTTTATCATTTCTTCATGTCTCTGTTTCTACTGAAGACACTGGAGAACAAAAAGCTCAACTCCGGTGTTCTTCACTGACCTCTCCTTTTTTCTTTAAAATCTGTTTTAACTGTCCAAAATCGCGTTTTTGGATCATTAAGAGCAGCTAAGCTGAAAAGCTAAGCTACGAGCTAAGCTAAAAGTCCGACCTCAGGAAAAATCCTCCGTCTTGTCGAAGCTCCAAAATTCACGGTTGAAACGTGCGCCGACGTGTAAAAAGTTGTTTTGCTCTGCAAAAAGAAGCTGAGAACTTGTTTACTGATTTTTTTAAATTAAAATCTTCGTGTGACAAATGCTATGCTAAAACGCTCAAACCACACTGAGCGCTGCCATTTTGAGAACCGAAAAACAGGAAACAGAAACAGGCCGTGTCACGTCAAGGCTCCTCCCTCCCATTTTTCTTAGAGACACGCTGCTCGCTCCCTCACTAACTATCCTGTGGTTCAAACCGTCTTATACTGTCATCCGGTGGTCAAAAAAGGTACCACACCCAAAACAAATCAACATTTCTTGTTAAATTTGACAATAATTGCTAATGATTGTCAAATTTCTAACAATTTTATCGTTTATTGCAATAATTTCTGAGACAATTAATCGCCCAGCAATATTTGTTATCGTGACAGGCCTACCGTGTACCACATAAAAACTGTTTGAGGTCGGTAAGCACAACCAGAATTAATACATAAGGCGCACCGGATTATAAAGCTCACTGCTGATTTTTGAGAAAGTTAAAAGATTTTAAGTGCGCCTTATAGTGTGAAAAATATGGTATATGGATCAGAACACAAGCAAAAGGCCTCACCTGAACGTCTTTGATCAGAGATTCTTCCAGAAGTTTCACGTCGATCTCATTGTCTCCTGACAGCTATTAAAATCACAAAATGCCACATTAGACTCGTTTATTGTCAGGTACGTCGACGGAGAGATGCAATCGTGAGTGCTGTGAAGAGTTTTTGTCCTTTGCTGGTGTTTGAACCGAACAAAGCGTCTGCACATCGTTACGAGTGTGCACCTGCGCCGATCGGTGGGGTTCGAGTTCAACTCACCGCGTGGTGGCGTATGTCGGAGTAATGTCTGCGTAGTTCGTGTATGTGAACGTTGGCAGAGCAGCCGTCCACATGCAGAGTTCGACCCTCTGTCATCTTGCACAGACATCCGAGGAAGAGGTGGATTAGGAGGAGGAGGTAGACGAAGGAGCCAAGCAGCATCCGGACCATTGTTACCTGGTGGTAAAGCTGACAGGACAACGTGTCTGGTTAAACCTCTTGAGGATACAAGAATATTCTTCAATCGGTTCTAAAACCCACATGAACGGAGAGTGCACCTGTGCTCAGACTCACCTGTGTGCTTCTGCAGAGGAAGAGTCTCAGTGAAGGTGTATCTCTCTGCCTCCATCCTCTCTCCTCTTATAGCCGCTTGACGGGAATTTTACCAGTTTTTTTTCCCTACCTTACAGAAAATAGTCACAAAAGTGTATGTTCATACACGTGAGTTCAGAAGGAAATGAGTGATGCAATTAAAGGAACTTCCAGCCCAGCTCTGTGTATGAGAAAAGGTAAATGCCGTAACCTTTTCCTCTTGTGACGTAGTCTGTAGAAACAATTTCACTATTACTAATCGTTCAATTGCATGAGTCATTCGTTTGACCAGTGTCATTACTTCCTTTGCCACTTGCCTTAACATTCTTTGAATTCTGGGTAAGGTTATTTTTAGTGAAAGAAAGTCCAAGAGGTGAGAGTTTTTTTTTTTTTTTCTTTTTTTCAGAGTAACAAAGAGTTTCTGCAAAGATTGATTAGCCTGTCTGCTCATGTTGCAGAGCGACATTGTCTGTGCTCTTCCAATAATGCTTGCGTCAGCACATTTTTTCCTCAAGGTTCTGAGCTTCCGCCACGTCACGAAGCACTTTTCAAAAACACCTGCCAGACCCGTTTACCTGTTTACAGTGAAGGTTGAAAATTCACGTGCAGTAAAAAAAAAAAATAGAAAGATCAGAGGAAGAGGAGGAAAGTCCAGTGGACGCAGGAATTACCTGTGTTTGCAGGTAATTGAGTTAACAAGCTGCAAGGGTCTGACAGAGGAAGTGCACAATTCCCAACTTTCTTTCTACAAATGTGCATTTGTATAAAGGAAGAAGAAAAAAAAAAGGTGACACCCTCTCATAACTCTGGAAGGCTTGATTGGTGAGAACCACTAGAGGTCATCAGGAAACGTTCACAACCTGCCTGGTCTTCATTCGAGTCAAACAGATTTAATTCTGTTCAACAGAAACGCAGCGGACTTTTAAATCATGTATGCTTTCTGATTTATTTTATTTTTATTATCTTAGAAATTTGCTTCTGATAAGCTGTAGTTCTTGTGGAAAAACCTAAAAATTCTTTATTTTTAAATTGCATTATTTATCATGGGGTTCTGTGGAACGGATATAAACAATTATTATCTTATCTGTTGTAGACATCTGTTTGAATGATTTTAGTTTAGAGAATTAGAGCTTAATTCTGACTGGACTGACACTATTCCTGTAGGGCCTAAACCAAAGTGGATTGCTACTCCATTAAAACAACTTCAATCTCAAAAATGTTCACGTTTTTGTCATTTTTGCATTACTTAGCATTTTAGATGTTGTTATTATTAGTAAACAGAAAGAAGGTTTATGGTATTTCTCCCAGAATATCCCTATGTGAAACAGGTGACACTTTA
Organism: Hypsolebias longignatus; assembly: GCA_031762435.1. NCBI lineage: Eukaryota > Metazoa > Chordata > Actinopteri > Cyprinodontiformes > Rivulidae > Hypsolebias > Hypsolebias longignatus. The sequence goes on along the minus strand of JARVGV010001459.1, from coordinate 31,294,738 downwards.
ATGTATACAGTATTTACTGTATATACAGTACTGTATATTTAAATACATAGTCAAGTACAGTACTGTATTTTTCAGACTATAAGGAACATTTAAAATCCTTTAATTTTCTCCATCATTGACAGCGCGCCTTATAATCAGGTGCGCCTTATGTTTTAATTCTGGTTGTGCTTACTGACCTCGAACAGATTTTATGTTGTTATTGTGAATGAGTTGAATAAAGTTTGACTTATCTGACTGTTTTGTTTCGCTTAATGCGCCTTATAATCCAATGGGCCTTATGTATGAAAACAGACCTGTTCATTGATGTTGCCCCT
>JARVGV010001459.1:31241707-31255022 GCA_031762435.1 Hypsolebias longignatus | reverse complement strand
ATTCGAAAAACAAAACATAACAAAGCAAAAAAAATTGTACAATTTTTTTTGCTTTGTTATGTTTTGTTTTTCGAATGTCCAGAGGACCAGACTTAGGTTTTTTAGATTTATACAAACTTGTTTGGAAAAAAGCTCGTCCCTTAAAGGATCTCTGTGTGAGCCTCTTCCTTTTAAAACAGGATCCAGACACGACACGACTCTGATGAGACCCTCGGACACAATCCCCACCTGTTTGGGACACCGTGTCACCTGGAAAAGATGATAGTGGACTCAGTAATAGCACGTGGCAAAAGCAGAAACACACATTCAGGCTCACTTTGAACACAGTCATTCATGATTTATTATTAAACGCTTGTATCAAAGTGCTGTTTACTTGAGCGCCCAGATCATGAAAATGTGCTCAAGTGGCAATTTTATAGCCAAAGAGACAATTTCAGAACTTGACTTACATTATTCTGTCTAACTACAGTTCGTCTTCAATTGTGTGAATGCTGAGTCAGCATTCATGCCTGCCTCTTCAGTACACTCTCAGCATCAAAATGTTCAGCTCATTCAGGGCAGTACATTTGTTTTTTGACATTTTCATTTTTGTAGGAACATTATTTTTAAACATAACCTATTTCAAAATGGCTACGGCAATTAATCAACCTAACAAACATAAAAATGGCTCCAACTCTGCTGGTTTTACATTCAGCAATAGTTTGGTGCCAGTAGTTGGCAGTGATCCCTCACACATACTTTGAGTTTTCAGAGAGCACCCAATGTCCTGTAATGCTGTTTTTCAAGATTTGTACGAGTTGAGATTTGTTTGTTTTGTTAATGCTGTAATTTATTCTGGCTAAATCTGGTTAATTTTAAATGAAATCTTCAATAGTGTGCACTACCCTTGATAAATAAATCAATAAAGTTACTGTAAATCTTCAAAGAAGAAGAAAGTTAAAAGGAATGAAAAGCTTTTGATTCCATTCAAGTTCTACTGATTTCTGGAGAAGACTTGTTAAATGCTTGCCTCATGCTGTAATTATCATACTCCACATTGATATTATGTACTACCATATTTTTCGCCATATAAGTTGCACCTTTTTGCATAAATTTGCAAGTCCTGCGACTTATACACTGAAGTGACTAATATACATTTCCCCCCATATTTATAATCCAATTTTTGGCTTAATTCTGACGATTTCATTCATTCTGACATGGAATATATTGAACACTACCATTTTTATCCACTAGAGGGCCCTCAAGCAACAAGGCAAGCCAAGTGTCTCGTAAATAGGTAAAAATTACTATTAATGAGACACCTGGCTTGCCATTGCAGCCACCTTTGTCTTGCTCCAGAACTCCTGGAGCAAAGGTCAAATCAGCTGCATTTCGCCACACCACCCAGGCGAAATGCAGCTGATTTGACCATTAAAGTCCTTTTTTATTAAGGAAAAGTTCAACTGAGACACACCTTAACTATAAGATCGAGCAAACAAATAATTGTTTTTATGAGGTTATCTTGTTAAATTTCAAATAAATGCACAGCAAGTCCTCCCTCTGCACGCTCCAGCAGCCACAGTGTTTTTTTTAAATGCAGCTGATTTGACCATCAAAGTGCATTTATTAAGGAAAAGTTCAACTGAAACACACTTTACAACGTCGAGCAAACATATAATTGTTTTTAAGTGTTAATCTTGTTAAATTCTTGTTAAAGTTCTCCCGTGCATGCTCCCACGGCTGCCATTTGGCAGCTTAATGGGAAGCTGGACGCGGCTCGTGGCTCAATGTATAAATACAGGTTGAATGAATGAATTTGGCAGCCACTCGATTTTTGACACACCAGCCTACGTTTCCAGGTGGTCAGCAGTGACACATAACAAACATGCCGCATCAGCGGTGACGTATAATAGGTGCTACTACGGCGAAGCAACATATTTATGTACACACACTTTATTATACATATTTGGACTGATGCAACTTATACGGCGGTGCGACATGTACGGCAGCAAGTACGGTATTACTTCAGTCAGTTCTTTACATTTGTACTTTTTTCTCTTCAGTACTATTGTATTGACACTTTTTCAATAAAGTTTCATTTCTCACACACAGTTTGCTGCAGTTATCAGAAGGCAAAAAGCCTGAAATTGTGATTAAATCCATTAGATCTGCATTTTTAATCCAGGTGAGGTTCAAAGCACTGAAAGTTGAATGCTCTCCTCTGATAAAAATGCAGATTTTTGCTTAACACAGGATAATCTACCAATATATACGTGCACAATGAACATTCAGAGATTATATTTGGCAAAATGTCTGGTCTTTTGTCCTCTGGGCTGCTGCTGCACTTATCTTCCTCCGCTTTGCTGCAGGCTGAGATCTGGACTCTGTTGCTGCAGAACTTTCCTGTGAGGTCACAGAACCTGCTGGTCACGCAGAGCTTAGCATAAACTTTCAGATTTGATGGATATAACCTTATGCATTTAGGTTTTACTGTCAAGTTTACTGTTTGAATTGAAGGCATGCATTTTATTAATAGTGTGCTTTCACAAAGGTAGGAATGCACATGTGTGCAACAGCCTGACTGCAGAGTGCACACAGCCGACAACCAGATCCTGCCCTCAGGGCTAAATGTGGGTCAATCTTAAAGTAGCTCAGATTTGCTGTAAAAAAAAAAAATCCATTAGTTACATTTATCTTGCTAAAGAAAACCACAAGAGCAATCTGCATAAATCTGTTCCACTCTGGCTATAAAAACAAACTTTATTAATGAACTTGTGCAGAACATCGAGGGCCTTATAACGTGGCACAAATGATTTACAAATTAGCATACTAATTAAGGGTTTCAGTCGACAAATGAAAGTTTAAGACATATAGTTCTCCGTTAAAAAATAGGATTTCACAAAACCTTTCCTGCTGGGTTTTAGGTGTGGAGTTGTGCGGTGGATCAGACTCGGATCAACGCAACTTAGAGTCGCTGATGGGAAAGCTCCAGAATCAGACTGATCACACTGTTTAGCTCAAAAATGTTTTACACAGAGCACACACTTCCTGTTCAGTAATAAAACCCAGATGTTCAGTCCAGAGGCAGACTTTGGTGAAGATGAGTGTGGAATATGGTGAAAGAAAAACTCTTGTTAAGGATTAATTTCCCCTTTAAGGTTTGTTTTCCTGAAAATGTCTCAGCTGTGTTTGTCCAGCCAACATAAATCAGAGCTGCTCTCTGTGCCTTTACTGTCAAGTTGCTCCGGTTCACGAACGATGAGTTGGGCAAGAAAAACAGAATTCAGAAGCCCAGTCCTGTTTAGTATTTTTCTTTGTAGTGAGGGGTTTGAAGAGAAGCACACCGTGTTTGATAACCGTTGGGGAGTGAAGTCAAATGTAAAACTTCTGAAGCACTCGCAGGCAGTAAACCCAGTCAGGGGGGAGCTGGTGGTAAGTCACTTTGTTTCCATCCAATCGTAGGATCTTCATCCTGGAGTAGGAAAGGAGTCCAACGTCTCTGCAGAAACTCGTCACGTTAAACTCTGTCAAGAATAAAAATACACTTTGAGTCCTGCTGTTCAATTCAATTCAGTACATTTATATAGCACCAAGTCACAAGAGAAGTCCTCTCAGGGCACTGAACAGAAACATTCACATATAAAAATAATAATTTAATGCTATTTATGTGAGGAGCAGACTGCTTTGAGTTTAACTGCATCGCAGAACTCTCATCTTGAGCAAGCAGGAAGGCGACAGTGGAGAGGAAAAACTCCCTCATGAGGAAGAAACCGTTAGCAGAACCAGGCTCAGGACAAGTGGCTGTCTGCTTTGACTGGCTGGGTTTGAGAGGAACAGATACACAATGGCAGGTCAAGAATCACATGTCAACAACAAGCCAACCCTAACTATAGGATTTATGAAAAAGGAAAGTCTTAATCCCAGTCTTAAACTAGACAATGTGTCAGCCTCACAGACAGAAAAAAGTTGGTTCCATAAGAGAAGGAGCCTGAGAACTGAAAGATCTTCCTCCCATTCTGCTCTTGGAAATTGTCTGAGAGCAAAGTGCTCTGTTAGGAAAAAATGGAACAATACAATCTCGAATATGAAATGGAGCTAGGTTGTTGAGAGCTTTGTAGGTCAGTAAGATTTTGAATTCAAAATGAATTCTGTTGAAAGTGAAGACGCGCTCACTTCTAATCCCAACCGCATCAATGTCACATTGTTCATTGTTTATTAAGTGAAACCCGACAGCACCTCAGTCATAATATGTAATTCAAAGTGCAGCGTGCAGGTGTAAACAGGGTCTGCATTCACAATTAGAAGTCCTCCGAGGGCTGCGGTGAAAGTAAAGCATTTCAGCAGTTCCACTTTCTCTCAGCACACATGTTTGGCTGCCGCCGGGAGGAAATGCAGTAGCTCTTACGTTAATGGCTAGACAGTGAGGTGTGTTTTAGTGTGCTGGACTTATTTATTTTATTTCTGTCTGTCTCGTTACTACAACGCCCCTCGTTTTACTCCTGGGAAGGCTGAAAACACGAGCACATTTTTACTTCACCAGGACCCACCAGAGCTGAAAGAGACTCGTCACCGTTAGTCACGGAGTCTCCGTTTTAGCCAAATGGTGACTCAGCCTGATACAACGGTGAAATAATGGAGCTGCGGCGAGTTACAAGCCAAAAGCGTGATGAGTAGACAGACGATGAGAGGAACGGGAGACTGGAGGGAGGAACAGCATGTGCTTCTGGATCATCTGGCACGTCTGCCTCTGAATCCGCCTCAAACGTCGTTGCAGCCCTGCTTTTTTTAATTGTTGTTCCTTCACATACAACTAAATGAAAGCCCGTCTTTTTAATTCTCCTATTCACTCTTCTATTGCTGCTTCTTATTTCTGTCTCACTTGCCACTCAAGCCAAACTCCTCCCACATCTGTTCTATCACAGCTGGATTTGGAAGACTTTATCGGATAAAGAGCCACGTCACTTTCTGTTAATGGAACGTGAAGCATCTTTCACGGACAATAAGCTGTTTGTTTCTCTCTGCTCAGAATGAGATTGTATTATTTATACACGCTGCTTCTGTAACTGACTTCATCACCTCGAATGTAATTGGCCTCCAGGTAGAGGTACTGCAGAGTGGTGGGGACTGTGGGGATGGCGGTCAGGTTGTTGTAAGAGAGGTCCAGCTCCACCAGACTGGAGAGGTTAAAGGCTCGTGGATGAACATGGCGGCTCTGCAGGCGACAGTGACTCAGACGCAGATACTTCAGGTTGAGCAGGTCCACAAAACCGTCCTCGTCCAGACCAGAGAGGGAGTTGTTCGACAGATAAAGTTGCTGGACTGAAGGAGGTAAATGTCTGGGAACAGCCGAGAAGAAATTTCCACTGAGGTCCAGTAGATTGAGACTGACTAAACCTAAAGGAAGACAGGAAGACATTTTTTTTTTACATAAATTTAAACACTTATGCTGAAAAATCTGTTTGAATTGAATGAACACATTTAAATATTTTACTTGTCAGAGTCAGTGCTGGGACAAAATGTCTTCATTTGTGATGATGAACAATTAAAAATTACACAATGGCTTTTATTACTCATCAGATATTAGTACTCGTTGTAACAGATGAACTCAAACCCCGTCAGTCAACAGGAACAGTCGTGAACACGGATGTGACAACATGACGTTTGATGAACCTGTATTTTGACTTCACAAGCATTTACTGTAAAATATTATGAGTTCACACAACGCAATGAGCTGTCGTCTTGAGTTTGAACATGAATTAAACATTTTTAATTGCAGTAAAATGTAAGTTCGCTGGTGTGGTTTAACAGGAAGCAATTAATCAAATGTCATCAATCATGAATGAAACTAACCATTACCTAAAGATTAAAGCAAATGGATGATGAGCATTTATTGGTCAGATGCATTTAAAATGTAGGAACTAAGGGTTTTGTGTGGATGAAAAATGAATACTATATGTTATCAGTTCCAAAGAATCTTTCTTGTCTGCGGACTTTACAGTATATCATCATTATATGGTATTGAAAGAACATTTTCTTACAGGTTGGAACCTATCAATGGGTCACAAAACCTCACAGTGGCAGTCCTGAGATGCTCTAGAGAAACCAAACAAACTTTAAAAATAATTTCTACTTGCATATTTTTACTATAATTATTACAAAAGGTAAGAAACAAACAATGATTGATTAAAAAAGTAAAATATTAAGAGTTTAAGTAATTTATGTTATCTTTATGGCCTTTTTAACAACATTTGTAAGGCTCAATTGAAGATAATTTGGGTCAGAAGTACCGGTACTTATTGTTATTTTGAGGTCAGAAGCTAAAAAGAAAAACAACAACAACACTGGATTTAATAGTTTATCACTTAAAGTAAAAAGTTGAGTTTAGTGGTGTCTTTTAGGCTGCTTTATGCCAAACATTTAAAGTTGTCAAACTAGCTAACAAGTGCAAGCATTTCCGTATGTTTCTTTTTGATAAGCTTCTTTTTGAAGCTTTTTGAAGTTTCGTTTTGAAGCATCGGATGCTACGAGTTATGGTGCTGCACTTCACTTAGACTTGTCTAAAGCTTTTGACACTGTGGATCATATCTTGTGTTATAACCTCTCAGAAATTGGTTTCCCAGATCACATCATTGGTTGGTTCTCTAATTATATCTCATATCAGAGGCCATGTGTTCAACATAATGGTACTTCTTCCAGTTATCGGTTGACAACGGTGTACCACAAGGTTCAGTGTTAGGACTCACCCTCTTCACAATCTGCATACAGTAAGTAATGTCATTCACTTCATTCCTGATGCATCCTTACATTTCTACGCTGATGACACAGTTGTTTATTGTCAAGCTAGAACAGTTGTAAGGTATTCCAGCTTTTGCAACCTGCTTTTGGCATCGTCCAGTCAGATTTGTTCCGTCTCAAACTTGTGCTAAACGCTGATAAAAACCAAAGGGATGTTGTTTTCAAACATAAAGTCCATCCCAGCAGTTCTTCCTTCTATTTTATCTTGGAATGGTATCCCCATTGAGTTTGTTGATTCCTGCAAATGTTTGGGTATCTTGGTTGATTCACATCTCCTTTAAGCCCCACGTTGAAAATTGGTAAAGAAACTGAAAGTTAAACTGGGTTTCTTTTTCAGACATAGATCTTGTCTAACTGTGAGTGCTAAGAAACACCTTATAACTGCAACTTTCCTTCCCTCCACTGGCTATACATTAGTTACATGAACGCTCCTGCATGTGAGTGTGTCTACAGCGTGCACTCTCAGGACATTATTACATGCAGTGTTCCTCACTGCGGACCGAACTTGGCAAAAGGGCCTTCTGCTACTCCGCTCCTATACCCTGGAACTCCTTGCAAAAACAGCTGGAGCTCTCGACCTTGACCTGTCTAAGTGGTTTCAAACATCTGCTTAGTTCATGGCAAAACCCAACACAGACAGGTTTCTGTTTTTAGTATTTTACACTGCTTTATTATGTAGCTGTTTTATTTATTTATTTTAAAAATAATTGATTCAATTTATTTTTCGATTTATATGCTTTTCCTATGATTGTCTACTGTTGTCATCATTATTTGTTAAAACAGGTCTCTCCTGTAAAGGAGTCTTCAAGGCTCAGTGAGACTAACCTGTATAAATAAAGTTTGAATGAATGAATAAATGGTAAAAGTCACAGTAAAATGTAGCAAATTAATTGGTCTGAAGGCAAACGTTTGTCACAATGAGCCAAATATTACTGTATATATACAATATTAAACAGTCTTTTGGGGAGCCCAATACAACTAGAACACTGACTGGTAACTGAAAGTAACTTGACTATACATTAATCCTAATAATTGTTCTTTTGTGCATTTCTTATATTTTTTTAATCAATCCGAGAAAATAACAAAATATTATGAAAGTTTATCTGGGAACACACTTTGGACTTTGTCAGATTATCACAGCAGTTTTTTTCTTCTGTCCATTCCAGATGTTCTTGTTCAAATCGACATGTTTAAAAAAGAGATGACAGTTAAGGCACCTTTAAGGTCGCCCTCTGCGATGACCTGCAGCCTGTTTCCTTGCAGTAAAAGCAGCGTCAGATCGCTCAGGTTGTGGAAAGCTCCTGGCTCGATGCTGCTGATACGGTTGTGGGCCAGTCGCAGCTGTCTGAGCCCGGCTGGCAGAGCACTGGGCACCGAGGTCAACTGGTTACGATTGGCGAAGAAGTACCGCAACTGGGTCTGGTTCTGCAGGCAGGCCTGCTCCAGCTTGTCGCTCTGCAGCTGGTTGTTGTCTATGATGAGCCAACGTAGACCCGTGATATTGGCCAGGATGGAGGAGGACAGGGACGAGATGTTGTTACCCTTGAAACAGCAGAAATAAATACTCTTTTTCCCCAAAATTTATTCTGTAGTTAAAATAAAAAAGTACATGGAAACAATGATTTAAATCTAAAAGAAAGTTAACGTTTGCTAGACTTTTTCAAAATAAAGGTTAAATTGCAGTTTTTCTACCTGTAAAAACAAGTACTGGGTTCTGTCTGGCAGCCCTTCAGGGATGTCTTTTAGGCCCCTGTGGTCACAGTAGAGAGACGTGGGCCACTGGATGGGACAGTCACACTGGTCAGAGCAGGACCGGGGGTTGTTAGCTCGAAACCAGCTAGGATCCATCCGCCCCTGCAGACTCAAAACACTGGGCTCGCCCAGCAGGCGGTTAATCCATAGAGGAACGCCTCCATAATCCATGTCAGTGAGGACTAATGTGTGGGCGGTATCAAACCCACGCAGCAGCACCAACACGCCACAGAACAGCAGAGCCATGTGGACAACTGGGGACACATAATCATGTCAATATTAGATAATCACAGTTTTCATTTTATAACATTTAACTTCATGATGCAGTAAGAAGATAACCGAGGACAACAGCCTCCAACATCTGTTGGCTTTGCAGTAAATGTTTATTGTGAGAATACTTAAGAAGCATTCACACTATTGTGATCCATTTTTCTTCTGTACATTTTTTCTGTGTTTCTCGTCCTGCAGTTTTCAAGCTATTTCAACAAAGCATGTATCAAAATGTTCAGCTCTTTCAGGACAATCCTGCTATGTCTTTTGGTATTGGTGCAATTTTAGCTTTTTTCAATATTTAGCCTTTTCTGCCACTTTTTTCTCATCGAAAATGAATTAAGCTCATTTTACATCCTTCAGATCTTCAGATTTCTTTACAAACTTTTACTGCTCCTTTCACATTTTGTTCCGGTTTGGCTTCTTTCAGCTTCCTTGTGCAAATGTTAACATTTTTCAGCTAATTTCAGCTGTTTTTTTTTTCAGCTGTTTTGTGCTCCTTTCAGATTCTGTCTGCTAACTAGAAAACTTTTGTGCATCTTCTTATGTTTCTACTAATATCAGCTTGTTACGCTCCTTTCAGCTTATTTCTGCACATTTCAACATTTCTACTATTTCAGCTACTGTTTAGCTGGTTTATGGTAATTTAAGCTTTTTCAGCTAATTCCACCTTTTTTGTGCTTATTTCAAAATTTTCTGCCTAATTCATCAAAAATGTCATCTCTCCACTTCCTTCTGGTAATTTAAGCTTCATTCTTCTTTTTAGCTACTTTCCGGTTGTTGTTTTTTGCTCATTTCAGCTTTTTCAGAAAATTTCCACTTTTTCTGCTCTGTTTTGCTTCTTTCAGTCTAATTAGGCAAACACATGTTCTTTCTATTTTCTTCTGCTAGTTTAAGCTTGTTCTACTTTTTCAGTCAGGCTTTTAGCAAATTTTAGCTGTTTTAAGATAAACTCAAGTTTTTCTGTGGTATTTTCTGCTGCTTTCAGCCAAATTAACTTATGTCTGCTATTTTAACTTGTTATGCTCTTTTTTGCTTATTTCTGCTAGTTTCAGTTATTTCAGCTAATATTTAGCTGTTTTTATGCTCATTCTTTTTCACTAATTTCAACATTTTTCAGCCTCATTCTGCAACAATGTTCTCTCTCCACTTCCTTCTGGTAGTTTATGCTTCTTTCTCCCTTTTCAGCCACTTTTCAGTTATTTTTGCTTATTTTAGCATTTTTTTAAGCTAATTTTCTATTTTTTGTGCTCATTTTATTTCAACCTAACACAAATGGGTTGTTTGCTTTCCTCTGCTAACTTAGGCTTGTTCTTCCATTTCAAATACATTTCAGCATGTTCAGCTAATTTTAGCTGTTTCTCAGCAAATTCTTCAGCAGTTTTTGCAGGAAATGCAATTTCTCTAGTTTTGTTTGTTGCATCCCTCAGTGTTTAACATTTTAACACAGTCAAGTGATAGTTCAGATGTTATGAAATGGAATTCAGACTAAAGCTCATACATAAATAATATCTTACCTGTTGTAGATAGCTCATTGAATGACCTCAGTTTGGAGAAACAGAGTTTAATTCTGCCCAAGTAGTCAAGACTGAGGTAAATTGCTGCCATCCTTGAACAAGAGGCAGAAATACCAGGGAATGGTCGCAACAAGAAATGTGCTGCCCCACCCCTTTACCCCAACCAATGTAGACAGTCTTATACTGCATGTTCAATCTGTCTGTTAGCAAAATATCTTATGAACTGCTTGATTGATTTTAATAAAATGCATAGAAAGCAATTGTTGCATTTTCATCTACCACTAACTGTTGGAGTCAACCCAGTTCAAGAAGGCCGCCTAGTAAACTTTTTTTTTTAAGAAATAAAAACTTTATTGCCTGTTTTACAGACATTAAGGTAGAATTTCATGTGATGATAGTCTTTCCTAACACATCCTTCAGGGTGTCAGCACTCAGAGACAAATTACTCTATATGAATATGCATATATAATACAGTATAATGTTAGATTGGCTCAGACTAGCCATCCATCCATCATCTTTACCCATTTCTTTCTTTTCAGGTCATGAGGATCACTTGTGCCCACACCTGCCCAGAGGTGGGGGACACAGTGGACAGGTTGCAAGTCCATCACTGGGACACATAGAGACAAACAAGACAAACAGCCATTCAGTCTAACATGCATGTTTTTGGTCTGTGGGAGGAAACCGGCACACCTGGAGAAAATCCACGCATGCATGGGGAGAACATGAAACTCCACCCAGAGAGGTCCCAGGCTGAGATTTGAACCGGCGACCTCCTCGCTGAGAGGTAACGGCTCTACCAGCTGAGCCACTGTGCTGCCCCCAAACCAGCTGTCAATCCAGTAAGAATTAAATTTTATTTCTCCAAATCAAGGTTGTTTAAAAAGATATCCACAACGGGTAAGATATTAACTAGTCATATGTTCTCCACAAAAAAACCCCTTTAAGAAATCCGAACATTTGCTTTAAACTTTAAGCTACTTTAACTGTTTGAAGATAATTGAACATGTATGACAATATCTTTAAAAACTGTTTTGAACTGCATCACAAGTTCAGACCAGAAGTGAAGCTTCTTGGCATTCCATGAAGCCCTGATGAAAATATTGTGTTTCTTTCCTGTCTGCACGAGGTGTTACAGTAACATCCACAACGGGCAGTTCCAGACATCCGTGCACACGCAGACGTGTTTTACAACACGCCCGTTTGCAGGGAAAAAGCTCGGACGTTGAGCTCGATGAACGTGTTTGGGGTTAGGCGCCTTTTGATGCAGTGCAGCGCATGCTGGAAAACGTTGCCAAGAGATTACTGTCATAAAACGTGCACGCCTTGTAGTTGTGATCATTTCCAGCTCTGCCTCTCGTGCACAAAGAGGAAGCAGACGGGATAAAGACAGCAAACTGACACTTACCTGTCGGATCAGTGGCTACAGAGCAGAGACAGGCGGTCTGAAATCCTCAGTGAAGCCCTGGGAGCGGTGCAGGACTCAGAACATATGAGCGAGTGTGTTTTCAGGCTACCAGTGATGTTTGCCCACTGTCTTATACATTCCTCCTTTTCAAACACTGCCCACAGCCCCAACACAAGACCTCCTCTATAATCTACACACATGTCTTCATTTCCCCTCTTGTGGCCCAAAGTTAAGGTTAAACACAACATTCAGGAGAAGAGTTGTTTTAAGATGCACAAAGAAATATGCAAAATGACTGACAGAGAAAACAAAGGACGTCTTCAGGTGCAGTGCAACGGTTGTGCTCTGTAGTTTTCCATGACAAGACATTTTTAATCAGCATTGTGTATTTCTCTCCTTCTGTCTGTGTATTTCTGTCTGTCTCTGCAAATGGGTCTGCATGTGTTCTGCCTGCAGGCATTAAAGCCACAGAGTACCTGGGGAGCCAAAGAGACCATTCTTTGAGTGTGTAAGTGTGTGTGTGTTACAGGATGAAACTTCTTACAAGCATCTGTGTAAAACAGAGCAAAACGATCCCAGTTTTTGTTTTTTTTGTTTTTGCTGAATTCATGGGGACTTTTGTTTAAAAATGAAAGGATACAAAAAGGGCTCCCTCTAGGAAAACTGTGCAAAAATCACATTCATATTTATGTTTCTACAATTTATAACCACCATTACACCCCCTTTTTTTTCTTCTTCTTCTTTCTACTGGACAGTTGTTTGTGTCATGTAGAATGTAATCTGTTAAGACAGATTATCAGTTTGTGAGGATCAGATTAATGCCAAGTTTACAGAATGATAAAAACTGAAACAATTTAATTTGTACTCTTAATGACTGACACTAACACGTCTTTTGATGTGCATTTCTGTGGAAAGGTTATGAACAGTTACTATCCTACCTGTTGTAGATAGCTCTTTAAATTATTTTAGTTTAGAGAAAACCTGTTTATTTCCATCCAGACTGAAAAGATAACAACTGGTCTGAGCAGCCTTAAAACAACTTTAATCTAAAATATTTAAACCAACGTTATTTTATAAATTTTTACACCACCATGCTTATTCACTTCACAGTACTGAAGCAGGAAAAATAGTACAATTCTGTGAAAAGTGCTCCAGATTGCACTACACATGTAACAGCATAAGCTGCTGCCACTCTTTGCACTTTCAATTAGCATCAGATTTTTTCCCCCCAGCAATAAACGTGAAATCAAAGGCAAAGGAACATTTAATAACAGAAAGTCAATATGCAAGTTTTTTTTAAGTGGCTGTCCACACGTGAACCTCTCTGAAAAAAGCTAATTTTATTGTTCTAACAGAGTTAAGTCAGGCCATCCAGATGAATTTTTCTTTGTTGAAACGTTCCGTCTTTTATAAAAAAGACTTCTTAAGTCTGAAACCCTGTAAGAATACTCAGTCATAAATGTCATAGCGGACCATCCAGGTTGCTACTGACAACCAGAACTAGTTGTTCATATGTAAAAGGAGGTCCATCAGCCTGACAATTGATTGATAGAGCCCTAATAATGTCATTGTGGATATATATACTGATATGCTG
>JARVGV010001459.1:31151789-31169515 GCA_031762435.1 Hypsolebias longignatus | reverse complement strand
TTCCAGTTCTCAGGCTCCTCTCTTGTGGAACCAACTTCCAGTTTCTGTCCGTGAGGCTGACACATTGTCCAGTTTTAAAACTGGATTCAAGACGTTCCTTTTTCATAAATCCTATAGTTAGGGTTGGCTTGTTATGCTACTACAGTATAAGCTTAAACTACTAGAGGACAAACTGAGCACATTTCTTACAATAGATTGTTAAAATTTAATAGTTTTCATTTGATACTATTTCTATCTTAACATGTGACTCTTGACCTGCCATTGTGTAGCTGTTCCTACCAAACCCAGCTGGTCGAAGCAGATGACCACTTGTCCTAAGCCTGGTTCTGCTAAAAGTTTCTTCCTCATGAGGGAGTTTTTCCTTTCCACTGTCGCCTTCATGCTTTCTCAAGATGAGAGTTCTGCGATGGAGTTAAACTCAAAGCAGTCTGCTCCTCACATAAATAACGTTAAATTATTATTTTTATATATGAATTTTCTGTTCAGTGCCCTGAGACGACTTCTGTTGTGACTTGGTGCTTTACAAATAAATTGAACTGAACTGAATTGAATTATAGCCCAGTTGTTATGTAGCTGTGTATTGGAGGAAACTAATCAAGCCACATCTGTTTCTTCTACTGCAGGTCGCATGCTTATTAATATCAAGAAGCCCCATCAGAGGGATTCATGTTTTGACTGTGGATAAAAATCTAAACTTTTTCAGGCGATGGTGACCTTTACTTGAAAGCAGACAGACAGGAACAGGGCAGAGAGGAAAAAAACGAAAGGTCCAGACACGAAGCAGCCGGCTGCAGCAAAGATCTGCAGACTGAAGAGATCCAGTCTGAGAGGGTACAGCAGGTTTCCTTAGTCCAGTTAGTCCAGTCCCAGATCTTTTAAAGTGACCAAACCATAGAAAGCCCAACAATTAACAAGAATACAGATAGAGTGGTAGATTGGTTCCCATAGCAACAATGTTATATTGCTTTTCAGCATGTGCAAGCACCATTGATTAAGCCCAAGAATATGCATTTAAGATAGATTATTAGTTGTTTTTTTTATTATTTTTTTTTTACTTCCACTAGAGTGACAGGCAATTAAAAATGTTTAATTAGATTTTCAATATTTTTCATTTAAATATTTAGGACAAAAAATATTTCCCCATAAAAGTAAAGTTTTTATACAAGAAAATGTGTAATTTATTCAAAATGTCTACCTGTCTGTTTACACTCCCTCTGATTTCACACTTGTTTGTCAATCAGTGACTGTTCACAATCACTAGTGGTCTTAAATTTTTTTATTTTTTTGTTAGCAAATATCTAAAAGATCTCCCCAAAAAATTGACATAAAATCACTTTTTAATTTATTTTTTTTTTTACACAATGCACCAAAATAAAAGTCCAGAAACATTTAATTAAAATGAAAGTCTGGCATCCATTAAAAGATTTGCATCATCTGCTGCTTTTAAAGACAGTTTTACACCAAACATCATTTGATGTCATGAAATGACAGCGTTGGAGACGTTTCACCTAAACCTCGAAAACAACCTCATGCAACGTAGCAAAATTAAAGTGTGTGTTGGAGATAACTCCCAGTTTCTACCACATTAAATTTTGACTCGATGTCCTGTGTTTTTATGGGTCAGTTAGCTGTGGCAGCCATTACGAATCAGGTTGATTCCAAAAGTGAACCAGATGTAGCTGTTCAGATAATTATTCGTGAAAAGTTTCATTAACATTTCTCCGCTGGTTTATGAGGTATTTTGGTGACAGACACATGCGCAGCGAGATCGTCTTCCTCCACCTTTTGTCAGCAGGCAATAAACAGCTCTCCTGACAATTCTTGTTTGATTTTAAAAACAGTGCATGATTTTTGTCTTATGTGAACCGAGTGAGAAATTATTTCATCCAAAGAATCACAATTTTCCTTTAGTTTAATGTAAACTAGAAGGGCAATTAAACTCTAACAAGCAGCGTTTTCAGTATTCTCTGATACGCAGCCTTGATAATGAGATTAAAACGAGATACTAAAAAATGATGGAGGATGCAGAGAGCATCAGTCAGTTACTGGGACGCATCACGACGCAGTGCTGTGAGCGTTTTGTACCATGAATGTTAACGCTGCGAATTTAAAAGTCTGCCAGTCACTGATTCATGTGGCGATATGTGATCCAGCAGATCGTCTGATATGCAGACGACTGATATCATAAAAGGTCCTTGGGGTCTTTTTAAAAACGTTACATAATAAATATGGTTAGTGGGAGGCGATGCAATGACTAACGCAGATCGTGAAGCGCTAATATGAAATATTTACATGCTTGCTACATGATTTCATCACTCCTGCCCGAAACCTGCGCTAAAAGTTACAACAGAACAACATTTTTCTGTCTTTCTTCCACCAGTATTGTGTGAAACCATCTTCTCTCGGGTTTCGCCTGCACGCTTGTCGTCATTTATGTGCCTCTGTCAAAACGGACTCCAGCTTCGTTTCTGAGGACAAACGCTCCCCTCCGTGTCATTTCAGTCTTTTATGTCCGTTTTCTCTTCTTCGTCTCTCCATTATTGTTCCAAGCGGCAGAGTATTTCTGCTTTTACGAGTCACTAAAAATAACTTGTTATTCAAACAAATAAAACATCCAAATTGAGTATAAATTGTTGGAAAACCGATGAGGTGTTAAAAGTAAACGAGTCTTTGTGTAAGTGGAGCATTAAGACTCTATTTCTGTGTGATTAGCATAATTTTCTCCCCCTTTTTTGTTTGTCTTTGTTTAACTACTTATTTGTCTTTACTTGTGTTTCTGACAACAGTGATCCAGAAATGAGTCGCCCACCTGCGGTCGGCATGAGCCCAGCGCTGTGACAACAAAGACCCTCACCAAGCGATTCTTGTCCAATCACTGCGCTCAGAGACACTCACAGAACAAGACGTCGTGCAGGAAGGGTTTCGAAACCATTTCAGCTTCTTTGTTTTATATATTTCTCCGAAGCCACGATGTTGAGAGCGTTAACGGTAAACCATCTGCTCCACAGTTACAATTAGCTCACACGTCTCTCGGCCAAATGATTCATCTTTCCTCTCCATAACAAAGACTTCCTCACCTTGGCTGGATCAGCTCCTGAAATCTGCGAGGATTATGAGGCCGGCTTTAGTGCTTCTGCAGTCACATTGTCTCTTGTGTGTGTTCACTGGCGTGTGTGTGCCCATTGCTGTGGGCTCACTGCCTCCTGCCCTGCCATGGCACGTTACCTGCCCAACGAGGTGTGTGTGTCAGATCAAGCCGTGGTTCTCCCCTGATTCAGTCTACCATGAGGCTCCCACTGTGGACTGCAACAACCTGCTGTTGACCAAGCTCCCCTTGCCCATACCGCTGAACACACACACCCTGCGCCTGCAGAGTAACCTGCTGTCAGTGCTGGACACTGCGGTGTTGCACGAACTTCCCAACCTCACCGACCTGGACCTCTCGCAGAACCGCTTCAGTCGTGTCAGGATGATAACTCAGAGCACGTCCCTGCCTGCTCTGCTGTCCTTACACCTGGAAGAAAACCATCTCAGTCACCTTCCAGAAGCGTCATTCTCTTCGCTGCCAGCTTTGCAAGAGCTCTTCCTCAGCCACAATAACTTACATTCAATAGCACCTGGAGCCTTCTCAGGTCTTGACTCTCTTCTCCGTCTTCATATCAACAACAACAGGCTCACTACTATTGACCCAGTGTGGTTCAGGGCGTTGCCTCGCTTGGAAGTTCTCATGCTAGGAGAGAACCCTGTGGAAGCCCTGCCTGAAAGGGGCTTTGTGGCCCTAAAATCCCTGCGGAGCCTTGTCCTTGGCAGTATGGGTCTGAAAGGCTTGGCTGAAGAAGCACTTCAAGGGCTTGATGGCCTTGAAAGCCTGTCCTTCTATGACAACCTTCTGACCAAAGTCCCAAGACAAGCCCTGAAGAGAGTGCCAGAACTGAAGTTTCTTGACCTTAATAAGAACCGCATCAAACTGATCGAGACAGAGGACTTCAAAGATATGTTCCACCTAAAGGAGCTCGGTCTCAACAACATGGAGGAGTTGGTGTCGATTGAGAAAGCTGCCCTGGAGAACCTTCCAGAGCTCACCAAGCTTGAAATCACCAACAACCCGCGTTTGTCCTACATTCACCCAAAGGCTTTTTCCAGGCTGAGCAGGCTGGAGAGTCTAATGCTGAGCTCTAATTCTCTGAGTGCTCTGCACCAGCACATTATCCTCTCCCTGCCGAGTCTCCAGGAGGTCAGCCTACACGCCAACCCACTGCAATGCGACTGCCTGTTTCACTGGGCTGCCAGGGACACCTCTCATTTTCACATTAAGAAGGACACACAAATGAACACGCCGTCAGTTCGGGTGGTGCGTTTCATCCAACCCAAAGCGACCTTGTGCTCTGAACCTCCAGAACTGAGAGGGCGCAGAGTGCGAGAAGTGTCTTCTGGAGAAATGTCCGCCTACTGTCTGCCCACCATTCCTGCCAGTTCCCTCCCTTCCTATGTAGGGGTTCAAGAAGGGGGGAAGCTAGTCTTGCACTGCAGAGCACTTGCAGAGCCACAACCTCAACTGTACTGGGTGACCCCCTCTGGCCTGAGACTTGGACCCTCACCAAGCCAGGAAACAAAAGGTTTACCAGCTTCTGTCCTCTGCAAAAACACAACTTCTGATGGATTCAACCATTTGTCTGGTTCCAGTGTCCAGGCTCAGGATGAAACTCCCTGCCAGCTCTTCAAACACTACCAGTTACTGCCCGAAGGAACTCTGGAGATCAGCAAGATCACACCCCGAGAAGCAGGACTGTACACCTGTGTGGCTGAGAACGCATTGGGAGCCGATACACGCAGCGTTACTGTGGGAGTCCGCAGCAGAGGGAAAAAACGAAAGAGGGGAACGGCTGTTAAGCTAAAGAAGTTTCAAGCAATCAGAGCAGATGTCAGGTTGGAGCTGAGGGAGGTTGGAGAACACTATGCTATCTTGTCTTGGCAGAGCAGACAAAACCTCCTCTCGACCCGTCTCTCCTGGCAGGCTGTGCACTCAAACGCTAACGCACCAACATACACCACCCGTGTCCTCGCCGGCGTGCAAAGCTTCAACCTGACTCACCTGCGGGCAGAGACATTTTACAAAGTGTGTCTCCATTCGGGGATTAGTGAGAGCTCCAAGTACACGAGTCAAAGATCAAGAGAGAGCAAAAAGCCTCGGTGCGTCTCGTTCAGGACGAAGGTTGCCCCACAGGCTCAGCCTGGACTGCAGCTTAACCCGCAGACGACATCCACAGCAGTCACTCTACTGCTCCTTGCTCTCATGCTGCTGCTAGCAGGGCAGGTTTGGGATACCGAGCTCGGCCAGGAGGCAGCAAAGAATCCCGGCACTCTCTGTGTTGACATAAAGATTCCCAAGACTGTCATCACTCAAAAGACAGAAGAAAACAATGACCCAGATCAGAGCGAGATGCCACTTAAGGTCTGCTGAGATCATTGCGGGCGAGTCAAAGTGGCACTCACATCCATACATGAAACACGGCAAATTTACACTTGAAGCTCAGAACAAGAGAAAAAAAAAATCACAGATGATGGTGTCGAAAGAGATTTGTATTTATTTTATATACAGCATAAAAGTATATATTGTTTCTGTGTTGAGATGTGCCGTAAAGACTGTTTATCCACTAACCAGGAAGCTAAAAGTGGACAATCGTACTCCTGCTCAACACGACAGGAACGGCTGAGCTGACTGATGCAGAAACAGACATTTACAGAGAAGAGACGCTCAGACCTCCAGGGTTCCACCCTGTTTAACGTCGACACGTTTCCACAAGCATCATTTCTCCAAGCTGATAGAAATCTGCATTGAGACTGAAGCTGAATGACCTTTCTGTTTGTTTGGACAGTTGAAGTCAAGGTGATTGATGTAAACAACGCTTTTGCTTAGCTCTTACTATCTTGGCCAGAGTTGTCCACGTTGCAGTACTTGTATGTATGTATACTCATTCAGATCTGATGAATTCCTGATAAAACATCTCAAGTTCTGTTTTAAAATAAAATCAATTTAAAAGTCGTGCCTATTTTTGAGCTTTATAAACAACATTGTTGTCATTATCGTCTTGTGACAAGCTTTGAAATGCATGTTAAAAATATATTTTTTAGAAAGTGACAGATCTAACGCCACCTTGATGTCTTTATCTCTTTTTATGGCTTCCCCTCTTTCTTAATGTAAAATAAGCATGTTTGCTGGGGTCATCTGATGCCAACTAGATACAGTAAGTACAAACAGTGTGTCCCCTGCTGGATGAGACATGAAACTGAGCTGCAGCTGTAGTATGTTTCCAATAACAGTTTAGGTTTGTAAAATTATTTATGTTCATTGTACATTAATTTAACACCTACAAAGTAATGTGACAAATAGAAATACCAAATACTGTATGTGTAATTTGTTATTCACAGTTACATATTTTTCCTATTCAAGTACTGTATTTATATTCTCACAGTAATATATTTAGTTTAAATATTTTAAGACCGATTCAACATTTTTGCTACTGTTAGTGCTCAAGTTAACTAAATGGTTGAATTAATTTTAAAATTCTTGTTAAATGAATCAATGTATCTTTTTACAGGTCTTAGCAGCTGCCTGAATATATATTTAGTTTGATTTGCTTAATAAGACTGATACAGTTTTTAAAAAGCACCTAAACCACGTGTAGAAAGAAAGAAAATGTCAATGCTGATTTATTTATTTATTATTAAATAAAATTGATTTGGCCCATCCAATTAAGATGAGACAGTCTCAGCATAAAATATTTATTCAGACCTTGAAAATGTGCAAACACAGGAGAGATGTATTAAATTATAACAACATATTTGTTTAATCTGTAAAGAAAGACCAAAAAGTGAATGGAAATGTTATTCCAGGTTCTAAAGTTTATCCAACAAGTTGTTTTTTGAGTGTAGTTGAAATTTTAATGTTGTGAAAATAAATTCAAAAGTTATAGAAGCCTAAGTGAGAATTTGGGAAAAACAACAACAAAAAAAACATATTGCTCCAAATACATATAATTGTTACAAAGCAGAGTTTAACGCAGTTTCCTACTGTCACATAAATTTTAGTTTTGAAAAGACAAAACATTTGAAATTTGATGTTTGAGAGGGCCACATCTTCATTATCTATAAAATATAATTAAACTATCATTAACCCATGACGTCCAAAAGAAAAGGCTGAATTAAAAAAGCAACAGGCAACAGGATTTGTTAGGACTTTGTATTTATTCACACAAACCATAATACATATCTCCATTAAGGCAAGACAATACTGTATATACATCCAATAAACTAGATTTATATCATATTCAAATATTTACAATAATTTCTGTCATTCTTCTGTAACACTACAGAGTGTAAATAAAATGTTACCATGTCAAAGAGAACCAGATGTGAAAACAACAAATCACACTGTTAGTCATCCAAAGCAACAGGCCTCACGAACTGGATCATACCGTGGTTGTTGGAACCGAACGTAATGTCTGAACACAGCTAAGTGGTTCAGTAATTTACTGGAATAGATGTGGTGACTCCGAGAGCTCAGGGCATCATGCAGACAGAATGAAAATGTAAAATGACAAATATTTTACATAAGCTTGCAGTGTTTTGCACCATATACAGTACTGTATATATTCTTGTTTATTTCCTTTTCTCAGCGGCTACACTGAAAGAAACTCTTAGGACCACTCAAAACTTAAAAGCACATTTCAATCTTAAAAAGCTTAAAAAAAAAAAACATTTAAAACACACACACAGACAAAAAAAAAGATCTCGTACATATTTCTTCTCACAAACAAACGTAAAATTATTGGCAATTTTCGGTATGAGTTACAAGCTGACATCATAGTTAGGCGCCGGAGCTGGTTTCTTTCCAAATCAATAAAATACCATATTTTTCACCGTATAAGTCGCACCTTTTTGCATAAATTTGCAAGTCCTGCGACTTATATACTGAAGCGACTAATATTCTTTTTTTTTCCCATATTTATAATGCAATTTTTGGCTGAGATCTGACTATGTCATTCATTCTGACATAGAAAATATTGAACCTACAATTTTCAGCCACTAGAGGGCCCTCAACTAATATGACAAGCCAAGTGTCTCATTAATCCAAAGTAGGTAAAAGTGGCTATTAATGAGACACTTGGCTTGCCATACCAAGCCACCGTCGTCTCTCTCCAGAACTCCTGGAGCAAACGTCAAATCAGCTGCATTTCGCCGAACCGCCCAGGTGAAATGCAGCTGATTTGACCTTTAAAGTGCATTTATTAAAGAAAAGTTCAACTGAGACACACCTGTACTATAATGTCCAGCAAACAAATAATTGTTTTTAGGTGTTTATCTTGTTAAATTTTGACGAAATGCACAGCAAATTGTCCCTCTGCGTGGCCCTGCTTTTGCAAATCGATTGTTGAAATGCAGCTGAATTGACTGTCAAAGTGCATTTATTAAGGAAAAGTTCAACAGAGACACACCTTTGTGTTAATCTTGTTAAATTAGTTCAGTCATGTCTCTCTTGTAAATGAGTCACCGAGGCTCAATGGGATTAACCTGTCTAAATATAGGTTGAATGAAAAATTCTTGTTAAAGTCCTCCCGTGCACGCTCCCACAGCCGCCATTTGGCAGCCAGTCAATTTTTGGCACAACACCGGCCCACGTTTCTGGGTTGTCAGCGGTGATGCAAAACAAACGTGACGCGTCAGCGGTGATGCATAATAGATGCAACTTATACGGCAACGTGACTTATTTATGTTTTTTACACTTTATTACATATTTTGACTGATGCTACTTATACGGCAGTGCAACGTGTACGGCGGCAAGTACGGTAATCATTTCAGTGTAAAAGTCCCATGCTGATTCATACAGACTCTTGTCACAGCTGACAAACGGACAATCGTTTACAAAAATATAAATCTATAGTGCGTTAACAAATGGAAGCAGGGATTTACAAGCTGACGGGAACGACGCAGGTCTCAAGAAGAATGTAAGACGGAGTAAACAATGACAAGAAACGGTGCTTTAATGTTCCTGCACACAAAGCAAAGTGTGTGCACAGACATCACACAGGAGCAGGTGTAGACCGTACAGTCTTTGGCCTGTTATTTTACGGATCAGGTTCGGTCAGAGCAGCCCTGTAGATCTGATTGCTTATGAAGAGAATAAGAATGCTAATTAATTCCAAGAAGAAAAATAATTGTTTATCTTTGTTTTCATATATATATAGATATCAGGTAAGCGTGTATAAAGCAATTCAATACATGACAATGTTAACAAATGGATTTTAAAATTAACAAATGCTTCAGATCACAATATAATGTAGTTGTAGTTGATTTAAGCACACTGTTGGGCGTCAGTTTAGGTCTCCAATGACCATTTAGCAAGTGGAGCAACAAATATTTGACAACACATAACAATCTGAAATAGTTTACCCAAAAATCAAATCATTCCTCTCGCATATAAACAATAAATAGGCACAAAATATTAATATTTATAAACACACTACTGAAAGACTGAGGATTTAATAACTAATAACAAAGTTAAGTGTTTCCTCCACAGTTTACGGTTAATAATCTCTAAAGGTACCATAAACAGAAACATTCGCTTCTACAACTACATCATACAGTGATGTCACGTTTAATAAACCATTCTAGCTAAAAGTCTTACACGATGAGCATCAGCGTGATAAGGCAGTGACGATGATTTCATTCTTGTTTAACATGTTCAAGAGTTAGAAATTTGACCCTGGCACAAATGAGCTAAAAGCTCATATCACATTGAGATTATTCAACATAAACAGGAATCTCACATTCAGACGTCCACACAAACAAAAACTCACACCTAATGTAGGCAACAGTTATCACACCTCATTTCATTTGTTCGCTGATAGTATTTTTTTTTTTTATGACAAGTTTACATTGTAGAACAGCTGAAGAAAAGGCGTGCTCGTCTGGTGAAGCGTGTGAGCGACTCAGTAGTTGGCAGTAAATCTAAATGAACTGGGCCAGTTAAAGCTCAGTCTGCAAACTTGCTTGTGTTTTGCCATCTGCTCGTGTCCATCAGGTGCCGTTTACCAAATGTGGTCGGGACCTGAGCCGAATTTGGGCTGAGAACAGGGAAGCTTAAAACAACAGATCATGTATGATGATCTGAATTCAAAGACTCAGCGTCTGGATTTGGGTTCATTTTAGTCCCATTTACTGACATTTTTGGAGCTTGTTTACTATACAAAGATCACTAGTTAAATTATCGATGAAATGGTAACAATAATGTATAAAATACGTTAAACTGACTATATTGTTCTGTACTTCTGCACATTTAGAGCGTTCAGCAGTTTTTGAGCAAATACAGGACTTAAAATGCAATGATGGCTACTTCCTCTGTTGCCATGGACACCACACGTTGCTTGACTGATCCAATTTTTCTTCATCTACGATAATAGAAGGTTTTGATTTTTTTTATTTTTAACTTCATATTTTATTTCTGCTTTTGAATTAGAAAACATTAAAACCGGAGACTAAACTAAATTTAGCACTGTGGTGAACTTTGACCTCTGATTTTTCTTTGAAGCTATTTGGATGTCTGGCACTGTCAAACTAGCCTTTTCCTCTCAAAGAGATGAGTAAAACAATCCTTAAGCTACACATTCATGCATCAGCCGCACACGGAAACACACATCTCAGCTGTAGTTGTAGGTGAAGTTATAAGAGCTAGGCTCCTTTGGCACGGGAGGAGGAGCTTCTGGGATTGTGATGTTCTCGAGGTCAAGGAGGCGGAGCTTCATCTCCATGCTTATAAGAGTATCTAGGTCGCTGCGTGTCAGGTCACTGCCCATCTCCCTGCCCAGCAGCGCACACAGCCCGTCGGTCCAGATGCAATACTGCACACATACAGAGGAGCATTCAAAGGTGAGGTCAGTCCCAGAGTACAACGCTGGTTTCCAATAAAGGAACAAGCAAACGCTCATTCTATTATTGGCTAATAAACAAATACAGGACAAAGGTCCGACGTTAAAACAGTAATAATTTTTTTATGAAGCAATTCATTTTTCAGAAGATTTATTGTGTGTACACTGAAGAGTTGCTTTGTTTTTGTTGCTGCTGCACACGATATCTTTATCAACACTCTGTACAGAGATTTTGGACATGTTTAAATTTGTGTGGCATTGATTTGATTACAAACACAGGCATAAAACCCATTTGTCCATTAATCATTTAGCACCTCATCTTAAATCATCTCTCCTGCCTGATTTACTTCTTCTGCTATCACCAACAAATCACTCCTTTAGTTTGTCATACTCCTCTGGATACACTCAGCTCAAGCAATGTACATTTTTAAGTAACAACCCTCCACAATTATCAGTGGGGTTCCTCAGGGATTAGTCCTAGTGCATTGTTCTTTTGCTAGGAAACAATATTCAGCTCCAATGTATCTAAGACAGTGCCCAGATGTACCTGTCTGTTAACCCTACTTCTATACAGTATTTCCATCCTCTTTCTTGTTTTTCTGTTTGGGAGAAACAAAGAACTGATTTTCCCAGAATGCCCTCAAACCTAAGGATTCGAACAAATTTATTTTTGTTAGTCCCCAGTCTGGACGGCATGGTGGCTCAGTTGGTAGAGCTGTTGCCTCTCAGCAAGAAGGTTGCAGGTTCAAATCCCAGCCCAGGACCTTTCTGGGAGGAGTTTGCGTGTTCGCTCCGTGCACGTGTGGGTTTCCTCCCAGAGACCAAAAACATGCATGTTGGGCTGATTGTTAACTCTAAATTGTCCCTAGGTGAGAGAGAGTGAATGGTTGTTTGTCTCATTTGTCTCTATGTGTCCCTGTGATGGACTCGGGACTGGTCCAGGGTGTGTCCCCCACCTCTTGCACAGTGACTGCTGGATATGGGCACCAGTGACCCCCATGACCCGAAAAGAAGTGGGTAAAGATAATGGATGGATAGTCCCCAATCCACCCTCTCTAAATGTCCTTGTTGATGAGTTTAGATGTCATCCTTGATATAAAATACCTGTACAGTAGTCCCTGGCTACGTCGCGGTTCGTTTATTGCGGACTCACTCTATTGCAGTTTTTCAAAATAAGATTGGACATGACACAATTGGCTGATTGATGGATGAGCCAACGATCGGCATGAAATTTTTATTTCAAATAAATGGTTTTAATTTTTTAGCACCTGCTGCACCTTTGTGCAGCACATACTGCAGGACAAGGTTCCTCCTGCAGCTAAACAGGTATTCTCCTTGCAGAACAAAGAAGTGGGCGTGGCCAAGACCGCTTGCAGGTGGCTGCGAGGAGGCAGGGAGCTGAAATCATGACATTCTGTGCTCTTTTAGAAAGTTTAGAGTTTAGAAAAACGAGGGACTACTGCATTTGAAAAACCTTAATACTGTAGTCTCATCCTTTCTGCTGACTTTTTACTCTTTGGTAGTCGTGCTCAACCAACATGCTGCCTTCATTCACACTCTTCCCTTATTTTATTGATTACTTTCATTCTTTTCTCTGTTCAACCACACAGATCAATTTTAAAAAGCTTGAATTGATCCAAAGCTCTGTTGTACATGAACACATCGCTCCCATCCTGAAACAGCTCCACTAGCTGCTGCACTGAATTTAAGCTTCTCCTCTTCCTCTTCAAACGTCTCCTTAACCTCACCCCTCTGTACCTCTTTGTGATGCTCCAATCTTACAATCCACCCTGAACTCTCAGATCTTCTTCTTCCAAGTGCTTTATTCAGTCTGCCATTCCATCTACAATGGACTTGAGTCTTCAGCCCCGTGCTGCCACTTTTCATTGAACCATAGTTTTTATTTTAATTCAAATCCTTTCTCAAAACTCAATTTTCTACAAGTGGTCAACTTGTAAAATTCCACTTTCTCTTTATAAAATACCTAGATTATGGATACAGTATGAACTTGCAGATTCAATTTATTTTAAAATGTGTTTTCCCTGAAGTAAGTGCCTCTTAAGTGTAAGGTGTCCTTGAGTGATCTGAAAAAAAAACAGCCACAGTTCAAATCTATTATTAATATTAACAGCCTAGGGTTCCTTGAAAGAGTGTCTGCTGCCTTTAATGCCAGAGCTTGGAATTAAAATCATCTCATGATGGGAAAAGACAGCAGTTTAGTCAATCTTTGTAGATAACGCTCACACAATTTTATGAAATATTGTGAAATGTGTTAGTGCTTGAAGTGTGTGTTGAGGATGACTCAACTAGTCCCACACCAAACTTTAGCCCAACATCTGTAAATTTGCCTGAGTTATAGCCATTTTAGTGTTGGCTAAGTCAATTAGCTGTGACGGATATCTTTAATTAAAGTAATTAAAACCTAAATTACATGGTTAAAGTTTTAATAAAATGTGTGCAGTAGTTAATGACATTTTGCTAAAAGGCAAACAGAGTAGTAAATAGTTAGAACGCCAAAGATGTAAGCAAAACTCTTGCGCAATAAGTAGAGTTCAGAGTCTGTGTTGAGGATTATGCTCTGCTACTACCACACTAAAGTTTAGCTCAGTATTTCTAAAATAAACAGATATACAGTATTGCCATTGTGGGTATTCTCTAAATGAACTGTACTTACATTACGCCTTTCTATCTTATAAAGACACTCAAGGTGCTTTACACTACAATCTGTGCCTCATTTATCCATTCATGCAGAACTCTACAAAGCTAATTGAATAAATCATTCTAAAGAGACTAATCTGTGCTTTGGATCACATTCAGTGTCTTGTCCAGGGACAATTTAACATGTGAATGCTGGTGGATTCGAACCCCCAACTCTTGCATTGGAGGACGACTGCACTAACCACTCAGCCACAGCTGCCCTACAAGGTTCTAAGGTTACTTAGGCAGCCATCTTGAAATTTGTTAATCTTAAAAGTTAATCAGTTGTAGGTGTACAAGAGTTTCGTTCTAATATGTCCAGAAGTTCATGAGATTTTTTGCTAACACAAACAAACAAACCCATCCATCCATTTTCTTCCTCTTATTCGGGGTCGGGTAGCAGCTTAAGTAGGGAGACCCAGACTTCTCTGTCCCCAGCCACTTGGGCCAGCTCCTCCGGGGGAATCCCGAGGTGTTCCCAGGCCAGCTGAGAAACATATGTCTTATTTGCACTGCTCCTAATCAGCCCCAACTCTGCACAGCCTGGATTTGCACCTGCACTTTAGGACCGATTCTGGAGGCGTGTACAGAATCCAAGTCCTGCTAATGAGAGTTCTGCGATGAGTTAAACTCAAAGCAGTCTGCTCCTCAGATAAATAATGTTAAATTATTATTTTTATATATGAATGTTTCTGTTCAGTGCCCTGAGACGACTCCTGCTGTGACTTGGCGCTATAGAAATAAACTGAATTGAACTGAATTGAATTGAGTAGAAAATGATGTTTTATAAAAGACAGCCGAGGTTCGAGCTCAACAGGAACAATTAAACTCTGCTGTCAGAGCATGGTGCTCTGATTTAAACAAGATAATTCGTTCTACTTACAGCAGATGTATGTTAACTAGATTCACGAGACGTTTGGACACGTGTCGCCTCCCATCGGGTGAGGATGTGACATCACCGCTCACCTGATCCTGGAAAACAACATCTGTCAGCTGGGCGATCCATTCCTGGAGAACCACTGACCTTTGCTCAGTCTGTGTTTTTCTAACAGAGACCAAACATTAAAAAAAGCCAACAACAAAAAAACACTCTGCTCCCCTGACAAAAACATGATCAAAGGACAAATATTCCTTAAATGAATGCATATCGCCCGCCGTCTTTCATGCCAGAGCTTTAGTCTAAGAAGTTGAGAAATGACTGAGTGTTGCTGTTTTTGTCCGAGTGCTGTGAATGACTCTCAGCTACTACCACATCAAACTGTAGCTCAATGTCTGAGACACTGACTGCGTTAAGGCCCTCTGTGTGATCTCGCTGTGTCGGCCATCTTAAATCAAATTGATTCCTAAAGTTAATCTGTTGAAGATGTACAACCATGAACTATTTTCTAAAGATTTCAGTAAACTCTGTCCAGTGGTTCATGAGATATTTTGCTAACAGACAAATCGTGTTGCTGCAAACAATTAATGCCAAAAGTTTTGACAAAGATCTTGCACAAGCTGAAGAGCTCTGTTGGGAATTACTCTCAGCTACTCCTACATGACTCTTGATGTGAGTTGGAGATGCTCGGGGCAAAATTAGAAGAGATTTGAGATGAATTTGAGACACCTGCAAGGACTCTGTGACTGTTATCTGTGACAACATGTTTAAAATCCTAATGACAGGACTGGAACATTCATGTGAAGAAATTGAGAACATCTGCTGCAAGACATAAGGTGTCTTCCAGCCTTCCCAGACTTCCCAGACTGTATTCACTCCAGGGTTTCCTGGTCTGCCTTGAATCCTCCTCCCAGTGGAACATGCCTTGAAACCCTTGGCTGACTCCTTTAAATGCACACAGACAGCA
Organism: Hypsolebias longignatus; assembly: GCA_031762435.1. Classification (NCBI taxonomy): domain Eukaryota; kingdom Metazoa; phylum Chordata; class Actinopteri; order Cyprinodontiformes; family Rivulidae; genus Hypsolebias; species Hypsolebias longignatus. The sequence continues at coordinate 31,154,049 of JARVGV010001459.1, read as the reverse complement.
GCTCTACTTGGTTACGTTCAAATACGTTGCTGGTCCATCAGAATCAGATCAGAATCAAACTTTTTCTTCAAGCCCCAGTTGTTCAAAGAGTTGTCTACGACAGGTAAGATACTAACTGTTCATAACTTCAAAATGTTCAAACAGGCCATTATTTTTGTTAAAAAAAAAAAAAAAAAAAGCACAACTCTTTTAAAACACAACCAAAAGAGATCAGCTTAAATTAGGCATAGCTTTACTGATTTGATAATTAAATGAGAAAACAGCAGCAAATCACTGTCTGAAGGTCTGAAACTGTACATGAAGCCAGACGGGCCCATGTGTCCCATGAACTCAACAAACATCCTCACACTGACATGTTGACATATGAGGGGAGTGGTGGCGCAGAGGTTAGAGAGCCTGTGATCGGAGGGTCGCTGGTCAACCCCGACTCAACTTCCTGGACCAACAACATCAAAATGTGGGTGGAAAAGGTGAAACACTCACACCCTCCTCCATCCTCATTTACCCACCCTACCTGGGCCCATGAGCAAGCAGCCCCCAACCCTCCCCCAGCTGCTCCCCAGGCACCTCAGATGGCAACTTACTGCCTCATATGTGTGCTCACATGTGCAATGGGACAAATGCAGATAATTAATTTCACCACTGGAGATTAATAGAGTACAAATACAAATGTAACCCGGTGTGCTCAGCAGTGTTTGTACAGTACAGTACATTATTTTGTGAAATCTCATTCTCACCCTTTAATTACCAACATGTAGTAAGTTTTACTTGACTCTAGGTGGATTTGAAGTTGTTTCAGTGAGTAAAAGGCATCAGCCTCAGGATGCTTATTTTTTTTAAAAAATAATTTATGCATGAAATCAAGTTTAAAATGTTGAAAACTGGTCCAACTGGTGTTGAGCGCCCCCTGCAGGACACCGCCAGTATGTACCCTGCTCACCGGAAGTCACGTGACTCAGCGTCTGAACGTGCCTAGCTGCGGCAGCGGCGGGTCTTTTCTTTAATGCGCACTTTCTGCTGTTTACTGTCATTATAAACATGTCAGGCAAGTCGGAGCTAAAAATCAACTCCGAGTTTGCTCAGAGGTACGAGAAGTACCGACAGAAGGAAGAGTTACAGAAGCGTAAGTGTCTACGTGCTAGCTGGTTAGCATAATGCTAACGAGCCAACGTGGGGACAAGTGTGGTTGAAGTTTAAGGTCGTGCTCAGTTTGTTGTTATCTGGTTTGTTCAGTGAAGGACCGGTTCGGAGACCGAGCCGATGAGAGCAGCGACTCGTCGTCTGAGTCCAGTTCTGATGACAGCGAAGTGGTTAGCATCTCCAGCTGGTTCTGGTCCTCTGAAGGATATTTAAATCTTGTCTTTAAGTGTTTGTTTTTGTCTCCTGCAGGAGTTGGATCCTGATGTGGAGAGAGATTTTTACAGAACGTTGTCCCTGTTGAAGAAAAGAGACCCAAAGATTTATCAAAAAGATGCCAAGTTCTACTCAGAAGGTTATAAACAACTTTTAGCTTGACTTTTGATGTAATAATTTATTATGTTGCAGACTTGATTTGAATCTTTTTTGCTCTTAGATACATCTCACGATGATGAAAAGCCTTCAACATCCAAGAAAGATAAAGTCAAACCCATGTTCCTGAAGGACTATGAGCGTAAAGTGATACTGGAGAAGGAAGGGTGAGATGGGCTACCACAAAACATAAAACTGTGCTGAGAAAATGTCAGTTGGCCCAGGTAGCTTAAAAAACAATCAATTAAGTCATTAACGTTATCTATAATTGATATCACGGTAACGGTGTGTGCTACTTTGGCTACATTCTGGGTATTTAAGAAAAAAATAACAATTTGGTCTTAGGTTGACTGTTTCCACGTTGTGTTGACTCAGTTACAAATGAATGAAAATGTTTTGTTTTTTGGTTGCAGGGGTCTAAACAGTGTCAAAACTTCCAGTTAATGTCTTCTGCTTTTCAACGTAGTTTCTCAGTGACTCTGGACCTTATGCTGCTCCTGCTTTTAGGCCTTTAAGAGAGTATTTTTGGTTGTGCGCTGGTATCATAAACAGCAAAGTTGTAAAGAAAAATCGCATTTCAGAGCATTCATCATCCAGCTAACACTGGAAACACACTTCGCTGTTTCCAAAATACAAAAGTGACCTGGTTTAACCTACGAATAAGGCTGATAAAAAGGAAATTGATTTGTGAAAATTGATTTGAATATACAGGGAGTCCTCGACCTACGAACGGGTTCCGGACCTAAGGACC
>JARVGV010001459.1:31114935-31132130 GCA_031762435.1 Hypsolebias longignatus | reverse complement strand
CAAGTGGCTGGGGAGAGGGAAGTCTGGGCCTCCTTACTTAGGCTGCTACCCCCGCGACCCGACCCCGGATAAGCGGATGAGAATGGATGGATGGCTGGAGACGACTTTTAACAAATTTAGTTTGGATAATAGAAATTAATACAGGTATATTTACAATTTTCTTCAAAACATATACCAAAGATTATACAGTATATTTAGTTTAAGGGTTAAATGCAAAAAAATACTTTGGAATATTACGCACTGTATCACAGAAAATTCTAGATGGCTTATAAGTCAATCAATATGAGTCGATTTAATTTGCATTAAACAATAGAATCTAAAAGAGGTGAGGGGAAAAAAAGAGATTATATTTCATACAAAACCATAACCATGTGACTTTTTAATCATTTATATTTTTTAATGTATACAGTATTTGGATTCAAAAACCTGTGCCGGGCTTATTAAACAGAACGAGGCTAGATATTGTACTATTTTCCACAATGATTTTCCTTTAAATTTACTGTTTATCTTCATGCAGCATCTTCAAACTATTTCAGTTTTTACAATCATGAAATTTGTGAAGCCACATAATCCATCTACTTATTCTGGCCTCACATTTACAAAGTAACACCAACTATTGCTGCTTAGAGTAAATTTATTTCACAGTCTGTAACAACAGTTTTTCTTAGTTCAAAAGAAGAGAAATGTGCCTCAGGGACTAGTTTTTGGCACCAATAGAGATTTATCAACTTTCCAACATGAAGAGAGCATAAAAACAAGGCTGACAAGTTTGGCTGATGATTTGAAGACAGTGTTTTGGACCAAAAATGAAGATACTGCTGTTCTCCAAAGGGCTGTTTGGAGTCAGGTTGCTGTAGTTATTTTTTTTTTAAAAAACTCTTTTGAACAGCTTACTGCTTTTCATCTGAGGGGAATATTTACTGTCATGCCAAATTTAAGGAAACCCTGAGTGTCTTTGAGCATCATCAGTGCTGCAGTATTTTGAAGATTGCACCACATGCTTTTAGACATTTGAATGTTTGTTCTATAAATAGTTCATCTCACTTGCCAGTTTATACTAACTGTGATGTCCGACATGTACGTAGCTCAAAAAGCTATCTACAAAAAACATTTATTGTTAATAACTTTCCCTCAAAAGCCCACTTCAAAACAGCCGAACGATTTCTTTAAGCTAAATTTTATATTGAATCCACTTTTTGAGAGACTTTGATTTACCTCTCCTGACAATAAAGTAAATGATGTCATCACAGCCAGAGATGAAGGGATCAACAACGTATAAGAGTTACACTTCCTTCCTATTTTCTACATGCAAACCTTTGTCCAAACTTTAGTTATTCCCATATTGGATTTTAATCATCTCGTTTGTCTTTTTGTGTCCCTGTGACGAGACTTGTGACCTGTCCAGGGTGGCCCCTGCCTTTCGCTCAGGGACTGATGGAGATGGGGCAGCTGTCCCACTGAGACCCAGAAAGTAGAAGCAGGTATTGAATATAGATGGATGGATTTTAATTACACAAAAACTATGACAACAAGCATTTATGTTTATGCTATCGCAATACCAATCACATTTAATTTGCATTATTTTTAGAAAATGAATGAAATTCCCAACAGGAGCTGAAAGGATTCTAAAGATAAAATCCTAAAAACTGCAAAAATGTTGGTCAGCTATGATCAGATCATCACATTCAGACTCTTGGACCTGCAGAAGTTCCCTGCTCTGATGGAACTGATGCTGACTGTCACTGTGCAGTCCACAATGACGGGATGAGACCTCCCGGCTTCTTGTTTCCTCTCAAACTCACACAAATCTGATTAGCCATGTGCAGGAACCATGAACAACATGAAGGTCTGCACTGTTGATAAAGTGGCACATCTGAGCAGAAAATAAAGCCCTTGCTGCATCAGGATAACCATGCAGACAATATTCTTGACATTATAGAATTTGGCAAAATCACATCATCCTAACCCTCATTCTGTGACATAGTAGCACTACATAGACACTTAATCATGTTGGGTCATTTCCACAACCACTGGTGACCTGTCCAGGCTGTACTCTGCATCACGCCTGTGGACACTGAGAAATGCTCCAGCTCTCCGCGACACTGAACAGAAATAATCAGACATGAAAATTAAAGAATGGACTGAATTTCACAACGTTGCTAGAACAAAGATTCTGAAGATTTTTTAATTATGTGCATATTAAATTTGTAAAAAAAAATATATATATATATGCAAAATGCTCAGCTGAGTAAAAATGTAACTGACTTCATTATATGCAGCCACCACCATACAATGACCTTGTTGATGGTTTTGAAACTAGAAAATCTGGTGAGTATGATACACCTGTTCAGTACTGTAAATGTCATGTAGTACTATATTTAATCTGTTACTTTACTTTTTATATTTTATAAAATAATTGAAAATTGATTTTTTAGCATATTTATTAGTTTAAGCTTTCAAATCCAATTATTGCAGGTTGAAAAATATGCTTTTATAAATGAAAACATTTTATATTAAGACCAGTTTCCTTATCAAATGTTTTTAGATTTGTTCCAACTTGTTTTTTAATTCATCATAGATTCATGGGCGAATTTTATATTTTAGTTGTTGTATTATTAATTAATTGTTTCTTATATTTATTGATATTATTTGTTCTTATACTGAGTGACGTGCTGTAAAATCAGTTGAACTGTGGACTGTGGTGTAAACAAGAAAGAAATAGTAATTTTTGTCATATTTGAGATTTGCGTAAAAATTAGTCCACAAAGTCACCATCTAGTGATCGAGGAACTAAAAACAGTATAAAATCTAATCGACCTTTGAACAGAAGTTTTCTAATAGGGGTATGTCCATCCATCCATTATATTTACCCACTTCTTTCTTTTTTCAAATAACGGGTGTCACTGGTCTGGTACCCATATCCATCAGTCACTGTATGAGAGGCAGGGGACACTCTGGACAGGTCTTCAGTCCATCAAAAGGGAATAAAGACAAACAACCATTCACACTCTTACCTAAGGGCAATTTAGAGTTACCAGTCAGCCTAACATGCATGTTTTTGGTCTGTGGGAGGAAACCAGAATACCTGGAGAAAACCCACACACGCACAGAGAGAACATGCAAATTCCATCCTGAGGGGTCCCCAGCTGGGATATGATCCAGCAACCTTCTTGCTGAGAGGCAGTAGCTCTACCAATTGAGCCACCATGCTGCACAGAGGTATGTCTTCAGAAATAATCCTTATAATTTCCTTAGAAATTAACTATTTTTCTCAGTCGGCTATCATAGCCTGGGAAATCCCTTCATATGATGTTTGGTATCATTGTGAAGCTTGAGGACTCCCCTTTATTAATTAACAAGTAGTTCCCAATGACATTACTACAGACCAATAAAAACGGAGTTTTCAAAGCAGCACCATCACAAACAAAGCTAGCTTTTTGCTAGTCAGGTGATAAAATGACCACAATTCAACAAATACAATTTTGAAGTTTTTGAGATGGAGAATTTGAAAATTATAAGTCAATATTGAGAAGTTCCTCTTTGTGACTCATTTCGCAGCATGGGTCACACGTAATAAATGCCAAGAATACATTAAATTGTACCAATTGTTTGTTTCCCTTTAGTTTTTTTAATGTAATTATGCTCATTTTTGGGCCTAATTTGTAAAATATGGATGTTTTCAAATCAATTTGAACTTAACTTTGATTAAAGTCTAAAAGACGTTCAAGAGATCTCATGAATATAGATGGAAGCACCGTCTGCCTATCCGCCAACATTTGAAACATTTTAGTCATCCTGAACTTTACATTTTTTGACTCGGGTATAAAACCTTCAAAGCTCAATTATTTTCCAATGGTTTAAATGTAGTTTGGTGAGTCTTTGACCAGACAGGAGCTCAATAAGACAAATGTGAAAGAATCATTGAGTTTAAGAACACCTCTGTACATTAAAGTGTCAAACATTTTTTAATAAATTTAAAACAATTTATGCTGAAATATAAGCTTCTATTATTGTTTCATATACCCAGAATGTGAGCATTTGATTCCAGAGTCAGTGCCTCAGTTGTCACAAAGCTTACTGCACATCACTGCAACACAAAAACTGAGCACAAAATTTATAGAACTTTGACAAAAACTTTTGAAGTTGACCTCGTTAGAAACATAGCTCATGAACCACTGGACAGTTTTAAATAAAACCTTCAGAAAATAATAATTGGATGAAGATCTACAAATCTTCAACTTTAAGGTAGGTAATACACCTTAGAGTACATATAAATGGTCATAACTCATTTAGCTCAAATTTGGTAGGGTAGTGGCTGAGAGTCATTATCAACAAAGAGACAATGCATTTGTTGAGATCTTGCAAGAAATTGCTTAGGGATGCACAATGTTATCGTCATGGTATCAGTATCGGCCGATATTAGATATCAATATCGGACATCGGCCATTCCATTAAAATAACTTGCCGATATAAAAGGCGCTGTTTTTGCCTGCAGCGGCAGCACAATGCAATGACATCACGTGCGACTACCTGATCTCACAACGGAAAGGAAAATTCAAAATGTCGGCGGAGTGGAAGTTTTATTTTTCGTTGGTGAGGATGTCAGATTCTGAAGATTTATGGACTACGTTGAGCCTCGCTACATCGTCCGCAGCAGGAGATATTTTTCCGAAGTAACGTTACCCGAGTTACAAGCCATCATTTCCAACGTCATTGAGAAGCTAATAGCCGATAGCACGACTTGTTGGGTGAGTTTTAACACAGACATTTGGACGTCGTGTTAGCCCCGTTAGCATGATTAGCCTTATGGCACGATGGATGGACAAAAACTTTGAACTTAAAAAGGCTGTCCTTCATGCACAGTGGTGCAGAGGATCCCACACTGCAGCTAGGAACCTGGAACAAGCCTCTACAAGTGAGACAGCATTGCAGGTGATTAATGCTAATAAATAACATTTAACACTTTTAATTTAATATAAGTTAAAGTGCTATGAAGATCATATGGCTGTTACTGAATATACGTCACCAGCTCTTACAGCTGTTACACCATTTTTGTAGCAAATAAGCCTAAATAAGAGGGATATGTTCTGACAAAGGAATATAAAATTTCAGTATCGGCATATCAGATATCGGCCAAAAATCCAATTGTGCATCCCTAAAATTGCTCATAAAGTCTTAGTTAATTGATCTTGCTATAACTCAGACCCTTCTCATCATAAATGATCTTAGTCTAAAACTCTGACATGAAAGGTGATGGGTGCTACATATTTTCTTAATCTTTTTTAATATTCAAAATGCATCTTAAATAGATTAATTCAAAATAATCTTAAAACATCTCATAAGTACGAGTAAACCAAAGCAGAAGTAGATGAGAAAAGGGGGGGGGGGGGGTGGTAATTTTATGCAAGAAACACCTGGTGAGGAAACATTTTTTCTGTCTGTTGGACTTCTTGGACAAAAAAGTGCTCGTTCGTACTCTGCTACATGTTAAAATGTCTTCTGCTGCGTCTCCACGGCGCTGGTGGCCGCCATGATGACAGCATCACACTGAAGTGATGGGAACCGTCTGCTGCTCCCTGTCTGATTGGACTCGGCTCTGCCGCACGAGGAGGTTTTAATTCAGACCGGTTCAAGGCTGCACGCGCTGTCGCGGTATCTTAGCAACAAAGAAGGAAATCTATCTACTGTGTGGCCTCAACTCAAAAGACTTGTTTTTGTCCCCCCACCAGCAGCAGCAGCTGCTTTTTATCACGACCCGGATGTTTCTGACGCCATTTTAACACACTTGTTTTTTTTTTTTCATGTGGTGCGAACTGGGGGCTCCCCTCCAGATGACTGGTTTTTAAATTTTAAATAAAAAAAAACAGTGGCGCGCCTAACTTTCATCTGGATACAAGTTGAACACACGCAGCGCCTCCTCTGGTCACACGACGCTCGTTAGTGCACGGTTGCTTCGTGCACGGTGTGAAGCAGCTCGTATCGTGCACATTTAAAACGGCTCGAAGCCCAACTGTTTACACCGTCGCGCGACAACCGTTAGCGTTCGATGTCGCGCGCCAGCTAGCAGCAGGCTTTACCTGTTAGCATAAAATGCTGCCGTGAAGCCTCTCCAGCCAAGTTGTGAAAATGTTTTAATTACAGGTGAATAGGCTGGAACTGGATCGATGGTAATCGAAAACAAAAACAAAAAAAACGGGATTGATTAAAGGCTGCTGTTTTCGTCAACTCCTTTTTAGTGTCGAATATCCCGTTCCCGGTAGCTGAAGTGCCAATAAAGACAAACTCGAGTCGGTCCGTTACCGTAAGAAGCAGCGTTATAAGCTCCCGTGTTCCTCCGTCATCCATTCTCTGTCCCCGTCTGCTCCTCTCTTGCAGACAGGATGCAGAGGAGGCGGATGATGCTTTCTAGATTCACCTTGTTTTTTGTTTTTTGTTTTTTGTTTAGATTACAAACCACGGCTAATGTGAGCAGTTGGTGTTACTCACCCCGTCTCCGAGCCATCCGCAGCCGTCTCATTATCTCCGGGACTTGTGGAAAAGAAGGCACGATTCCACGCCTTGTAGGCGGGACACGGTGGGAAATGTCACCGTCTGAAAGGCAGACCCTTCCTCTTTAATTTCAGCTTCTCAAAACGATATTCCTGAAACGTTCAGCTAGAACCGGTAAATTCGGTTCACTTTAAGGATTCGGGTTCATCCAAGTCATTCATTGAAACGATCCGCGACTGATTTGGGTTGAAATATCGCTGACAAAACAAACAAAAAAATCAGCGGACTCAAGTGAACCGAATCACTTTAGTGAGTGACTCAGATTAATTCGAGTCCCTAAAGTGAACTGAATGCACCAGCTCTAGTTTTCATTCAATCTTTATTCATGCGGGGACTCATTTACAACAGAGACCTGAATTTTTTTATTTATTTTTTTTTTACAAAGAGCAATGACAACAGTGGATAACAATGACAATAACAGACAATCATAAAAGAGGCATACAATTTTTTTTAGACAAGATAAAATAAAATGGCAACCAAATGGACATTGTATGTGTAATCGGTCTACAAAATTTTTTATCCGTGTACAAATTTTTCTACAATATTTGTATGTGTACAAATCGGTCTACAGAATTTGAGAAAAAGGCCTATTGTGAACTTTGAATTCAGCTCATAAAAAATGGGAGCAAAAACAAAAGTGTAGCATTTATATTTTTGTTCAGTGTTGCACAACAGCAGCTAAAAGCTAAGATTACTGTATATGATTTAGATTTATGATAATATAAATATAATTAGATCATGAATGCACCATAGTAGGCCTACTCCTTACCACCTTGTGCAGGTGCATATTTGTCTTTTTTTTTTTTTTTTTTGCATATACAGTATTCTGCTTATTTCATTGTCATGTATTTTTTTCCCTATTTGGATTAAGTAGCTACAAAATTTAGTTTCAAATTCTATTATTTATTATTTTCATTAGCATTCATATTTCTGAACTGTCTAGGACTTTAATTTCTGCCATTAGGACTGGGTACATTTTTTGATATTTTTACTGCCTAAGCTGCAAGTGAAAATAGCCACTGGCTGCAGAACGGCTGAAGAATTATTGTGCAGTCTTAAATAAAATCTAAACTTAATTCAACACCAACTTAAAAAACAAAATAAGCAAACAGTAGCTAAAAGCTAAGATTAGCATATCTGTAGCTAAAAGCTGAGACTGGGCCAAAGCTAAAAGCTAAAAAGTTAGCAAAACAAAAACTTTGTTAGCTAAAATTTAAAATCCCTATTGATTTGGGGAAAAAAAGTTAAATCTGTTTAAAAGTATAAAGATGAAAAAATATGGTTAAAATTGCCAAAATATGTTAGGTTATGCCAAAAACAAACATGACGTGTGACCATCATTTACACAAGCAAAACAAAGAAAAATATGCAAACAATTAAAATAAATCAACTGATATGAGATGCATTTCCAAAACACAGCAAAACCTTTTTGTCTTGCTTATTGAATGAAATAGTCCTTTGTTTTTGCAGATATAAAATGTTCTCCATTTCTTCAGCCTCATCTGCATTTGCTCAAGTTCTGAGGTCTTTTCAAAGTTTGTTTTGTAGAATGACGTACGTATAAGGTTTTCTGAAATCTTTTAAGTGTAGATTTTATATTCCAGCAGTTCCTTTGTATTAACCTACTTCAGTTTTCTTTAGCTTTTCTACTGATTGAACACAGACATAAACTTAAAGCTGCTGGTGTTAAATTCCAAAAGGTAACCTAAGGAAACTAAGACAAAAATAAAAATCTGTTTTGTACTGTAGTAAATTAAAAAGAAATTGATCCTGGGGCTTCACACGATCAATTGATAAACTGTAATACAATAATTGTGTTCACGCATTACAGTAATTCACAACACAGTTTTATTTCACACAGAAACCATGTGTACAGGTGTGATCGGTTACACAGGCTCGTCTCAGATGAACTGCTGGTGAAACAAGCAGACAACTGCACTTAAATTCACTGAGGAAACAATCCGTGTGGCCAGCTCCATTTTAAATATCATGCACAACATCAAAAATAGTATTCTGACATATAGTTTCACAGACAAACGGATGCACCAGATCTCAGATGTTACACAGGCACATAAACAGAGATCATTCCTGCTCAGGAAAAACACCAGGGTTATTTTTTAATTGTGGAGAGAGAGGGAAAAAAAAAGAATGAAATATACAAAAAGACTAAGTTCAATTTAATTGAGTCTATTTCGCCGTTTGTCATTTTGGTTCTGAATCTAGTTGTACGCCCAATAATACATTCATTACATGAACATATGCGCCTTTTAGGAATATTTTAGTTTTAAACAAAAAATATATATACTGTATATATATATATTTTTTATAGTGTGGAATTTCACAGAAAGTCTAGTTTTCTTTGAACTGTTTGTTTCATGTACATTACAGCATTACATAAAGAGAAAAGTGAAAACCTGTAAAACATCAAACGCAGGAAAATTGAGGATACTGTTTTTTTAGACACTTACACCTCACAGCCTCACAGTGTACAAAACACACAGGCAAAGTGACATCAGTGAGACAAGAAAAATAAGAATATTTAAGGCTCGACCATACATGAACACATCAGCAGAGGGTTACAGGAGTGATTTTTTTTTTCACCACAGCATTGACATTGAAAACACATCAACACTGAGGGTTTGCATCACTGGTGGGTTCTTCTGCTTCAAACAGACCAAAAGACCAACACAAACCTCTAACTGCAGGAAATGAAGTCAACATGAAAACACTGAAAGAATCATTAAAGAGGCTGTTTAAATTTAAAAAAAAAAAAATGTTTTTAAAGTTTTCCGCTGACAAACCAAACTGTAATCTGGAAGTTGTTTAGAGGTAGAAAATGAAGTGTGGAATAAATCGTTAAAACAGAAGCATGGTGCCATTTTTACTCATTTTAAAGCCTAATGAACACTGTAAAACATTTAACAACTCTGTGGCAACGCTGCCCTGACACACTGCTCAATAAGTTTACTACAAAGGAATCAGATGAAAACCAAGCTTAGAAAACTTTTTTTTTACATATATATTACTTAAAGGACAATACAGATTTTGACCAATACAGTATGTACCAAAACATTTTAAGCAGCACGACAGGAAGCAGATTCATTTAACTCTGAACCCATTGAATACCATTCCTCCATGTTGTGACGATTTATAACACAGCTGTCCTTTAAACTGAGGGATGTACTCAGTTATTCAAATTAAGCCACAGCAAGTATTAGAGAGCAGAGAACCTCATTAACGAATCGCCTCACAATTCAGACGTGAAGATGTGGCCCTGGTGACATTTTCAGTGGGTCACATGGAGAAGCTTCAGGCGAAATCAAATTTACTGACATTTACAGCTGAGGCCAAACGTTCTGCGCTCACAGCTCAGCTTTTAAACAGTGTAGTCCAAATTCATCACAAGCAGCAACAGCCTTCATTACCACAACTGCTTTGCTGTGAGGACGCTCCATGTCTTTACCATAATGTTATAAGAATATATGATTTATTCCAAACACAAGGCGCTGTAAAAAAAAAAAAAAATCAATAAAAAGGATGAAGCTATTTATTTTATTTAGTTTGAGTTATTACTTAAAAAAAAGTTTAAGTTTATTTAAAACATATATATCTGAAGTGAGGTAAATCAGGTTGAAACCACTTCTTGTTCTTTTATCAGTGCTGAAAAACAGAGCCCAAAATCTGACCCAGCGTCTTTTAGGTTTAAATTATCAAATTAACAAAGTTTGTCATTAAATCCACCCCCCACCCCCCAATGTAGTTGGTGGTGTGGGGGAGGGGGGGGTGAATTATTGACACCAAGAAGTGAATTAATTAAATAAATTAAAGGTTTAAGAATCAGGGCTGATCAGTGATTTAATTAAATCTGTACATTCAGCAGAAAAAATATTTTAAGGCAGGATGGACAATTACGTAAATTGAATATTTCTTTGTAAATTACATTTTAGTAGTTAAGAAAAGAAGATAAAACTATTCTATTTTGTTAGTCTGTTTAAGAGTTATGAGGTGCTCTTTAATCATCTAAATGCCCAAAATCAGTTGTTGTAAGGACGGGAAACATTTAGTAAAATTCAGCTGTTCAGAAATATGTTTTTCCTCAAAAAATTTAACGTCTTAAAAGTTGGTCCTGTTACATACTGGATTAATGAAATATTTAAGATGCTGATTTTGGTGCAACTGGGCAGCACTACATAATGTTCATAATAATTTTGATACCATTAGAGATTTTCTGGTCCTGCTGGTGTGTCAAAATTTAGTATCTCTGATGATCCAAATTCTTTGACACATCCTTAGGAAAACAATATTTTTTTTAGGAATGAAAAACAACACTATAAGAAGTCCATGTAGTCCCATGTTAGATATCTATAAAGGTTTTAATCGTAAGCATTTTGTTACACTGATGTCGTCTCTTCATTTTCTTTATAGCAGTTTAACAAAACACGGACTGTAGGTTGGAATGGGTGCTAATCTGTCAAAAAGAGTTTTCATCAATCAGTTTTTCAAACCGTGCAAAAGATCTAAAGGGCTTAATCTGGCTGAACACAAACAGCATGATTAGCCTTTAGCCATTTTACGATTCCTATTTACAATAGAATTTCTCTTTCATGCATCGTTATTTAATTTGCTGAATTAAACACCAATGGTACGAACAGCATGAACACAGAATGACTCACTCTACAAGAATATTTGGATAATTCATACAGGACGCTACCTTATCTACACTCGTGTCTGATTTTTTGTGATGAAGGCCATTTATAATAAAATATAGCTCTGGAAATCAATATAATTTTAAGGTGATCCATTTTAGTGAGCTCAACTCATTTCTGGGCATCTTTGTTTTTAAAGTAAATAATAAATTCTATTTCAATGCATAAACAGGAACTAATGCAACTCTATTCCAGAAAGTGCTAATGAAACGAAGAGAGGAGGAGAAAGAGGGAGGCAGTGAGAAGGCCAGAGGAGGAAAACAAATGATCATGTATACAGTATTTGTGAGGCCACTACCAGCCCGCGTTATCCCAGCTGTCCTCAGCGGGTTTTGAAGGACTCTTCTTTGTCTTGCCATCCGCGTTCTCCCAGTTGTTGTCCCAGGCTTCCCAGCTCTCCTCTGTGCTGTGTTTGTTGTTGGACGCCGCTCCTTCAGAGCCCCAATTGTCCCAGCTGTCAGAGCTCTTCTTCGCTGAATTATCTGCCATGGTCCAGCTGTCACTGCTGGGAGATTTCTTCTCCTTTAAGGAGCTGTTGCTGCCAAAAGTTTCCCAGAAGTCCCTTGACACGGACTGGCTGGAGCTGCCTTGGTACCCCTCAGTGGCATCCATATTCTGATAGCTCTCTACACCAGACCTGAACACAAAAAACAACAAAAGAAGCCATTGTTACTTCAATATTACCACGTTATTTTAGACACGCATGTCCTAGTTAGGCCTGTCATGATAACTAATTTTGCTGGGCGATTGTCTCAGAAATGATTACGATAAACGATAATATTGTTTGAAATTTGACAACAATTAGTAATTATTGTCAAATTTAAGAAGAAATGTTTCATTTGTTTTGCGTCTTTTTTGGACCACTGGATGGCAGTATAAGACTGAACCGAAGGACGGATAGTGAGGGAGCGAGCAGCCTTTTTAAGAAAAATGAGAGGGAGACCCCTTGACGTGACATGAGCTGTCTCTCTTTGGTTCTAAAAATGGCGGCCGCTCGGCGCGTTTGAGCTCTTTAGCGTAGCTTTTTTCACACAAAGCTTTTAATAAAAATCAGTAAACAAGTTCTCAGCTTCCTTTTGCAGAGAAAAACAACTTTTTAGACGAAGGCACAGGCTTTAACCATGAATTTTGGAGCTTTGACAAGACATGTTTTTCCTGAGGTCAGCCTGTTAGCTTAGCTCATAGCTTAGCTTCTCAGCTGAGGTGCTTTTAATGATCCAAAAATGCAATTTTGGACAGTTAAAATGGATTTTAACGAGAAAGGGAGGGGTCAGTGAAGAACACCAGAGTTGAGCTTTTTGTCTAATGTCTTCAGTAGAAAGAGCGAGACACGAAGAAACGATAAAACCAATAAATGAAAATGAAGTTGAAAATTTCCATTTATCATGCGACTAATTGATTTATTGTTTAATGAGACAGGCCTAGTCCTAGTTGGGCTATTTTGAATAAAGTTGTTAATTACCCATCTTGTGGTTTTCCAGATAACAGATTGGTCAGTTTCACACCTGCTCCCTGCATCTAAAAACAAAACACATATTTCAAGTCCTAAAACAAAACAAAACTGACAAAAAAAAAAAGAACGAAAACTCAATATAAAAAAACTAGTTTTGAAACTGATGCATTTATAAAATTCAGTACAGTATTAATAAAGTATTCATTCTTATACTTAAAAATAATTCAAAGCTGTAATGAAACATATTTAAATCTATTACATCACGACAACCTTTAATGGTGTACTCACCGCCAGAGTAAAGACAGCGGCAAGAAAAACAAGAGATCACATTTAATTAGCATCATTCAATCTTATCAGCACTGCAAAACCAGTCTCCTAAGAGGGTTACAAAAAAAAATCTATGCCGTTGCTCAAAGGTTGTTGATTTAAAGTCTAGTCTGATCGATCAGAGCTGCTTCCTCTCACTCAGGAGGCTGGTTTTGCATCAGCGCGGTGTGGCAGAAGTCTGCCCATCCTACCTTGTTTGCCAGCCCCGTGATGCCGACTGCCATTTCATCTAGCAATTTGCCATCTTTGACCTGAACGAGCCAAATTAACATTTAAAAAAAAAAACTTCAAAATATATATATTTTTACAAAATTTGTTCAAAATAGGTTCAGTTCATAAATCAGGTTGTGAACTATTAGTTTCTGAAGATGAGAAAAGCGATTGTGTTTTGTTAAAAGCATTAAATTCACTGCACAGAAAGTGAGACAGCAGTAAAGCAGTTTTTTTAAACATACACACACACGAGAGATACAAATGCCAGCTGTACATTTAAAGACAAAACATTTTAGTTTAGTCGTTCAGTCACTTCCCGTAAAGGGACAGCATATGACCAGAGTATTTTGTAATAAGAAGTTTTTTAAGTCACTTCTAGGATTTGGCCCTTGTATTTGGATTAAAATCAGAAGCTTTTCCCATCATTTGATCAGATTAAGACGCATCCAGCAGCTGCTCGCTTGACTGTCAAAATTAATTGTTTTGCAGAAACATTTATGTGGAAAACACTTACCTGTTCTTCAGAAAATTGTATATTTATTCAGGTAAAAAGGAAATAAAAAAAAAAGCTTTTGTAGCTTAAAAACAGTCAATCTGGAGAGACTGAGTGTGAACAGATCAGCCTTTGTGACCACCCAACTACAGCGCAAGTCCCTCTGTTACCAACAAAATAGCTCTGACAAATGAGACACATGGGTAAAATAAATGTGGGAAAATATCTTGTACCTGGATTTTAGTACCAAATCTTGGACTGGCTGATTATGACACCCACTACACCCACTGATGCCATAAAATCAGATTAGTGAATCTGGATTAGATGTGATTAATATTTGTGGGGCTGGACACTGAAGGTAACATGCGACTTATCAGGTCTTCCATCAGAACATTGATTTGTAATCAGATGAACAGAGTGACTTTACCTGTGAGTGGTCGTATTGTTATGGCTGATGGTTGTCAGCTTTCAAACGAGGAGCTGCTGTTTACATTTAATTATAGAATTGAGTGAGACAACCTGACAAAGTACAAAAAGTCCATTTTATTTTTGCATGATCACTAAGGTTTGAGTCAAAGTCCAGTCCTAATAAAGTCTGGTTTTGTTGCTTGGCCAGCTACTTTAAACATAAATAATAAAATAAATAAATCATCTTGGAAAAATAATGTAAATTTGATTGTGGCTGTTTTGGAAGGTGCACGTTTAGGAATTCAAAGCTAAATAAAATATGTGTTAATAATGTAGTATTTTAATTTGAGATTAAACACTGAATTAGCTCCTTTTGTTTCAAATTAAACGATAAGCTGAGAAACACAGAAGCAGGCGTTGGGCCAAAAACATGGATAAACTGTGACAAGCACACAAGGAGGCTTGGAGCGTGAAGCTCCGCTTGCGGTTTGTTTTCTGCACCAGATTGGTGTTTCAACTGCTCTTTGGTTTGTTGAAGGGTTCTGATCAAATCAGCTCTAATCCCACACAGGTCTTTAATCCTATTTGTGGTATTCATGGATAGGATCCAAGGTGCAGGTGTGGACAGGAGGACACTTCAGGGTCTCGTGTGAGGTTCTGTTGGTGTCTTCAAGCCACGACTCTCGCATGCATTGAGGTGGAGGGTGTCATCTCTAACCCGAGCCCGACCCAAATTTGGGCCAGGCCGGGCTGTTATAATGTGCTGGATGGGCGGGCCGGGTCAGTGTCGGGCTTTTGATTGCATCAGCGTATCAGCCACGATCCAATTATATTGCAATATGGCTTGCCATACTATCTAATTACATGGCAACACTGCTTGCCATACTATGACCAGCTGCATGTGGCCATTTGACCCGTCTTGAAAGAGGTAAAATAAAGTTCAGTTAAGCTTCAGGTGGGACTACCGGTACTTTCAGGGAGCGATCCATCACCCAAATGGACATTCAGCTGTTGCACTCAGCGGAGGTGCGCGGTCAACGACCCAAACAGGTGAGATCCCAAAATGTCTGACATGTCAGAGCAGGGTCCGTGTCTGAATAATGCAGAATGCAGGAAGAAGCAGGGATTTAATGCGCTTTGACGGCCATGAAAGGACAAACACCCCCTCAGCTCCGATCTTCTGCCCCTTTATTCAGCCGCGTGCATCCACTGACCATTGATAACTATATAAGCAGTCAAAGCTTAATTAAAAATGCTGGGAGGGGGTGTTCGGGTTCGGACGTGTAATTACTTTTAATTCGTCGGGCGGGTGGGGTTCGGAAATGATGGCTAAGCGCTGGAGCCGAGTCGGATTTTTTGAGCCCGAATGCAACTCTACATCCTAAGCCCGTTTCTGCAGAAGGTTTCTTCCTGATTAAAGGGAGTTTTTCCTTTCCACTGTCGCCTGCGCCGCTCAAGATGGTAGACTGTCATGAAGATTTTACACAGTTTGCTGCCTTTCTTAGATAACTTTTACTTATTGGCATTTTATGTCAGTAATTTTTTTTCTACAGCACCTTGAGAAGACATCCATCCATCCATTATCTTTTACCCGCTTCTTCCATTTTGGCCCACGGGGGGTTCACCGGTACCCATGTCCAGCAATCACTGTGTGAGGGGTAGGGTACACCCTGGACAAGTCTCCAGTCCATCACAGGGACACATAGAGACAAACAAGACAAACAACCATTCACTCTCTCACTCACACCTAGAGACAATTTAGAGTTGTCAGCCTAACATGCATGTTTTTGGTCTGTAGACAGCATGAAAACAGGCTCGATTAAACAAATAAATTAATAAATGAACATTAAAAAGAGAAGTCCTGACTTAACTTTGTTGGCTTTTAATTTTACCTGGATTATTGCGCATGAATGATTAAACAGTGAAATTAGGCATTGTGTTTTTTATTTTATTTTTTCATATTCGGAAATTAGCACAAAAAATACTTACCAGTAACCTATTTATGGGTTTCTTCAGGTTCAAAATAAACTCATTTTTGCTGTCGTAAAATTGGGATAATCAATCCTGCAGCACTAAAACTCCTATGCATGTTAACAATCAGTTGTGAATTGTGTATAGCTAACACAGTGAAACTTGAATTAAATGAAACACACAGTTTTTTTTTTATTGTTTTTATTTTCATACAGTATATTTAAAACAATTCAGGCACATGACCAACAAAACTGAACCACTGCATTTGTTTGCAGTTGATTTCCTGGTGGTTTGCCAGAATTTTCTTGGAGCTGATCTAGAGTCTCTTAACTGAACTGCTGTCATCCGAGCTTTTGCCTTTGCAACAACCAGGGAGTTCATCCTGTTTGGCTCACTGATGCCCTTCAACTGCCTCTGGAGTCCTACCAGCCAGCAAGGACCTATAAGACTCCTTCAACTGGACAGCTCAGCTCCCCTCTTCACCCAAGTACCCCTAACATAATGGCCGCTAATCAGATGACACAACTACAAAGTCTATGATCTGTCTGTGACCTGGGGTGTCCTGATGCCATGTGAACTTATGGACACCCTTATGTTCAAACATTGTGTTCCTGATGATGAACCATGACTAGCACAGACAAGGCCAGCCCAAGCCTCCATGGGACCTTAAGCAAAATTTGATTTGGGGCCCTCTATTTCTGCTAATAATGTGGATTACTGCCATCAACAGTCAGATCATTCACCCACCTAACGTAAACTATTATATAATCTAGCATTGATGAAACGACATATTAGTAAAATGGCCACATCTTTAACACCTCACCTCAGTTCCCATCTGCCTGAAGACCGCCATCATCATCCCAGTCCCAAAAAGCTCTACAGTGACTGGTCTGAATGACTATCGGCCAGTGGCCCTCACCCTGATAGTCACTAAATGTTTCAAAAAACTTGTCATGACCCACATCAAAACAACCATCAACATCAACGAGGACCCTCACCAGTACGCATACTGTGAGAACCGATCAACAGAGGATGCCATCTCCTCTGTGGTCCACACTGCTCTCACCCACCTGGA
>JARVGV010001459.1:31101080-31112258 GCA_031762435.1 Hypsolebias longignatus | reverse complement strand
TTGAACTGATTGTTTGAAAAAAGGGGCAGATATAATAAGATTTTTTCTTCCTTCTGCTACCTTTCATTTTATATTTTATATTTGTATCATTATCATATATGGGATTGTTTTATATTGTATTTTTAAATGAATAAATTTATAAATAAAAATAAATAACTCGACTTTCATTCACTTGTTTTTACTGATTTTAATTGATTAAAAAGCCATTTTCTTAGCATCACAGCTGATTACAGAAGTCCTGCCACAGCTGCCAAAGATTCAAGCCAACCAAGCAAAAGATTACCGTAGTTAAAATTACCTTTTTATACCGGTACATCTGAACAACGATAAAATGATGGCTTGGTAAAAGCTGATTCACTTAAAGTTTCTTTCACCGTGAACTGCATTCCTTTAAGTTTGCAGGCGATTGATATTGAGATGAAATAAAGATGAACTATTGAGCCACTTACATTATTCTCATCTTGAGTTCTGACTTCTTTCAGAACTCTTCTGGTCCTTGGACTCGCCATGATGACCCACACTGAAAGAGAATTTTAGATATTTTAGTACAATAATCAACATCAATACTTAGGGTATCAGTTAATAACTTTGAATAAAATGCAGTTAGTATAATTTAACCCCCCCCCCACCCCACCCCATTAAATTAATAAATAAAATGTAATAAATAATGGTCACACAATAGTGGTTGGAGTCGTAGTGAGAAAATAACCACATGCCTCCAAACTATAGATAACAATAAGACAAGCAGATTTTTGATGATGCATCCAGGAAATCTGGACCTGCTCTACAGACAGAAGGCTTCTGGGAGTTTGTCTCTTGTCTGGAAAGAGAATGAGATCAACTGGATGCAGCTACAAGAAGTAACAACAAACTGCAGTACTGTACAAGCTTTTGAAGAGGGAAGTCGGCTAAACATCCATCAGATCACAAGCCGCCCGTGATAGTTTGAGAACGTTACACATCGATCTTCTTCCGACAGCTTTGAGCATCATTCAATCATCAGTCGTACATATTAAAACTTTGTTTGGTGCAGAGTTGGCGGACAAACTGCATAGAGTGACTGAAAAAAACAGTAGTACTTGTGCTACTTAAGAAGTACTTTCCATCTGAAGAAGGATGCGTATGTGTCAAACTGTCAGAGGAGAGTCTTGGCTTTACTTCCACTAGAGTGATGACATTGAGGCAGGCAGTAGCTGACAGGGTACATTATGTTTGGAACATCCTCAGGGCCAAATAGGACCTGTTTAGGTTTAGGCAAGATTCCTAGTGCTACTACCGTACTTCCATGTCTAATTTAGGCAGCATTTTAGCAATTATCAGCCTGTTGACATGTTAAGACGACAACTTGAAGTGGTGGTCCAGCATTAATTGACCAAATTCAACGTGACCAAGTGTGAATTCCTCTGATTTTATATGTCAAGGTGTCACTGAACACCGTGCCCACATTAAACGTGTTTTAACTTCTTCTTGATGCCACATAAATCTGATTTAATGCCACACAACACAGACATATTTAGGTTCAGAAGCAGAAAAATAACATCCCACTGCATTCTGTGTGAAAGTCTGTTAAAATATGAGACAAATCAAGAGTGGAGACATCTCACAGTGCATGTGGTTTGTCAATCAGAGCCACAATTCACTTGTAATGCTCATTTTTAATAAAGGATGGCCAAATTGTGTAATCCTAGTTTTAAATCCATTAGTCCAAAACTCATCTTCTATCTAACCTACAGGAATATTATCTCTCTGTCTGACCCTTTTCTTTAAAAGCTACAGGTATTTTAGGAAAAAAAATTAAAATTAATGTGATTTTTGTCAGTTTTTGGACCTTAGTAAACAAAAGGGGTTTGTTTTTATTCTTCACAGATACTTTTAAAGTCTATAACATGTAAGTCTACCAGATGAGACATGTTGCCATTTGAAAACAGACTCTACACACATAACTTGTATTTTTCCTTGTGTGATGAAATCTTAGTTGTTAGTATTTGTGTTTTTTCTTTCCAATTAGTCAAACTTCTAACAGAGTAAAATATCCCTAAAGTATTTGAGAATTGCACTTCATTTCCATTTCTACAAAAACTAACAAACTACTTTTTTATTAAATTAAAGGGTAGTATCTCACACCTACAATATTCAAAGTTGTGCTAATTTCTTTTCAAAAAAGTTGCAAATAGGATTTTTTGCAGATACTAGACATGATAGAAGATCTGAGGGTAGTAACTAGTGAAAACTTCATGTTTCAGATTTGTGGCTTGTTCTGTTTAATTTACCAGTCATCATAAGTAATAAGAAAAAGGTTTGTAGGCTCAGTCATGCAGGTAGATAACACAAAAAAAGGATAAATCATTTTGTCTATTCAGAATTTGATTTAGTATAGTATTATTTTATATGAATACCATAAAGCTGCAGTGTTGGTATTATAGATGCACTTCAGGCAAAGCACATAACATTTCAAAGATGGTGATTTGAATACCAATACAGTACGTAATTGTATTATTGCAACTATTTTGCTGTAAATTTGATAATGCACTCAGCTCTGTAAACATGGTCAGACTCTTTAAACAGCACACAAGGTTTCAGCAGGGAAATCACAAAAACTGCTTTACCACAAAATTAGGCTTTATAAATTAAGCATTTAAGATTTTTTTTTAATATAGTTGCCACATACTGATGCGACTAGAAATTAATAAGAAATATCTGATAAGAAAAGTCAGAAAACGTTAAAAAGGATCTACACACACCACAATCATCTGTTGATTAATTCCAGATGTAATTTAAACTACAGTAATTTAAAAATTAAAAAAAATAACTGTAGTTTTTCTAATAAAAAGTAAAATAATCTCAAGAGGTTTTAAAGGAGATTTTAGGAATATGAATGTTAACTTTATTTGGATAAACTGGTTTGTACTGTTTATGATCTCTAATTAATCTCTAAATATAACAATTAAATATATATTAATTGAATATACTGTCGAAAATGGGAACCCCCTCACAAAAAGGACCCACAATTTGCAGTCGTGTCAGGTTTTTTTTTTTTTTTTTTTAAACACAAGTTGAGATGTAAAATAAAGATATGGGAAATAAAAGTGTCACTCGTTGGGTAATATCTGAAAGCAGATTTTCTAATTTTGCCAAATAAAAACAGAATGAATTAAATACAGTACTGTATTTGACTGAGCTAATTGATTCGTGGCGCTAACCCTAGCTAAGCTAACCTCCCGGTTACCTGAATGAGACCGGCGGTGAACAACAAGAAGGACGCCGCTTCCAGACTCCGAAGCCTCCGCTGAAAAACCACGAACACACGGAGGAACAACGGAGGTCGGGCTCTCACAGACCGGGTCAGACACACAGAAGATGTCTTGAAGATGTTAAAAGCCGGTAGCCATGTTCCTGTTTGCATACGTTGGCAGAGCAATGCATCATGGGACAAGGCTTCTTCATAAGATAAATCAGCGGCTGAAAACCAGCTTTGAGTGAAATGATTGCCCCCTGTTGTACAAATGTGATACTACAAACTGTGGATTTTATTCAATTTTTTTTGTTTGTTTGTTTTTTGTTTGTTTTTTAGACGTGCATTAAAAACAGTAGAAATAAAAATATTAAAGTCAAATTTCTCAACTATCTAAAGAATTCTGTGATTTTTCTCACGTCTATCAATGTTATGTCTGCAACAATAATACAGTTTGGGCAGACAACGACTTAGTGTATTGATCTACTGCCTCACAGCAAAAAAGTCCTGGGTTCAATTTCCAGTTTGGACCTGGAGTTTGTATGTTCTCCTTGTGTTTGCGTGGGTTTTCTCAGGGTACTCTAGTTTCCTCAGTCCAAAAGTTAGTCTGCTTTCAGGCCTCAGCAAAGAGCTGTGATCTCAAAAAGATTTGCCTGGCTAAATAAATGTTAATAATAATAAACTGTTAATTAACAGCTGCTTAAAATTAATGCAAATACCTGTTTAACTGTACTGACTTTAATCTCACTTTCAAGGCTGTCTTATTTATGTTGCTTTGTAAAGATTTTTCTCTTAGTCATAGACATTTTTTACAAAATACAGTGTTGCACATTTAGACTTACTGGTTTTTGTAAATTTTAGATTCACATTTCATGTTTACATAAGTTCTTTTTTCCCATTAATGTATTCTTATTTTCTATACAATTTTTTCTATTTTTATTTTTTACTTTAGTCTACCTCGTTGCTACTGTAATACAAATATATCAGTTGAATGGTATTTTTCTATTGCATCAATATTTAATGAAATCCATCATCTCTTTCCAATTAGCTTTTTATAATATATTTGAGTCATAGCAGGACTGCAGGTCTTTGTGTTTGACTGACCATATCAACAAGAAGCTGAAGCTGGAGGCATGACACAACAATTGACAGGTCAGGTGAAGTGGAAAGCTTTGAACGTTGTGAGTTTTCTGAGATAATGCTGGGCTCAAGAAGTAAACAAGTCATTCATCTTTTGTGGCATTTATTCTAAAATAAATAAATCAAGGACATAAGAAAAAGGACATAATGAATTTGAAATAATGCAATTACAGGACAACCGTTCCCAAGATTCAGGAAGCTGACAAACAAAACGGATTATTTCTTTTAGGTGCTCCTGATTTGCAACACAATACAATGATCTTGAAATATATCCGCTTGTCCTGAGCCTGGTTCTGCTAAAGGTTTCTTCCTATGAGGCAGTTTTTCCTGCACTGTTGCCTTTCTGCTGGCATCCTTCCTTCTTTCCTTACATAGAAAGCTTTACTAATTGGCATTCATAATGGCTGTAAATGTCTGTGTTCAGTGCCTTGAGCTGACTTCTGTTGTTACTTGTTGGCACTATATAAATAAACTGAATTGACTTGAACTATATGAAGCATAGACTATATCATGTATAAAGGTAATCAAATATAATTCTTAATTGAAACATAATCTTGTGAATGTTTTATACTCAAAACGGACGTGTTTTGAGCAGAAAAATCTGATTCAATGCAGAATTTGAAGCCACATTGTGGTGGCTTTATGGTTGGGTAAGCTGTGGCTCTTGCATGTGGCATGTTCTCAGTCGGAAGTGCCTGATGTTCACAAGCTGTTCAAGAAAGAAAAACTAGTAAGATGGAAACAGGGAAATGTGGAGCGTTCAGGCTGTCCAATCTTATAGAAGAGCTACTGGAGCTCAAACGTCTGAAGAACTTTGTATTATTTCTGATAGAACGGGTCAAAACATGGCGTTACACATTCATTTGATTGGATCTGTGCATATCAATGGAAATAGGCTTTTTTATAACTGTGTCATGTTCTAGCTTTGTCCCTCTGTGTCTGACAGATCATAAACAAATTATATTTCCTTCTTACGTTTTCTCTTTATAGGTGTGACTTCTAAATTAAATTGCTTGAAAATTATGTATGAAGTAGCTTAGTGTTAAGATGCATGCATTAGTATTTGAACAATCTACAGGTTTTCATTTTGTTATGTCACTTGTAAATAATCATTTGTTAAACAAATTGTGCAAGGAGTATACAGATACAATAAGATTTCTTCTTCTTTCTGTTTGCATTTTATTTTAAATTATCTGTATTTTTTGTTGTTGTTGTTGTAATTGTTTGTATTGCTTTTTTTTTCTATTTTTTTTTTTGTTGTTCTCTTTTTAAAATGAATAAATAAATAAAAAAACTAAAACTTCAGCTCCCATGAATAATGTTCTAAATTTCACCTAAAACTAATTAAATTACAATGCAAACATCCACTCCGGTTTTGTTGACTGTTACTAAACAGTCCGTGTTATGAACAAATCATCGTTTGAAACCGACTGTGAAGAGAAACTGCAGGAGAGATAAGGTTATCGTGAAGAATCTGGGGGGATTAAAGTGCGTCAACTGCTAAATCCCTTTGTCCTCTTCCTAAACCAGGAAGATATTTGTGCTGTTAGCTGCTCTTATCTTCTTGACTGAAATGTTTTAAAGGAGTGCTGCAGCAGCCGAGGGCGCCTGTGTCCTGTTCTTCTGAGCAGCAACATGAACTCGTCAACGAGCTTGAAGGTGCGGTTGCCGGTGTTGGTGATGGTGTTGGAGGTGCTGATGGTAGCTCTATATGCCGTCTTTGTCACCTACGATGACAACGCAAATGCAAAGCTGCAGAGCAACGAGACCGACCCAATGCAGAACTCCCTGTACCGTGACTACCCATACTTCGCCGATGTGCAGGTGATGATCTTCATCGGCTTTGGCTGCCTCCTGGCCTTCTTCCGCTTCTACGGCTTCGGCGGGATGGTCTTCAACTTCCTCACAGCCACGTTTGCGATCCAGTGGGCAATCCTGATCCAAGGTTTCTTCCAGTTCTACCACGACGGCAAAATTCGCCTGGGGGTTGTCAACCTGGTGAACGCCGAGTTCGCCTGCGCCGTGGTGCTCATCTCGTTTGGCGCGGTGCTTGGAAAGACCAGCCCCGTTCAGCTCCTGGTCATGGCCCTGCTGGAGATCTCCGTCTTTTCAGTGACAGAGTGGGCCGTGCTGAGATACATCAGGATCAACGACGCAGGAGGCACCATCCTAATACACCTGTTTGCTTGTTACTTTGGCCTCGGAGTGACGTTCGTGCTCTACCGCCCCAGTCTGAACAAAGGACACCCCAAGGAGAACACGAGTTACCACTCTGACATTTTATCTGTGATGGGAACCCTTTTCCTTTGGGTGTTCTGGCCTTCATTTAACTCTGCCCTGACTCTTCGAGGTGATGATCAACACAGAGCGATCCTCCACACGTTTATAGGCCTGAGCTCATCAACCATCACGGCGTTTGCCCTCTCGGCCATGTTCAACAAAAGGGGGAAGCTCACGATGGCAGACATCCAGAACGTGACGCTGGCAGGTGGCGTGACTGTAGGAGCCTCTGTGGACATGATGATATCTCCCGTAGCTGCGTATGCCCTGGGCTTCATGGGCTGCGTCGCCTGCTTCTTCGGTTACAAGTATCTAACCCCCTTTTTGGCCCAACGTATGAGGATCCAGGACCAGTGCGGGATTCATAACCTCCATGGGCTCACGGGCCTCATTTCGTCCACAGCTGGAATCTGCGCCATCCTCCTGGCGTCTGAGGAGACCTACGGGCCCAGCTTGTACGAGATCTTTTCCCACCGTGCTCCGCCTGAAGGGGATCCCAAGCTGTTGGAGCTGCAGGAGTTGATCCCCGGTCTGAAGCCGGGCCTGGGTCGCACCGCGCAGGAGCAGGCTCTCTATCAAGTGGCGGCTGTTTTCTCCACCGTCGCGGCGTCCGCAGTCGGCGGGCTGCTCACCAGGCTGGTGCTGAAGCTGCCGTCCATGGCGCCGCCGTCCGACGAGGACTGCTTCGACGACGAGCTGTTCTTCAACGTGCCGTCCGACTTCGGAGGCGCGAAGCCGCTCGGAAACTTTATCGACTTAGAGGAGAAAGAACAAACAAGTTCCGTGAACGCCAATGTCTGACGCAGTTTTAATGTAAATGTCTTTTTTTTTTACGCTGTTATTGTTTCAACACACGGATATTTCAGCTTAAAGTTCGCCTTGCTGCAGAGATCAGAATGAACTTGACTCCTCTTTTAAAGAAACAAGCAATATGTTGCATTTCACAATCAAATAATGTTAATTGTGCTGCCTAACAGCCAGTAAAGGATTGTGTTCTGTGGCCTCTAGCTCTGGTTTAGTTCAGTCTTGTGTTCTAAGTGTTTCTAATGCTCCACTCCTGTCTTTTGCTTCAGTTCTTGTTTTAAGCAGCCTTCTTTGATGACGCTTGTCCGCCTTGAGTTCGTTTAGCCTTCTGTCCGGGCTGCAGATGAGCAGAAAGCAGCATGCCTGCAACCACAAGGTTCCTGTTCCTCAAAGTTTCCTGTCTTGTTTTGATTCTTTTGCTATAAGTGCTTTCAATCAATTCACCTGCTCCTTCTCTGCCTTCCCTGTTATTGCAGCACTTAAAGTGCCCATAAAAGTATTCACACGCTTGGATGTTTTGTGCTGTTATCGTCATAGATAAGTTATGACCGATATAAACATTTGCCGTCTATAATATAAAATGAAAGGTAGCAGAAAGAAGAAAAAAAATCTAAATTATTATTATTAAGAATAATGTCACCAACGATAACACGCAAGCAAACTTTTACCATGGCATTTACGGTACATGTCCATGTTAGATGAGTTTTAAAAAAGGCACTGTTCAATTAATAATTTAATATTGTAAACAGAAAGGCAATCTGACTGAAAGCTCAGACTTTGATTATAGCGAGAGGTCGGGTGTTGTGGCAGAATCTGTTCACACGTTCTCTCCAGACAGAAATAAATATTTTTCGCAGAGGAACTAAAACTGTATTTTTATTCGAGCACTGACGCTTGTGTCAAATGAGGCCGTAAATAAATATAACCAGTAAATTAAAAAAAAACATTGGTTGTAGAATGAAAAATCTAATTAAAATAATTGTCATATGATGAGAAGCAGGCTATACAAAACTGTTTAGAATTATTTTAAAAAGTTTCTTTTTTTTTTTTTTTTTTTTTTAATGTTTGTCTATAATCAAAATCTGGTTTTATTTTTGGCCAATTGCTTTTTTTTAAAGCCACCGGAACAAGGTTTTGTGGATACTTGGAGGGTCGTTCTTCCACCCGTATGTGGATAAAATTCAAAATGTTAAGTGTGATTCCAGGGTTTCGGCACCATGGAGCAGCAGCTGAAGCCCAACACTGTTAACGAGCTCAACGAGGTTCATAAGGAGGATTCAGTGTTCTGACGCTGGAGCAGTATGTCAGTCGGTACAGTGGCAGCCTTCTGGTGTTTTTGACAATTGAAATCATATTTTCATTCAACCTTTATCAATACACGTTCATCCCACTGAGCCTCAGGGACTCATTTACAAGAGAGACCTGATTGCAACAGAGTGACGACAACAACAGACAGTCCTAAAAGAGGCATTCAGATTTAAATTTCTTCTCTTTTTTATACAAATCAAAACTAAAAGAACAGTCAAAAGGAAAAAAAAAAAAAAAAAGCTAAATTATAAGGTGGTGTAGAAAACTAAAAACAGGAACTAAAACAGCTAAGTCTGGTCCAGATTTAGCTTTTTAGATTGTTCTACCTGGATTATTGAGCACGCATCAGGGTAAAAACAGGAACATGTCTGCACTGGTTCTTGCCAGGAACTTAGCAGATGTTTGAAGCCACTTAAAGAGGTCAAGGTTGAGAGCTTCAGATCTTGTTGCAGGATATTCCAGGAAACAGGAGCGGATTAGGAGAAGACCCTTTTGCCAAGTTCAGTCCGCACTGAGGGGACACTGCACGTAATGATGTCCTGAGAGCGCACGTTGTAGCTGCACTCACGCAGAGACATGAGGAGATGTATGAAGGCAGCAGACCAAGAAGTGATGAAACTATCAGTCCTCCTGTTTCCTGATTATATGACCCTACCTGCACCTCCAGTGTTTCCAATAAGGTCTGGACCTAAAGGAACCAGTTGCCCCCTGAGTGCCTTCTGGGATCCCTAATCTCTTTGCTGACAATCCTGAAGGAAACTAAGAGAAACATTCCCATCTTCTCTGGAACCTTTACCAGTCCTCCTCCTTTTCCGTTCGTTTCCCCTGAGCCTCCTGTAAATGATAAATTTCACCTGTAAATAAATCTAATTTTTATTCCTGACTTGTCTGAGGCCTGTTCTTCTCAGTTCTGCTTTGATGTTCTTCCCTCGCACTTATGATAGTAATATAAAAATAAACTCATTCAACCTTTATTCATACAGGTTGGTCTATAAATACACACTAAATAAACATTATTACTAAAATAAATGCAGTTTTTACTGCTGATGATTGACGTTTGAAACTGTGAATGTTTCTAATGTGAAATTTTCAAATTTATGCTGGTAAATAAATTCCAGACTGTAAAACATTTTGCCAATAATTAACACAGTGTAGTGGCGAAATGATCTGCCACTCTTATTCAGAACTGTTTATTTAAGTAGAACAATAGAAGCAGAGCCTTTTACATCAAAACGCTCATTCACTTTATAAAATCAGTACTTTTACACAAAGGTGTCCTACGTTACACCAGGACGTTGACAGTTGAGATGACAAACAGCGCCATTTGGTGGTGACACTTTCACCAGATCCTCCTCTCAGATATGGTTTGCATACTCCTCTGCGTTGTCCGTGGAGTTGATGGTTTTGGTTTGACGAGGTTGTACAGAAGAATACAGCTCCGACACGGTGGAGACACCACCTGTGTGACCTTCCGCTCCCTGTTCAGACTCTGCTGGGCCCTCTGCAGGGGGGCCAGACTGGATCGGTGGAGAACTGTGACCTGACTTAGGCCTGGGAGCCTTCAGTGCCAGGTTGGCGTAGCAGTCCTGGTTCTTTTTGGATGCAAACAGAAACAAACAGAGCAGAATGAATGAGACAGGATACACAATTTTTACTGTCACAAACGGCGATCTATTTTTCTTCCATACATTTTTCGGCGTGTTGCTTGTCCTGCAGTTTTCAATCTCTTCCAGCAAATCATGTATCAAAATGTTCAGCTCGTTCAGGAGAAGGGTGACAGGACTTTTGATATTGGTGCAACTTTAGCTTGTTGAAATATATAGCCTGTTCTGTCATTTTTCTCTAGTAGAAAATAAACTGAGCTCATTTTACATCATACAGATATTTAGATCTGTTTTTAAACCTTTTGCTGCTCCTTTTGCATTTTGTTCTGGTTCAGCTTCTTTCAGCTTCCTTGTGCAAATAAAAAAATCAGCTACTTTCAACTAATTTCAGCAGGTTTTTTATTTCAGTTGTGTTGTGCTCATTTCACATAACTTGAACATTTTTGTGCTTCTTCTAACTTCTTTCTGCTAATTTCAGTTTATAATGTTCCTTTCAGCTTATTTCTGCAAGTTTCAGCTTTATCTACTACTTCAGCTACTATGTATCTGTTTTGTGCTAATTTAAACTTTTTCAGCCAATTCCACAATTTTTTGCACTCATTTCAATTTGTTTCTGCCTAATTCAACAAAAATGTGCTCTCTCCACTTCTCTTCATTCTGCATTTTTATTTATCTTCTTTTCAGCTACAGGTTTATTTATTTATCTATTTATTTATTTATTTATTTATTTATTTTTATTTATTTATTTATTTATTTATTTTTATTTATTTATTTATTTATTTATTTTTATTTATTTATTTATTTATTTAT
>JARVGV010001459.1:31062696-31075052 GCA_031762435.1 Hypsolebias longignatus | reverse complement strand
CACCGCCGCGCCGGGAGGGGGGAGGATGCAGGTAACGTCAGCTCTGGCCGCGGCCACAGACTGAGCACATCCCGCACACGCCAAGTGTTTTTGGTTTATTTCTCTCTTCGGGCGGTTCCGATGAGCAGCGGGCCGGGTCTCTCCTCCGACGGCCGGACTGATGGGATGAAATGGGCTCGTTCGTGTCGACGAAGACCCGAGTGATTCTCGCAATAACTGGTTTTGGTAAGACCCGTTTCTTTCACGCCCCGAGCCGCTGAACGGGACAAGCAGGGCTGGGTTTTGTGTGGATGCTGGTTCTGGACCGACGCTGTTAGACCTGGACCAGGGCCAGCAGCAACCTGCACATCTGGTGCCTGCAGCCAGAGCTCATAGAAACAATGTGGATCCAAGTTCTGCAGTGAATTTCATAGAGTTACACCCCAGAACATAAAAAAACCTCCCCTTTATTAAACAGGTCTGCCTATGAATTAAATCTAAAATTATAATATCTGTCAGTTTCTGATGATGCCTGAACGATGCTCATCCTGCATTGGAAAATATTTCATATTCACAAATATTTGCTGATTTCTATTTTATGGTGAGAGGTTCTACACAAATCTCTCACAGGACAGGTTTTTGTGTGTTCTTTGTGTGGTGTGTGTTTTCAGCACCTTGTTCCCTCTGTTTCCCTCCAGATGTCCCAGATGTTTCCAGTTTACTTAATTAGTTTCCATCCTTTAAAGACCCTCCTGTGTTCTGTCTCCTTGTGGGTTCTTCGTCACGTTCTCAGTAGTTTCAGTACTCCAGAGTGACCGTGTGCCCAGTCTCAACAGACTTTAAGTTTTTTGAAACCTCAAGTCCTTTTCTCCTGTCAATAAACCAGAACCTGGCAGCTTAAAGTGGGACCCGCACACACACCTGTACACACAGCATATACTGTAATTCCAGCGATTAGCAAATTACTACATATGAAATAGTAATAATATTCTAATATTAAAGAAAATTTGAAATGGTGTGTACAATGTGAGTAAAAATGCAATGATTTGCAAACCCATGTTTTATTCAGATTGGAACTTCGTTGTGCCATTTTTAGAAAAGAAAAACGATGTCTCAAAGTTGTGCCCATCTCAAAATGTTTGGTCAGTTCCATGTGTAGCATCGTGAAGCGTCCCCTCTTCTACTCGAGCTGTTCAGCATAGCCCTGGGTCATATTTGCAGGATTTATGTTTCATGATTTGTCAAACGTTTTCATCTGGTGAGAGGTCTGGACCGCAGGCAGCACCCAGACTCTGAATACAAAGCAGGTTTTGTAATGGAATGCAGTTGGCATTGTCTTGCTGAAATATTCAAGGCCTTCACCGAAACAGACGTCTGGATCGAAACACATTGTTATAAAACCCCTACATATATTTTACTGATGATGGTGTGTAAGATGCCCTTATGTTAGGCTCCAATGCACCCCCATACCACAAGAGAGGCAGGTATTTAAACTGTATGTTTAATAATACTGGGGTGAATGGTTCCTCTCTAGCAGAATGTGGTCACTATAAATATGTTGATGTGAGCATGCGTGACGTTTTGTCCTTATAAAAAACGTACTTTAACTTTGGCCGTTAATGTTCTGTAGAGGGAAAATCAACCCCATTATTAAACTTGTTTTTCTACAATTTGTTCTTTTAGAACTATCTCAGCCTGAATAAAGAATATCAAATTTAAAAAAAAAATTCATTTTAACTTTTTAAGTCAAAATCAACACACTTATTAAACTTCTTTTTCTACAGTTCTTTTAGAACTATCTCAGCCAGAATTAAAAATATCAAATTTAAATTACTTTTTATCTTATTTTAACTTTTTAGGGGTCATCCACACTTCAGTTTTTTTTTAAATTTTTTTAATATATTTTTTTTCTAATCACTAAATACTGTGTTTATTTGATGGCAATTTTTGGATCGTTGCCCCATTAGTTCACCCAAAATGATTTACTGACACTTAAAACTAAAACTCCAGTCTGGAGGTTTGTGAAGACCCTTCAGACCCAGCAGCTGAAAATGAGGCCTTGTTTTGGGCAAAACTAACTTGTATCTTCCAGTCTTCAAACGTGTTTTTTTTTCTAATCTTTTTGTTTTTTCTTTATTATTATTATTATATTTAAATAT
Organism: Hypsolebias longignatus; assembly: GCA_031762435.1. Classification (NCBI taxonomy): domain Eukaryota; kingdom Metazoa; phylum Chordata; class Actinopteri; order Cyprinodontiformes; family Rivulidae; genus Hypsolebias; species Hypsolebias longignatus. The sequence goes on along the minus strand of JARVGV010001459.1, from coordinate 31,072,914 downwards.
TTTTAGCTCAGCCCATGATAGAATGGCTAAAAAATTTGTTTTTCACCTGTCCTAACCTAGAAATACATGCGAGCTGCAGGTGCACGCACTGACGTCCTGCCTTCAGATAAAGTGACGACAGTCAGCCATGGAGCGTCCTATTCTGCATCCTGCATTCATGCGGAACAACTTTTTAGTACTAAATGTTTACTTGTGCACGTTACAATTGATTTTTTGCTTTTTACATCCAATTAAAGTGATTTTGTTGAACAAAATGATTTTTCCAGAGGCTCTCAAATAATAAAGCAGAGCACCTTCTAATGTAGGGACCAAGATTAAAAGAAAAAAATATTATGGAGAGGAATGTATTATTTTATATGATGATACAATTAGAAAAACAAAAAAATTGTTTTAACAATTTATTCTAATGTGGTGGATTTTCCCCCTCAGGAACATGAGTGAGAGTTACTGTGAGGTTATGAGAGCATTTGAAAAAATTCTGACGAAAAAAATAAAAAAAACTATGGATTTTTATGTTTCATGTTTATTGACAGTACTAAAATAAATACATAAATAAATAAATAAATAAAAACACAGACAAAGATTAATGTGTGGGGAAAAACTCCCCAAATACGATACAAGGGGTAAACTTATTTCTCCAAACTGAGATTGTTCAAAGAGTATCTACAGCAAGAAAAAAAATTGCTTATAACCATCTACAGAACCCAACTTAAAAAAAAACAATCCAAACTATCTTTTTCAATGTGTAGTTAATAAATCTCAAACTAAAAGTTGGATCAAGAGGACTGCCGCTGGTTTACTTGTTCTTTTTCCTTGCAGTGCTCCTGTTCCTTACGGTGCCTGGAGACGCTGCAGATGTGAATTGTGAGAACGTTTATCGGGACTTCTCTGACTGTGTCCTGAAGCTGGGACAGAGCATGGACAACTACCAGGAGAACGTGACCAGTGAGAGTGGAGTGGCGGCTGTTTGCAGGTGACAGTGGGCTTGTGATGTGGAAGAAGGCACAACATCTGTAATCATCCACACATCTGTTTCTGTTTGAACCAAACTACGCTTTGATAGATGGAACTACCTAAAAAAACACAACACTGGTGTTCACTTTAATAAAACATGCATGACTGAGCGCGCGGATACAAATAAATCTGCATTTCTTTGGAAATTACTTCAGAGGGAGAGCAGAGGTCGTCTTAGAGCAGAGACGATGATGATGTCAGGACACTGAGCCTTCGTATTTAATATTTCATGAAGTCGCAGCAGCTGTAATGAAATTCTGGGGACATGTTTTTGTGATGGCTCAAACTCTTTATCCAGGACAAAGATTTACACTCGCAAGCCTTGTGTTGATTATTGTCTGCTTGTAATATTCCGTGTGATGTTGTTTGGCTCTGTGATGCAGTTGCCATGGCAATTAAAGGCTCAGTTTGACTTATTGAAGGCCCGTTAAGACATCTGAGCGCTAGATTATTGGCCAACAGATTAATCCCTGTGTGTGGAGGATTCTGATGTTTCTTTGTTTTTTACCACAGCCACTGGGAAGCTTTCCACACGTGCGCTCTCACGGCGCTGTCCGACTGCAAGGAGGAGGTCAGCTCCATCTGGGAGACCCTGAGGCAGGACTCCAGGAAGATCCGCTTCCAGGGAAGTCTGTTTGACCTGTGCAGCCCCAGCTCCTCTCCCAGCATAAGTTTGCCTTTTGCTGCTCTTATCCTGTCACTGGTGCTGGTCATGTCAGGGTCCAGCTGGTCCCCCATATAGAGGGCGTGATGCTGGGATTGTGGGTGCTGAGATAGAGGGTGGGGTCCTATTGTATGAGTTTCAGTCCAGCTGAACTCAAATCTAAAGCCAAGGATTTAATAAAAAAAAAGTTTTAAAGGCTCTTTTTGGTGCAGAGCTACACGTGTTCTATGGCAGGACAATCAGTCTTTGTTTTGATGAATAATATTTGCAGTTTAAAGCAATCAATCCTTTGGTTTGAAATGATTTTAAATGTTCCTGAACACCTGTGGCTCTGGGCTGCTAATAAAAACGGGCTAGACATCTTTCCGTACCGCAGTTAGCACAATCCAGCTCAATCCAGCATGGCCTTCAGCGTTCACCTCCATGAAGATTCAACTTCCAGATTCCAAGTCCTTTTGAAGCAGTGGTTGTAGAGTTAATTTGTCACATTATTGTTAAAAGAAAAAGAAAAAAAACTGCCATCTTAGAAAGTCGAAACCTAAAAACTGATGTCACTTTGTTCAGAGTAAAAGTTGCAACCAGACGCCTGGCAACACAGAAAGTTGCATGCTTTTATACCTTTATACGACTTAAACTAAATCTGATTACTGGAAGAGTTGGAAGAGATTTTTATTTTCAAGCCACTTTTTTTTTCCTTTCTTTACATTTCCAGTGCCAGTTTTATTCATTTTTAGCCTTAAGGCAACAGTATGTAGTCATGAAACAAGATTACTGTATTTGAGTGGGCGAACATCAAATAGCATGGTAGAGATAACAAGGGGGTCAGTTCTAACCTAAAGTGTTCCAGAGTAGAATTTCTTAGATGCTGGTAATGTTTTTTGTAAATTATCCACAAAAAGAATATAGTCAATCTATAAACCTGAATTCTTCTATAACATAAAAATTTGACAGACGATGCACGTATTAAAAAAGCTCAACAACAAAAACTAGAAAATTCCTGGAGAAACTTTACTGCTACATTGCGGCCATTTAAAATTTTAATTTTTACGTTTTGTGTTGGGGGTTCACTCAGCTACTACCAAACCAAATTTCAGCTCAATGTGGCAAAAATAAATACCGGTAAATAAATAAATCAACAAGTTAGTCATTTTTTCTGGTCAGCTATGGCGGCCATTTTGGATTTTTGATTTGCATTCAGTAGGTGATGGGGAACGTTCTCAGCTACGACCGAACCAAATTTCAGCTCATATCTCCAAGAATGACTGAATTTTGAGTTTTCTGAGGTGGCTGGCAGCCATCTTGAACCAAAATGAATTTATTCAGTGGTATTTTTTTTTTTGTTTGTTTGTTTCAGAGACCTCTTCCATCTAGGTCATGTGACCTCACTGTGGCTGGCTGTTAAAAGTTCCATCAGGCATTTTGAATTATGAAAAATGGCGTCTTTGTTTGCAAACTACGTTGCCATGGTAACTTGAAATGCCCATAAAAGTAAAAGCACACATCACAGTGCCGAGCTGGTCATTTTGATATAACATTTGTGGGGGGACACAGCCATTAAAGTTGATGGAATGCAAGACCTTTTTCAAGTGGACAGTAATAACAAAGACTTTTCATGTACGACTGTTATCCAGTAAAAATTTATGTGACGTTCACTGATCTGAATACGTCAGCACTGACATTTAGATTATGATGGGAGGCTGCAGGTGATGAACGTAGCCCATATTCAAAAATAAAAACATAACACAGACGTTTTAGCTTCAGTTTTAAACAACAGGAGAAGGCAGAGACTTCCATCTTTATCTGAAACCAGCTAGGTGCACTGAACTAAATGTCTCAGCTTACGGCGAAGATTAAGAACAATAATGGGCTAATATTCTGTTGCATTTTCAAAAGTGGAACAGTGAAATGAACCAACGCCCACTGAACTTTAATGTGCCCGTCGGTCTGATTGATGCCTGCTGAACACCAACAGGAAGTGTGTTGAATTTTTAATGTCCAGACGGTGTACAAAATGTCAAACTGCTTTTTATTCTTGATCCGCAGGTGCATGTCAGTATTCAAACACCTTTTAATCTCCTCTTGAGTTTGTGTGAATACTATTGAGCCAAGCCTTAAGACTTCAAACATTAAATAACTTAAATATTAGCACAAAGGAGCGCTTCCCTTAAAATAACAGCAAAACCCTTGTCATTACTATTCATTGATAAGCAAAACGTTTCCAAAGGGGATTATTTAAAGGACAATGACAAAACCCATTTGCAGAGTATCATTCTTACAATGTCATTTTAATCTTCGTTAAACATGTTTGAACCTGTTTTCACGTGCATTTTGTATGTTTTTAACCCTTTCTAAGCCCGCACTACAAGTTTCCAGCCTTCTAATGTTGCACAGCTGCTAAGAAGACACCAAAAACAGACGTCTCAGTCACAACCTGCTCATGCGTTTGTTTTCCTCTAAGCTCTTTTAGATCCACCCATTGATATGTGCATAAAAATAACTGAAGTGTGACTGAGCTGCAGATTTCTGCCACATTTTGTGTGAAATCGCTCACCTGCCGTGATTTGGAGGATTGAAACTTTGGGGGAACTAGAAGCGAAATCTTTACAAAATAAAAATCTGAGCTTTGAAGCTGATTAAAAAATGAGGGAAAATCCCATTTGTTTAGTAGCCAGATTAGTTAAACCGAAAAACGCACATTTATTCCACTTCAGTACGATTAACGCTTAACTACGGTCAGGTTAAAATGTTTATTTTTGTTAAAATTGTTTGTTTGAAACTGTTCAGTGTATTATAGTAAACTAACAAGGAATACTTAATTTCACTAAATACCTAATAAAAGCTTTTGACACTCAAATGTAAGAAAACTTTAGCTTTTTTCGCCTAAAGCTGCAACTAGGAATACGTTAAATCAATTTAAGTGCTGTGGTTTGTAGCAGCCTAGCTGATATTCATCATAATATCTTCATAATAACTTCAGCAGATTGTTGGCATTAGAGGTGCAGTTCTGTATTGATTAAGACCATTTTTCTCTTCAATGCCAAAGATGCTTATTTTTCTTGTGCAGCCCCTCTCAGTTATGGGATTCCTCAGGGATCCGTTATTGGACTCATTTGCCTTTGGGGCTCTGTTTGAAAGATAAGGCCCAGTTTGGGACGAGTTATAATCCTCATAACTCTTTATGCTCGTTCATGTTCAGTTCAGTTGGTTCATGCACTGCAGTGAAGCCATTTGTGGTCTTCAAGACTGTTTGTTGGGTCTTCTTAGCTCCTGCTTTAGAGTGGATCTCTCTTGGCTCGACACTCTCAAGTGCCGGCAAAAGATGTGATTGGTCCATACACACTTTGATTGGCTGAGCAAACTGAGCGCTCTTCCAGCACCCTCATTAATACTGAGGTGCTTAACTGTCATTGTTGTCTGCTTAGATAAACTCCTCTTTGTACATGTGCAGCTCGAAGGAGACAGATTTTGGCTTCTGTATCTCCTTCAGTTGAATGTTTGTAGCTTTATTTCAAACTCCTCTTACTAAATGAAACCACAGACTCTCAAAACACTGCTCCATCTAATCCATCCTGCACCTTTGTTGAGATAGATGGTGAAATGTCACGTACATGACCATCAGTGTCGAGAGTTGCACAACCACAGCGTTCCTCTGAAAGTGAAAAGTCGAACGCAAACTGCTGTTTTGTAGTGGGACTGACAGTCCAAGTCCCTCTGACTCCAACAAGTTTCAGTGAAAACAGGACAGAAGTCATTTAATTCAGACTGAACAGATATAATAATTCTCAGATCAACTATATTTCCAGATTGATTTTAAAAATGCTGCTCAGTTTTAATGTTTTAAATGGCCTAGCCCCATTTTATTGAACTTGTGTTTTCAACGTCCACTCACCCAAACAGGGTTTTGTAGAAGCTGACGCTGACGTCCGTCCTGAGATCCAATCACTGAAAATGACTTTTAATGATAGGAGTGATCTTACGTGTTGCCCGATCCAGCCAGGACTTGTGTCAGGTCTGAACACCCTTAAATGTTTCAAAATCCAGATTAAATTAAAAAGGTAATCAAGATTTTGCAGCAACTGCTCCAGTTATTTAAATTGTTTGTTTCTACTTTGTACAAAAAAAAAAAAAAAAAACCAGACCTTTTAAATCTCCAATAAAGGCGCCTCACTTTTCTTTATTTCAATTTGAGTACCGGTAGAAGCAACCTAAATAGCTCTTATGTGTGTTGTGTTTTTATAATATTTATTGGATTAATTTAATCTTCATTGCTTTTATATACTGAATTTTATTATCTTCTTTGGATCACTGTTGGTGAACTTTGGCTGTTTCTAAATGTGCTATTTATTCAAAAAAAAAATTCATAATTTCCTCTCAATTAGTCCCCACTAAACCACATTTAGAAGTCATTATGTGATGGTTCACACCATCACGTCACAGCAAAATGAAAATATTTATCTGCATACTTTTTTTTGATTGTGTCATTTGCCTTTCTTATTTAACCCTGAGGTTCCTGACAGGCGTTGGCAAATAGAACTGCACGGTCTTGAATATTTGTTGTCAGCGTTTCCTCACAGGTGCATGATACTGTTTGTGACAATGCCTCAGAAAACTGGACTGTGTTAATTTCACCAAAGTGTAAAGTGGTCCGTGCATGACGTTTAGCAAACTGCTGGTTTACTGTCCACGCGTCCCCGTTTAACTCCACAAGCAAGTTTGTTCCGCTCAATTCTGTTTATTTATTCATTTATTTATTTATTTTTATCAAGTTCAAAGTTGTAGCGTTCTGTCATCCATTGTGTGCCTGTTGGTATAATGCAAAAAATAAAAATAAAATAAAAATAGTATGGTTGTCCTCAAAGCATGAGCAATATGTACCTCTTTGAAGAGGACCCTCCTTCTTTATATGCTGGTGGTGAAAGCATGAAAATGATTTTGATCATGAACAATATGCCACTGTAATGAACTCTAATCACAGTTTGAACCTGAAAACAGTCCTGAATGTAAAACCAATCTGGTTTTTAACACAAAGGTCATTTACACGACTGTAAAGCAATATATGGAAATGTAATTGTAACAATAAAGCACAAGAGTTAAAAACAAGAACTGCGTGTGAAATTGTGTGAGACGCCGGCAGACAGCCTTGTGCTGCCTGGACCATTAATTTACTACAGAGTTTCTGCTTTTTGTTCTCATTAGTGCTTTGCCATCTGCTTTTTTCCACCTGGATAGTTCCTGCAGAGGCAGAGATGAGGGTCACAGCCTCAGAAGTAGACACGCTCCAGATGTACATTTTATTGGGGGAAAATGTTTCAAGTCTGAAACATGGCTTATTAAAACTTGTCTTGTGTTTCTTGTTAAATTTACCCTCGCTGCTCTGACACTTCCACACACAGTTGATATCACCACTCACTACATTCCAAAGGACAAACTTTCCTGAATGCATATCACCCGCCGCCCCCATGCCAACATTTTAGACTAAAATAATCTTTTGAGAGTTGCTGCATTACCTGCAGTCATATGCAACGCTGTGAGCACTCACAGTATGTGTTGGGGATGACGCTCAGTGCACTTTAAGATTTAGCTCCATTATATAGCCTTGTTTTTTTGTGTGTTGGCTAATGTCAGTTAACTTATGGTGGCCATCTTGAATTTTCTTGACTCCAGAAGATAATCGTGTAGATGTCTATCCAGTTGTTACATTCCAAGTTTCATTAACGGTTTAGTGGTTCATGAGAGGTCCTCCTTTGCCTTTCAGCAGCATTCGTGAAGAAACACCAGTGAGGCAACTCTTTTTCTGGACACTTTTATTGTTATCATGCTGTAGGATCCATAACTTTATTTTTTTTATATAAGTTTTCAGTCATATTAGACTATAAACAGAATGAGACTGTTGTGTTGTATTGAGCAGGTTCTGTAGCTGAAGGCTCAAGTTTATTCCCATTTTTATTTAATTTACTCAATGCTGCGGTTCAAATGTCTTTAAAGTGTTCAGAATGTTCCAGAACAGGTCATTTACATTAATTTCAGAATGTACACTTAATTTCAGTGTACAAGTCCAGATCTCAGTCCAACAGAGAATCGAGGGCCAGATTTAGAGAATGATGTTCACATGCAGCGTCCATCTAACCTGAAGGAGCCGCAGCGATTTCCTGATGAATGAAGATCATTTGATGCTGCTCATGCTTCAAAAAGTGCTTCTACCAAGTGTACCAGTGCATTTTATGGGGGTGAATATATTTACATGCACCACTTTGCATCTTAAGACTTTTTACTTAATTAACACCCCTTATCTTTCATTTTTTTATTTATTTTTGCCATTTGTTTTACCAGATAAAATATTTAAAAACCAGTTCTCATTTACAGACATGACCTGGAAACTTATTAGAAAAACTTTTAAATTGCAGGCTGTAAGGCAACACAACGGAAAGAATACCTTAAGGGTGAATGTTTTTGCAACACTGTAATTTAGGTTATTTTGAACAGGAGCACCGTTCCACTTTAAACGCCACATTCCTGGAGTCAGACCACACATGACGGCTGACAAACTAATTTCCACAATGAACTAAAAACAAGCTCAGCTGAAGAAAAGTCTCAGAATATGTAGGATCATGATGAATCTGGACACACAAAACGTAAAACCAAGCCTGATTTCATTCATCCTAATAGATAAAAAGTTGAGTTTCTGAAGCAGGAAAACGGTCAGAAAACTCACGTGTTTCTCTGCAAGTTACCCTAATATGTAATTTTACCTTTAGGAAGCAGCCTAAACACAAGCAGATCACAAGTAGGTCTATTTTACAGTGAGGACAGAATATTGTCATTTTTAGAGACACCCTCTGATACGCAGCACGAGGAGTGGTAATGTGTTAGAAAACAGAGTATGCAGAGATGTTAGGTTAAAGCAAACAGATCTTCATATATTACACAGTAATATATAAATTACACAGATAATACTGTTCAACATTTATTGAGCAGCTATGAATAAATATCAGGTCAGCAGATGGACTACTTGACGACATGATGATGCACATCAATCCAGTCTGTGTTCACACGCTGATTTTTGTTCTTTTTGTTTACAAACAGAAAAATAACTTCCCACCAAGTTCCTGTTGGCTTAAATATTCATTGTGAAACCAAGGACACCTTCACAGGTTAGATTTAGGTCCACTGTTGACAGGAATTGCCCTGAGCTCAGTCCGCATGCACAGGTACTCTCCGATCACAGCCATCAGCGCCATGCAGGCTACGTTGACGAGCCACCAGGAGAGGGCGGAGGGAAGGTGGGAGTTGTAGATCCAGCAGCCGATCATATGAAAGAGGTGTATGGTGACTGTGAAGTCCAGGCACTGTTTCCCTCGGCGGATGAAGAACCACAGACCGAGGGCGCTGAAAAAACAACCAGACATGTTATTTCAGACTATTTCAGACAGATGAACCAACAGTGTCATTATGAAGGTGGGAGAAACAAGATTTAAAGGATGATAAATGGGAGAATAAAAAAAACACTAAAATAAGTTTCTAAGAATAACGTTTAGAACTGAATTAACCGAAAAGCAAAAAGGATTCTTGGTGCCATTAAAATAAGCACAAAGGACAGGAGAAATAAATCTAAAATATTTCATTACAATGTTTTCATGTTTAACGTTCATCAAGAATCTTCAGTTTATCTGATGAAGGTAAGAGACACTCCGTGGTTCATACTGATGTTCTATAATAAAAAACTTGATATTTTACAACTTTCGTCTTTAGCTTACATTTGTTGTCACTGTTCTTTTAAGTTTGCAACTCAATTTTTGTTATTTAGTTGCATTATCCCACTGCGTCTCCTCATACAGCGTAAAATCAACTTTTTTCAACATGCTCTTTATACTGTACACAAAAACAAAAAAAAAACAAAAAACAAGATGCTCACTGACACCTTTATTCATTAAAAGTGACATAGCCCCCCCCCCCACACACACACACACAAAAATAAAATAAAACAACTACAAGAATTTATATCTGGTAGCTGTTACTAATATTTAACTGATCAAAAACAGTTTGAAGAGTATAATTTTTATCATATTTATCATTCAAAATTAAATGAGAACCAGCAGTTACATTGACAAAGATTGAGTTACAAGAGAAAAACATGTAAAACTCAAAGTTCATTTTCCTCTTGACGTGTCCATAATCAACGTCATGTCACAGATAAGGTTTGTATGGACAAACAAACCAAACCACAATCTACACAAGGCTAAAGAGGCTAAAACATATTTTCAGGAGAAGAACCAACAGTTTCTTCTTATTTCTGCTTTTCCCTCTTCTGGGGTCGCCACAGCGAGTCATCCTCCTCCACCTCTCTCTGTCCTCTGCATCTTCTGTCCTCACTCCAACTACCTCCATGTCCTCTCTAACTGCATCATATACTGTATATCTTTGGACTCCCTCTTTGTCTTTTTCCTGGCAGCTGCATTTCTAACGTCCTTCTACCAATATACCCACTGTCCCTCCTCTGGACATGTCCAAACCATCTCAGTCTGGCCTCCCTAACTTTATCT
>JARVGV010001459.1:31018198-31035848 GCA_031762435.1 Hypsolebias longignatus | reverse complement strand
TTGGAAACACATTTAGAATCATTAATACGGCCGTTCAAAGTTGTTTTACATTGAAAAAACGTGTTTAAAAAGACGTTACCGATCGCCGGTTTACTTCCGGTTTCGTTTACGGCCGAAAATCCGCGTATACGGCCACGGATCCGGGTGGATCCGGTTTAAAGCTAAATCGGTATACGGCTGAGCCGTTAGAACGGATCTCAGCCGTACACCAGGGACTACCTGTACGGTACAGTAAAAAGTTAAGGAAAAATAAAATACTTTGGACAGGTGCCGCCATTTTGTAGTTTTCTCTCAATAAGCCTCCAATATATTGCCGCTCACAAGGACCACATTTCCCAGAAGTCAACAGTGCCCCACCCAGTAGCCTTGTCACCTTCTGCTGAAATACTAGAGGGACAGTTTTGATCTGATCAGAAAAAGTTTAGTCCTTTACAATGAATTTGGCGCCAAGCGGTGCAGAGAGCTGCACGGGACCCACCGGACCAGAACCGGACCTCCAGACTCATCGGTGAATCTGTGGTCCTGCCAGCCGGACCATGAGACCTTCTGAGCGGGCAGGCGCCACAAGGAGGCCTGGCGTCCTCTCCAGAGCCGACTGGAACTTTTTTCATCCGGATCTGGACTTAATCCAACCACTGTCTGGTCCTGCCCTGGCCATCTGAAGGTCTGGCTCCCACCTAAAGCATTTTGGTGCTTAAGGGCTGCAGAGCTGACCAGAACCAGCAGGGTAGGTCTGCCAAGCTGGACCGGAACCAAGCTGGTGTTCTGCAGAGCTGATGAGTAAAATTTTGTAATCCAGTAGTCCCTCGCTACTTCGCAATTCGTTTATCACAGACTCGCTCCGTCGCGGTTTTTCAAAATAAGACTGGACACGACACACAACTGACTGATGGATGAGTCGCACGATCGGCACTAAATTTTTATTCACAATAAATTATTTTAAAACAATTTAGCACCTGCTGCACCTGCGTGCAGCCCAGAGCTGCAGGATAAACTTCCTGCTGCAGCCGAATGGCTGTTCTCGTGCAGAGCTGACAAGTGGGCGTGGCCAAGAGCGCTTGCAGGTGGCTGAGAGCAGCGGAGGCGGGGAGCTGAAATCATGACATGCTGTGTCTTTTAGAGCGTTGAGAGTTTAGAAACATTGTTTAGAATATTACAAGAGTGTGGAAAGTGTTTCTAAAGCCTTAAAATACAAATAAATATAATGTCCCTACATTGTGGATTTTCACTTATTGCTGGGGGGGGGGGGTAACCCCCACGATAAACAAGGGACTACTGCACCGTTGATGTCTACAGGGACAGTTTTAGCTGCTTTCTGTGAGTTTTGTTTGGCGTAGAGGTCAGAGTGCACGTTCCTGTGGTGTATTTTAAAGCTGCTGGAGGAAATACGGCCGAAACGGGAAAACAAGAAGAAGAAATGACTCAAGACTTTTACACAGAGCGATCGTTTGAAAGACACATCTTGTTGAGGACTGAGCATGAGGGATAACAATCTCAACATCTCCAGCCTCATCAGAGACATCGTGGACAGTAATGTGTGAGGTCAGGGGTCAAATTCTGTCTTTTTAAATTTGGCTAAACAAAAACACATTTTATTTTTTCAGGAGGTGCTGGTTCGATGTTGGCGTCTTACCGCTGGGGCGTGCGGCTCTCTGTACGGAGGACACACCATGTGGAAGCGAGGAATGGCCACCTGGAACACTTCTTCCTTGTTGGCTGAAAGACAAACGGACATGAGGAGAAGAGCGAGCGCGTCGGAGCCGCATCAGAGGTGCAGAGCCTCACCGAGCCTGTGGAAGGTGTAATGACCCTCCATGTACTCCGACGGGGTGGAGAAGGTGGTGCAGCTGGCGTACTCGTGCACCTTCCCGGGCGTCATCACCGGAAACTCTCCTGCAAACAAACACACGGTGAGCAACTCGTCTCAGCCGCTCCTCCTTCACTTTGTTCTCCCCTGCAGGAAGGAGGCGACGCACCGACCACGCCCGGACCATGGACCTCCTCCACGTTGCCGTCGGACGTGGTGATCTTCCAGTAGCGGCTGTCGAGTTGACAGGCGGCTTCCGGCGAGGCGCTGCGGGACATTTCTATCCTGCAAACATGTTTGTAGCGCCGTTAACCCCCCAGCGGAGACGCCACGAGCTGGAATCAGGCGGCGGCGGCGTACCTGATCCGGTAGGTGAAGAAGAAGTGTGGCGGGTGGACGGACGACAGCTCCGGCAGAAAGGAGGTGGAAACAGAAACGGTGATGTCGCCCGTGGTGGCCGTGCAGCCTCTCTCGTGCTCGTACCTGCAGAGACGACACAGTTCAGTTTGACTCGAAGCGCTTCTCTGCCGCCAGTCTGAGCGTTACCTGAAGATTTGGTCTTTGATGACGGGATATTCTCCGGTGACCACGTTGTTCACGTAGCTGGAGAACCAGTCCAAGAAACTGGAGCCTGAAAACACAAACAACCTCTCATTTGTTCTTCAAATTCATGCCTGACTTTATGGGGTTTTATTTTCTGTTTATTTTAGCCTTTTTATGATTTTTTTTTTAATTTTTTAGTCAAGATCACAGAAATTACTAATCATTTAATTTTTTTTAGGGGTGCACCGATAAATCGGCTGGCCGATATATCCATTTATCGGCCAGCCGATTTCCTTAATTTTGGGAGATCGGCCGATACTTACACAAGAAATCAAATTTACCTTTTTTTTTGGTAGTTTTAACAACAACTGTCTAAACTTCATTCATATTTCAGAGCACCACCTGACGGCCAGTTAAAACCAGTTTGTAATGTTTCTAAGATATTGTTCAAGGGTATGTTTTTCAATAAAATATTAGAAAATTGAAGGTGCGTTGTGACCTTATAACACCTGACAGTGTCGCTTATAAAACAAAACCGGAATCGGCAGGTCAGACTTGTTAGAAATCGGTGATTGGCCAGAAAACTGCAATCGGTGTACCCCTAATTTAATTGATTGTTTTTCTGTGGTTTTTTTTTAATGTTCCATGCAGATAAAAACGAGTCTGTAAACTTGCAAAATTTAAAAAAGAAGTGTTAATAATTTCTTCATTGATTGAAGTTTATCGTCTCTCTTTGAAGTAAATAAATATAAATTTGCTTAAGACTCTCTAATAGGGATTCACGATATTATCGGCATGATATCGGTATCGGCCGAAGTATTTGAACAGCTGTCAATCAGCAACAATTCTGGTCCTCAAAGACCTGTTAGTCCACCTCTAAAAAGTCCACCCCCACTCCACTTATTATTCTAAATTAGAAGCACCTGTTTGAAATTGTTAGCTGCATAAAGACACCTGTCCACCCCACACAATCAGTAAGACTCCAACTATTAACATGGCTAAGACCAAAGAGCTGTCCAAAGACACCAGAGAAAATTGTAGACCTCCACAAGACTGGAAAGGGCTACCGGGCAATTGTCAAGCAGCTTGGTGAAAAAAGATCAATTGTTGGAGCAATTATTAGAAAATGGAAGAAGCAACTGTCAATCTCCCTCGGACTGGGGCTCCATGCAAGATCTCTCCTCGTGGTGTGTCAGTGATCCTAAGAAAGGTGAGGAATCAGCCCAGAGCTACACAGGAGGAGCTGGTCAATGACCTGAAGAGAGCTGGCACCACTGTTTCTAAGGTCACTGTGGGTAATACACTAAGATGTCATAGTTTAAAATCATACATGGCACAGAAGGTTCCCCTGCTTAAATCAGCACATGTCCAAGCCAGTCTTAAGTTTGCCCATGACCATTTGGATGATCCAGAGGAGTCATGGGAGAAAGTTGTGGTCAGATGAGACCAAAATAGAACTTTTTGGTCTTAATTCCATTCGCTGTGTTTGGAGGTCAAAGAGTGATGAGTACCATCCCAAAAACACCATCCCTACTGTAAAGCACCGGGGTGGAAGTGTCATGCTTTGGGGGGTGTTTTTCTGCACATGGGTTAGGACGACTGCACTGTATTAAGGAAAGGATGACCAGGGTCATGTTCAGGTATTGAGAGATTTTGGGGAACAACCTTCCCTCAGTCAGAGTATTGAAGATGGGTCGTGGCTGGGTCTTCCAACATGACGATGACCCAAAGCACACAGCCAGGAGAACCAAGGAGTGGCTCCATAAGAAGAAGATCAGGGTTCTGGAGTGGCCTAGTCAGTCTCCAGACCTAAACCCAATAGAAAATCTTTGGAGGGAGCTCAAACTCATGTTTCTCAGCAACAGCCCAGAAACCTGGCTGACCTAGAGAAGATCTGTGTGGAGGAATGGGCCATAATCCTGCTGCTGCAGTGTGTGCACACCTGGTGAAAAACTACAGGAAACATTTGGCCTCTGTAACTGCAAACAAAGGCTACTATACAGAATATTAACATTGATTTTCACAGGTGTTCAAATACTTATTTGCAGCAGTAACGCAACGCACAAATAAATTATTTAAAAAAATCATACATTGTGATTTCCAGATTTTTTAAATTTAGTTCATGCCTCTCACAGTGGACTTGCTCCTAATGCACCACTTCAGATCATGTTTAGCTCTCAGGTTCAGCCAGCATGGCTGATGTAAAAAAAAAAAAAAAAAAAACTACTAAAGTTCCTATAAAGGTTCTGAATCTCTGCACACAAGAACTGCATGCCAACAAAATAATAAAAATGTTCCTGCTTAACCATTTAAGAATGTATTCCATCATTTTAAACAGTGAGCAGTTAGCAGATCTGATGCATTAGGTTATATCAAAACTTATTTAGTGTCTAATTGAGTAAAGCTTGTGTACTGTAAGAAATACTTGTACCACAATTTAGGAACACTGAAGTTTTATTCAGTAAATTATCAAATCTTGTATTTGGCTTCTTGATCACAGGTGGGATGGACTGTCCTCCAGCCTGAATCAGTAAAAGGGAGCCATGGAAAATACGTGAATGAATGAGTCCAAAAATGACACAATGACCCACCATCAAAGATGTTCGGTTTGTCACACAGGCTGGAAAACATCAAACAAAATAAAGTCAAGCTGTTTCTGTCTCCCTCACATTTTAACATGCCACTGATTAATTAAATTAATCATGGTAGTTCGGGGTGAAGAACTCGTGGCACACAGAGGTGACCATGGCGATCAGGGTAACGAACTCCTGAAAGTCGATCTCCAGGTCTCCGTTTTGGTCGAGATCAGCAAACAGCTGATCCAGAGTCTCGTTCTCATGGATTCTCTGTTTAATAAGAAAACAATGAAAAGAAGTACAATGAACAAGATTAAAATTCTGCTCGTGTCAAGAATCTGCAAATGTCTGCATATAGTTCCATAAATGCTGTTTTCTTACACCAAGCTCGCAAGTTAAATAAAAATAAAGTAAAGAGGCAACATGCTGCCCCAAAGGCTGAGCTATATCGATGACTTATTGCAATTATTATTAAGAAATGTAATGTTAAATCTACATCTGGCTCTCGATCAGTGACTTACCATAATGAAATGGTTCATCTCATTGTTGATGAGCGCTTTAAGCTCCGTTTTCTTCAGTTTACACTTATGACCTGAGTATTTATGGAAAACTCGAACAATAGTGGCCATACCGCTCTCCAGGTCAGACATGGCATCCTTTGAAGCCTGCAGCAAACAATTTAAAACAGATTCCCGTCTTATTCCCACACAGATGCATTATTTTTCTTATATTTAGATGTTGAACACACCATATTTCTGCATTAAAGTCTTGTCATGCTGCATTAACGTTTGAAAATGTTCCTAGTAGGATCAAGAATTTGCTCAAGATGTTGTTCTTACCTCCATCTATCGCTGCTCCTCCGTCCTGTTGGAATCCTGAGTGAGACTGAAGAATAAACAGCCATGTGTTTTCGACCTCACCCAAATTACTTCTGTATTGATCAGCCACATGTAGGCCTTTCATTGCTTAATGGAAATCTAATGGACATATGAGGTTAGAGCTTTGCTCTGAAACAATTAGCTTATAAAAATTTCCCGGTGTGTGTGTGTTTATTGTGTAAGACTGTTTAATGGGTGTTTTTTTTTTTTTTCTTCCTGTTCTAATTTTCTCTTTCTGCTTTCGTTAAGTTAAAAAAAAATAGATTTTTAATTCTTGAATAATGTCAAAACAAAGTCCAATCCATTTGGGAAAGAACTTCAGTTTGTTGTGAAATAGATTACTTAAAATAATGCAAAACTTATACATGTGTTCATCAATACATATAATGTACTGTATTCTTCTACATATACAGTATTATTCGTTAATTTGCATTGTGTGTAATGGTAAATAATGCTAAACACATTTGCTTACATGCCATCTTGGGAGCTCCTAACGCAAACAGTTTTTTTTTTTTTTTTGTTAAAACTATAATAAGAAAACACTAAAGATAAAACCGTTCAGTCACCCATCTAGTCATTATCTGCTGCTGCTTCTGAAGTTGGTTGGGGGCAGTAGCTTGAGCAGGGAGTCCCAGACCTCTCTTCCCACAGCCACCTCTTCCAGTTTTTTTGAGAGGACTCTAAGGGGTTCCCGGGGCAGGTGTTCTCAAGAGACAGACAGTGTTTCTCCAGCCTGTCCTGGTCTTCCCTGGGGTGTCCTTGCAGGGGGCATTCTTATGAGATGCCTGAACCACCTCAACTGGCTCCTTTCGATGTGGAGGAGCAGTGCCTCTGTCCAAGGCCTCACTCAACTCCTCCCACATCCGAGTTTTTGCCTCAGCAACATTTAGGGCAGCAGCCCACCTATACCTCTCAGCTGCCTCTGGAGTCCTAGCTAACAAAGCCGGATAGGACACCATCATCTTGACGGTCTCCTTCAACCAAGGTGTCCACCACTGGGTTTGAGGATGGCCGCTGTGAGCAGAGCTTTGATAAGCCAGGGTCAGAACTCCAAGGCCCTCACCTTCGGCTGCTGCTCACAGCAGCATGCAGCTGATACGTATGGCCTCTCTGGTGGGCCCACGGGAGAGCAAACCCATATAACACATTTGGACTGAGCCTGATCGGGCCCCATAGGTAGAGAACCAGTCACCAGGTGCTCACCGATGACCTGCTTCCTCAGGCCTGGCTTCAGGTGGGGCCATGATAACTCACATCTGGGCAATGGGCACTGAGGTCCTTTTTGTCTTCTGTCCATATGAGTATTCTGAATTGCTCTGAGTCTGGCCTGTCACCCACAGAACAACCAACCAATAGGCATACAAACTTCTCCACCACACTAAAGTGTATTAGTCATGAGTGGTATTTATGCATTTATGTACAAACAAAATTTAGATACGGTGCAATAGGTAAGTATAGAAATAACAGTCTGATGAAAACGTTACAAATTACTACACGTTTCTTAGCAACAAATACAATTTTTCTAGTGGCTGTAGAAAAGTCATAAAATGCTTGAGTCTGAGCTGATTCAAGACTGACATTAAAAGTTTCTGTAATTATCCATCTAGCACTCTGCACTGCATTTGTGGTTTCCTAACCGGAAGAGACTCTGTGGGGGTTGCTCATGGCTGATCTGTGGTAGTGCTTTTAAAGAGGTCTAATGCGTGACATCATTACAATTGTGACATACAAGTGCATCGTTTGGTGCAGTAGAATATGACTGGTGGAGCAAAAACCAAATCCGGATGTACTTGAATATAACATTTTTTTTTTCTAATGATTCAACCCAAAAGCTATGATTACTGTGGCTCAGATACCCAATTATATACCACATGAGCATGTAGGAGTACGCACAAGGCGTTTCCTGTTAGTAATTTTCCATCCTGACGGTTACTGCAGAGAAAAACATACTACAAATCCAGGACTTTATAATTTAAAAATTTAAATAAAAATTACAATAGATGATGAAAGACTAAAATAACATATTTTGAACAAATCTGTGCCTTCCTCAAACAATTCAGGGTTGCATGTTTAAATTATACAGTTTAACCCCACGAGTAATACTTTTACGATGGATTGCTTTTTATTGCGTAATACACAGCTTTTTATGTGGAAATAATGAAGGAAACATGGAAAGAAGGGACCAAGTTTTGAATGTACATGTATTTGAAATACAGTATACAGACACCCATCACTTATTCCAAAATAATAGAGAAAAGTTACAGTGCTTTGAAAAAATATTTTACCCCTTACAGATTTCTTCGGTTTTTGCTTTTTTCTGTCTCTTTCATGTTTCTGACCATTAAACAAATGTTAATATCAGACACAGATAACCTGTGAAAATACAAAATGCAGCCTTCAAATGGTGTTTTCATTTCTTACAGTAAAAAAAAAATCTATTCAAACCAACCTGGCCCCATGTGAAAAAGCAATTGTCCCATAAAACTGCTTTGTTGAGCTTGGTGGCAACAACTGCAGTCCAGTGTTTGAGATAACGGGCAGAGAGCTTCACATGGCTGTGGAGGATATTTGCTGTTGTGCTTCAGATCATCATCCTGCTGCAGAACTTCATCTGGAGCTTAAGATGGCAAACTGATGAACAAACATCTCCAGGATCTTCCAGGAGAATTCATAATTTCATCAATTACAGCAGGTTGTCCAGGTCCTGAAGTAGCTGTCACAAACCATCATACTACCACCATTGACTGTTGGTGTGATGTGTTTGGTTTTTTTAGATGAAGTGTCAATTTTACACCAGATGTAATGAGAAGCACACCTTCCAAAAAGTTCCACTTTTGGTAATGTCAGTTTACTGAATACAGTACTTTACAAAAGACCTTGGGGTTCATTAAGATGTTTTTGACAAACGTGTGTCTGGCCTGCAGTGGCTTTGGCCTTAGAATTTTCCCCTGGAAGGCCATTTTTGTCCATCATCTTATTGGTAATTGTGAACTCTGACCTCAACCGAGGCAAGTGAGGCCTGCAGGGCTATAGTTCGATAGTTCTGTTATTTTGAGGCCTCCTTGATGAGTTGCAAGGTTGCCAGATAAGACATGAATCATACAGGTAATTTAAAAATCGTATTTTCATCTATTTTATTGTATGGGTAACCGCCCCGGGTGGTTTATTAGTTTAATGTAGAAGTGGCTGTAAATTCCCACTCGTTTTTTGGACCATGAAAGCACCTATGATCAGTTTCCCCACGTCCACTTTCGGTTTTCAGTGTGGCTTGGCTTTTTGCCTCAGCTTTCATCTTTTATCACATCTTTTTTCTTACATTCTGTAAACTGTCACTGTTTGAACCTGTCAAACGTCAAAAAAAGGTTGGCACAGACACTAAGCACTGTTCCAAAAATATGTTTATGTGCCTATGTAAAGTGTGTATGTAGTGTGCTGTGTGTACAAGCGATATGTAATGTGATATGTAACGCATTCGGCATAATAACACATTCAGCTCATTCAGGAGATGGATGTGATTTTTGGTTTCGTAACGTTTATACTTTTCAAAGTTTTTTATATTTAAAATAAAACATAAAAATACACTGATCTCTTCTATCCTTTCAAAACATTTTTTTCTTTAAAATCTGCTTCGTATTACAACTTATTATATTACTTGTAGCTTTTAGCTATTATTATTATTTAGCTGACCTATTGCTACGTTTAGCTTCTCGCTTACTCATTTGGCTTTTAGGCCGTCTTTTACCTTTTTAAATATTTTAGCCAGTCTTTTGTTGTTTCGCTACTGTTTTTGCTGTTTTTAACTAGCACTTTACCACATGTAGCCTGATAATTTAACCTTTTAGCTTCTGGTTAGCATTTTTATTTATTTATTTATTTATTTATTTATTTATTTATTAGCTTCTGGTTCCCCTTTGATGCCAATAGTTTTTAGCTAGCGTATTGCTATGTTTAGTTCTCACTTGTGCGTTACTTCTTTAGCATTTAGCTAGCCTTTTTGTTACATGTGGCTGTTTTGTTTCTTCTACAGCTATATTTTCTAAAACTTTTTGCTTTCAGCTAGCCTTTGCTATATTCACTAAATGTTTTGCTACTTACCCTTTGCTAATACCATTTTAGCCTTTTGCTACTTTTAGCTTTTTTGCTAGCATTTTACTACTTTAGCTTTCAGCCAGACTTTTGCTGCTTTTAGTCTGGCTTTTGTTACTTTTAGCCTTTTTGTAACATAATGCTGCTTTTAGCCAGAGTTTTGCCATTTTTAGTTCTTAACTAGCTTTTTGTTACATTTAGTTTTTAGTCAGACATTTGCTTGTAGCTAAATTTTTGCTAGTTTTAGCTTCAAACACTTTCTCATCTTGTTCAGCACAGTTCAGCTGACATTCAGCTCTCAGCAGTCAGTCTGTGTTTTAGCAGAAAATTGGGTTTTACATTTTATTTATTTATTACTTCCTTCAAACATTAAAATAACTTATTTTGAAAATAAACAAGTTTGTTTTCAATTAATTTTATTGCCAATATTTGAACCAAAACAAGAAGTAGTTGCTGGTTCTGATTTATTAATATATGAAAATCTTCAGCGTCGAACCATGAGCCGAACATTACAGGAGCCGAACATTTCAGGAGCCGAACATTTCAGAAGCCAAACATTTCAGGAGCCAGACGTTGTCACTGCGAGCAGCAAAATGGTCAAATGTGACGTCAGTTCTCTGACTCCGGAGGCCGACAGAGAGAACATGAAGAGGAGCGTGAGCAATCAGGCGCTCGCCGCCATAGCTGAGCTCCATTCGGAGGGGAAACTGTGTGACGTGGTGCTCCGAGTCGGTGACGTTGAGCTTATAGCTCACAAGATCATCCTCTGCAGCTGCAGCTTGTACTTCAGGTGAGTTGGAGACCCGAGCCATTTGATTCGTGTTTGGCTCTAACGTTTGATGGATTTGAAGCATTTTGATAAAAAATGTTCTCGTTGTGAGACAACTTGAAGTCTTTGAAGCGTTTTAGCTGTGGGTACGCGTTTCAGCTGCGGGGCTGAGTTTAAACACCCATGTAAAGAATATTTTTGCATCAATTCATGCTCTAAACTCAATTATAACTACAAAAATCATGCAGCAATAATGGAATCCCTTTTGTGTTTTTTTTTTTTTTTTTTTGTAAATAAATTTAATTTGAATTTAAACATGTATCGAGGGTTGCTGCAGCACCCTGCGTGCCCATACTTCCCACAACCTTTCGTGGGAGAGACGACTTGTTTCCATTTGGGACACGTTTTAGAAAAGAGCAACAACTTATATTTTTATATTTTTAAAAATCTAAATGAGCCTTAAGTGGAAGGCTGCGGTTGATCAGTGGTCAGCGCCGTGGTCTTGTAATCCTGCAGCCGCAAGTTTGAGCACCGGTTGCTTCAGGAAGGACATCAGGTGTAAATCTAGTAAATCTTGTTTCTTTGTGACCTTTACAAACTGATGGCTGAATGTAGCTGTAAAGATGAGGAGTATTTACTGTTTTCTATGATCTGTACAAAACTCCTGATGGGTCTGAGTTAAATTAACAATCATTTAAAGACGTGGAGATGGTGTTGGGTCTGAAACATGACTTTTATTTATTGTTTATTGTATAATTTTATTCATTACATATAAAAACAATGACAATTTATATACAGAAGAAAAAATTAAAAAACAAAATGAAAAAAAGCAGAAGAAAACATTTCTTATATCTGCTCCTTATGAAACAATCAATTCAAACAATCATTTCAAACATTAATTTGCTTGTTGTAATACAACAAGTATATAGTCTCATTAAATTACATATTAGGATTTATTAAATTAGAATCAACTTAAATATATCTCTTCAACAAAACAGTTTTAATCATTTTCTTAAATATTAGTATTGACTTCGCTTTTTTATATATTGTCCTCCAGACCATTCCAAAGATCTATTCCTCTTATTGTAGTCGACCTGGTTCTATACTTAGTTTTAACAAAAATATCTATTCCCTTTAAATTATAACAACTTTTCCTTTTCAAAAAAATAGTTTTGAATGTTTGATGGTAGTAATTCTGAGCCTTATACATAAGTAAAAGAATATTATAGTCAACCAAATCATGACTTTTTAAATCAAAACACTGAAAATTCACATATTTAAACAAAAATGAACGAGAAGTTTAAGACGTTAAAATGTATTTTGTGTTTTTAGCAGCGGAGCAGAGGTGTACATAAACATTTATTATTTAACGTTTTTGTAAATCTTATTAAACGTGCATTTTATGAATTATTTCACATCATTTTCTGCTGGTTGCACAAACTTCTTGATTTTTTTCTATTACGTTGGTGTAGATTGTTACGGAGGACTCAAAGTGCTTTAATTCACAATAAATTAAAAAATAAATAAACGTCTTAGGGATGCACGATATTATCGGCATGTCGATATTAGCGATTGTCGTTGTTGTCCACTGTTGTCATCACTCTTTGTTAAAACCAGGTATCTCTTATAAATGACTCCCAAGGCTCAATGGGATTAACCTGTATAAATACAGGTTGAATGAAAAAAGATGTCATGAATAAATTTGACATTAAACATAATTGAAGTGTTGCATCATTTTCAGCCCCTTTTTGTCATCTGCATTTGGTAGCAGGCCAGACTGACAAAGACCATGCAGAATAATGTAGTATTTTAATTCCACAGCAGAGAAAGCTCTGTTGTCTCTGTAAATAGGTCTAGAGAAAAATATCGGTATTGGTATTGGTTATCGGCCAAATAAGTTTTAACATCTCAGCATATCGAATATCGGCCAAAAATCCAATATCGTGCATCCCCTTGTCTCAGTTCTGGTTGTTTCCTTCGGGCCAACTCTGAAAACAAATCTAAAAAGTTTTCCTCTTTGTGAACTCGACCTGAACGAGGTGTTCTGCGCTTGATTTTTATTTTTGTTTGTCTGCGTTTGGGTTCATTGTAAATCCTTTGATCCACAGCACCCTTTTCACCAGAACCTGGGCCAGCTTGGACCAGCACACCTACACCATCCCTGGGGTGTCTGCTGAGATGATGCGCCTCATCATCACCTACGCCTACACCCACACTCTTCCCCTGACGAAGGACAACGTGGTGGACGTGCTGGAAGCCGCGGACCAGTTCCTGATCCCGGGGCTGGTTCAGGCCTGCTGCTTCTTCTTGGAGGACCAGCTGTGTCTGGAGAACTGCATCGGCATCTGGAAGCTCGTGAGCGTCTTCCACTGCCCCGCCTTCACGTCGATGGTGTTCATGTTCGTCGTGCACCACTTCGAGGAGATAGTGTCCGTGTCCAAGGAGTTTCTGGACCTGTCGGAGCTTCAGCTCGCCGCCATCGTCGAGAGCGACCATCTGAACGTGAAAGGAGAGAGTGTGGTGTTTGAAGTGGTGCTGCGGTGGATCAACCACCTGCCGGACCACAGACAGGCTCACCTCAGCTGGCTGCTGCCAAAGGTAGCTAAAATAACCGAAGGCTGCATTACTTCAGCACACATTCAGCTTGTTTAAACATTATACAAAAAGTTCATGTGGCTCAGGACATTACAGCAACGACTGTTAGTTTTTGTCAATTTTGTTGTTTTTGAAATAATTAACTAACATTTTTGCACCCACTGAAACAAGTTAAATCTTTTATAAAGCTGCTTGTTGAAAACTGCTTTGTATAGACGCTTCAGTCGAGCTTTTGTTTGACTAATTGTAGCTTTTGTTCTGGTTTGACCTGAGCTTCAGCTTGTTTTTAAACATGTCAGCAGCGCTTTCACCTCTCAGCGTTCTTTTGGCAGCTTTCATCTTTTATCACATCTTTTTTCTTACATTCTGTAAACTGTCACAGTTTGAACCTGTCAAACGTCAAAATGTTCTGCTCATGTGGGACATCTCAGCTCTGCCTTTTTTGGGTAACTTTTACACTTTTCAAATTATTGAACGTTATTCACTAAAAAAATCCCTATTGAAATACAGTAGTTTCTCGTTTATCACAGGAGATCCGTACCCTGAAGATAAGTGAGAAATCACTAAGTAGGAATAGTAGTATGAGTACTAAGTATTTAAACACTTCCCCCACTCTTGCAATATTCTAAACCATGTTTCTTAACTTTAAACGCTCTAAAAGAGCACAGCATGTCATGATCTCAGCTCTCTGCCACTGCTGCACTCTTTGCTCTCGGTCACGCCCACTTCTCCGCAGCAGAACGATCACAGAGGAGGAGGGAGGAGGAGTTGCAGGAGGACAATTCTCCTGCAGTGTGGGCTGCACAAAGGTGCATCAGGTGCTAAATAATTTTAAATAATTTATTTTAAATAAAAATTCCATGCCTATCATGTGGCTCATCCATCAATCAGCCAGTTGTGTGTCATGTCCAATCTTATTTTGAAAAACTGCGATAGAGCGAGTCTGCGAGAAACGAACCATGGGACTGCTGTACAAAGAAATGTCTTAATTAATTTGAAAATGTTCATGTTGAAACTCTTCAGCATACAGCTCCGTTTTTATTTTTTTATGCTACTTTTAGCTTCAGCTAGCGTTTTGCTACTTTTAGCTTGAAGCTATTTGTTATGCTACCTTTATCATTTTGATATTTTAGCTAACCTTGTGGTCCTTTTACACTTAAGATGGTGTTTTGCTATGTTTAGCTTTTAGCTAGCCCATTGCTACTTTTAGCCATTGTTATGCTACCTTTATTATTTTGCAGCTTTTAGCTAATATTTTTGTGCTTTGAACTTTTAGATCACATTTAGCTACATTATACTAACATTTTGGTGTTTTTACATTTTAGATGGTGTTTTGCTACTTTTAGCTTTTGGATAGCCTATTGCTACTTTTAGCTTTACCTATTGTTATACTACTTTTAGCTATCATTTTGGTCCTTTTAAACTTTAGATAGTGTTTTGCTACCTTTAGCTTTTAGCTAGCCTGTTGCTACTTTTAGCTATTGTTATGATACCCTCATTAATTTTGCTAACTTAAGCTAACATGTTGGTGCTTTGACATTTTAGGTAACATTTTGATACTTAAAATTAACATTTTGTTTTTGCTACCTCCAGCGGTCAGTGGGCGAGAGCTTGCAGCACCTGTTAAGCTCTGGCTTCAGGCAGATTATCAGTAAGACTTTAGCTTGTTAGCTACTTATTCTGTGGGCTTTTTTAGTGTTAAAAAAGTTTTAGGATTGAAAGTTAAACTACTCGTGATTTTTGTGCAATGTAAGGGACCGGCACCACGAACCGTCGCTAGTGGAAAAGCCTTGGAACCGTGCCGAGTTCTGTGCTGTACCATTATTAATGGAAAAGGGCCTTTGGTGGAGTAGATGGGGTCAAGCGTCTCACTAGCTGTGGTTTGTGAGTGGAAAGCAGGAAACTTTGAGAACCACTGATCTAAAACTGTAACTACTGATCACATTTTGACCTGCCGTTTGTTTCTCCAGGTGCGTCTTGACCTGATGTCTGCACACTACCTCTGGAAGGTGAAGCAAAACACCCTGATCATAAACAATGCAGAGTGTCTGTCGATCATCAGGGACGCCCTGGAAAAAGTGACAGATTTTGGTGGCGAGACCAATCGGAGTTTGGTCCCCAGGGGCCCGACAAGCCAACCTCGCCTCCCTCCCATAGTTTTACTGGTCACAGGAGGCTCCTGTTACGTCCCTGATGCTGCTAAAATCTTGGAGCTGTATGACGCCCGGACTGACTCCTGGGCCAGTCTGAATTCTGCTATCTCAGTTGTCAATCATGGCGCTGTGGTCCTGGACAGGTTTTTGTATTTGGTTGGTGGCTACAGCCAGGGGCATTATTTGAGTACGGTGCAAAAGTTCGATTTCATCACCTTTACCTGGGAGAACATGGCCTCCATGAAGATGCCACGCTGCTCCGTCAGCGTCGCTGTGCTCGATGGTTGCATTTATGCGATGGGGGGTTCACTTGGATACTTTCACCACAGAACCGCCGAGCACTACGATCCTGGCACTGACAGATGGACCATGATAGAGCCAATGCACGACAGGAGAAGCGGGGCCGGTGCAACGTCTCTGCACGGAAAGGTACGTGAAAATTTGTGGATGATCCTGTGTGCTTGTGACAACGCTGGTGAAACACATTTGTTATCTCGCCTGCAGGTTTACATCTGTGGAGGTTTCAATGGGATTTACTCCCTCGACACGGCTGAGGTCTACAACCCAGGGAGCCACCAGTGGACCATGATCACCCCAATGAGATGCTACCGAAACTGTCTGGGGGTCACCGCTTATAAAGGCCAGATCTACGCAGTGAGTGTGGTCATGCTCAACGATGAGAGTCCAGAAATTACTGTATGAAAAGATAAAGATGTATTTACTCCAAAAATATTAATAGAGAACATTTTAAAGCTAAAGTAGCAACAAAAATAAATAAATAAATAAATAAATAAATAAATAAATAAAAATAAAAACTTGCCAAAAGCTAAATTAATTCAACTTTTATTTATACAGGTTAGTCTCACTGAGCCTTGGGGACTCGTTTACAAGAGAGACCTGAAAAAAAGAAAGTAAAGATAGTAAAATACTAACAACAAAAACAAAAGTTTACTAAAAGCTAAAAGAAGTAGAACAGTGGTTAAAGCCAAATGAAACAGAATGCTAGCTAAAGGTTCAAAGTAGCAAAATGTTAGCTAAAAGCTAAATCTAGCAAAAGGCTACCTTAACGCTAAATCCAGCAAAATTTGGCTAAAAGCTAAATGCTATTTAGAAGCTAAAATTAACTATAGGCTAGTTAAAAGTTAAATTAGCTAAATGCTAGATAATTAGCAAGCAGTTCACCAAAAGCTAAAAAAGTTAATCTGTATGTAAAGCTAAAATTAGCATAATATCAGCTAAAAGTAGCAAGAAACTTAGATAAAAGCTAAATGTAGCAAAAGACTAGCTTAAAGCTAAAAGTACGTGTAGTAAATGTATGTTAGAAGGTAAAAGTAACAACACACTATCTAAAAACTACAGACTAATACATTATTTAAAAACGGCAAAAGATTTACTAAGCTAAAAAATATGATAGCTACAGCTGAAAGTAGCAGAATGCTAGCTAAAAGCTAAAGTAGCTAAATACTAACTAAATGCTAATGATCAAAAGACTATCTCAAAGCCTAATGTAGCAAAAAGTTGGCCAAATCTAGATGCTGGAGTTAAAAGCTGAAAGTGACAAAAGGCAAGTTAAAAGTTAAATTCATCTTAGTTCTAGCTAAAACAGCAAAATGTTTACTAAAAGCTAAGGGTAACAAGAGGCTCACAAAAAGTTGCAAAATGCTAACTATAAGTTAAGGCAGCATAAGATCAGCTAAAAGTTACAAATTACAAAAAGCTAACTAAAATATAAAATAACAAAAAGCCAATTAAAAGCTAAAACCAGTGAAAGATCATCCAAGAATTACAGTAAAATTAGCAAAAGCCTAGCTTAATGTTAGTAGTAGTGAAATGCTAACTGAAAGCTACAAGTAGCTAAACACTAGCCTAAAGCTAAATGTAACCTAAAAGGACAAACATAAACCAAGTAATTTGAAGCAGATAAAGTATAAAAGTTACAGAAAACAAAGTAATCCAACATCTTCTGAATAAGCTGAAAGTTTCGACAGCATGATAATGTAACTCCTGACACAGCATGTGCACATAACCTTCACAAATACGCCACTTCCTGTCTTCAGGTTGGCGGTTGTGTAAATTCGATCACCAACCTGCGCACCGTGGAGGCCTACGATCCGACCACCAACAGGTGGCAAGTGGTGCCGTCCATGCGCTTCCACCGCAGAAACTTTGGCCTGGAGGTGGTGGAGGAGCAGCTCTTTGTGGTTGGAGGGTGCAACAGGTATGGCTTTTTGTCGTCTGTGGAG
>JARVGV010001459.1:30947886-30960997 GCA_031762435.1 Hypsolebias longignatus | reverse complement strand
ATCTATCTATCTATCTATCTATCTATCTATCTATCTATCTATCTATCTATCTATCTATCTATATATATATATATATAGATATAGATATAGATATATAGATATATATATACAAAGTATATACTGTTTATATAATGTATACAGTATCTGTAAATGTTTGTGTGTTTGTGTTAGTAAAAGTGGTTGAGTTTGTCCAAAGAAAGGTTTACGTAAGATAATGAGCAGAGATTTACATTGTATGTTTCTTAAGTTTCTCTTGTACTGAAGCAAAGGGCGCACAAGCAAAGTCTCTGTACACAGCTCTGCATGACAGCTAAGACACAAACTGGCGTTAGTTGTCAGAATATGTCACGTGAGCGAAGGTTTCAAGGTTACGATTTGTTCCTGAGGGCTGTGTAATGTATCAGGTCAAAAGTCAAGGAGGCAATGGCAGCTCCAGATGGTTACTTTCTACTTTGGGAAAAAGACGGTGCTGAGAAATACCCCATCTCTAAATATGAGATATGTTGACATCAGGATGTATTTTAGGTTTTGGGATTTGTGAAGGGGCAGCGTGCTTGACCCTGTTATGGATACGTGATCATAAAGAATAAAGTTTGACAGTCAAAAGGCATTCACAGAGGTTTGGGTTCAGATAACGAGATGCCACCAAATACAGAAAAATAGTTTTTACCCGTCTTCATTTGCCTAACTTCTATTCATGAAACAAGACTTGTTACATTAAATCTGACATCACAGCATGCCTACAACTGTGTCTCACATTAAACACTTTAGAGCAAGGTAGCTTTTATTTAGCCTCCTCATCTTTTCTCAATGTGTCTCCTTTTTTCCATTCTCCATGCCAGTACCAAAACCCAAATGACCAGTATGTTGTGTACAGTAAGATCAGGTGTCAAGTGGCTCAATGCTGCGGGTGCTGCTTGAGAGTGGTATGGTGTCGTCTTCCTCTGGTTAAGAATGTTGCCAGCATTAACACCATGTACATCAAAACCGACACCGTCTCAGTGAAGAGAACTTTGTGTGGTCCCTTTTCAGCACATCATTATGCAGCAGGCAGCATATCAGGCCCTTCCTTCAATAAATCCTCCACGCTTTCATGCAAGAACTGGGCAGTGATCACTCTTCTGAAAGTCTACTGATACTCAGGACACCAGTGTGTCACAAACAATAAACTGATCCTGCATCACACTGCAAAGCTGCTGTAGTACTTTGGGATGCAAACGTCACACGTGCAATTAATGTGTCCTGTGTACCTCAGAAGTTAAAATAGATCAGAGAAGGAAGTCACACCGAACTATAATGTGCTCCAGTTGGAAGTAAAGCAAACTGTGGGATTTGTTGTGCTCTACAACGAGGCTAACTATTATTAGCAATACAAGCTCATAGTGTCTTTTTTGCATCAAATACTGCTGCAAAATAGAGATAAAATGATGTAACGTGCACAGCTCAACCTGTATAAATAAAGGTTGAATGAATGAATGAACAACTGTTCAGAAACAAAACTAAAGCATTTATTTTTGCAGCTATCCCAGCCTTATGCACAAAGCCACGAAATGCTGTGGCAGCCATATTGTATTTTGAGACTGGGGCGTGTCAGTTTTGGCTTTGGAGGGAGACGTGCATCTCAGTCGTTTTCTCTGATTTAGAACTTGGACGTTCAGATTTCAGAGTACAAAACTATATGTTAGAAATCCATGTAACAGGCTTTGCAATGTTTGGCTAAAAAGTGGTTGTCACAAATATTTCAAACGTTACACAACAGAAGGAGAAAAGTTGGAGATTTTGTTCATGTTTTCTGAACAATGAAGAGTTCAACTGCTCTTGTCATCACATTCTAATGTGATTTCATCTTTTCTGTTTTTTAAAATGTGAATACAAGGCAAACCCATTACGTTAAACAATAGGGGTGCAACGATTGCAGTTTTCTGGCCGATCACCGAGCTCTAAAATGTCTGACCTGTCGATTCGGATTTAGTTTTATAAGTCTCAGGTCCCAGGTCTCTCTTGTAAATGAGTTCTCAAGGCTCAATGAGATTAACCTGCCTAAATAAAGGTTGAATGAATGAATAAGTGACACTGTCAGGTGATATAAGGTCACAATGCAACTGCAATTTTCCTATTTTATTTTATTGAAAAACATATCCTTGAACAATATCCTAGAAACAATTCAATCTTGTTTTAACTGGCCACGAGGTAGTGTTCTGAAATATAAATGAAGAAACAATTGTTTAAAACTACAAAAAATTGGTAAAATCAGGGCCGATTTATCGCTGGCCGATTTATCGGTGCACCCCTATTAAAATTGAATAAAAAATTTAAAACAAATTGAAAATATGTCACAAAAAGTGAGAAAGTGAAATCTAAATATTCACTGAAAATTAGACAGAACTAAATGACAACATAATTAGTTTACGAAAATAATAACAACAAACAAAGCAAAATATGCTTGTGGTGTATTTTAAAAATATTTAATATCAAATGATTTTTTTATGCTTTTTAGCATTTTGCACCATTAAACAAAAGGTTCTGTGGCGTTCTAAAATGTGAGCACACATTTCCAAAACAGAACAGTAACAGCAGGAGGAAACAAGTGTTTGTCTTTGAATTGTTGAAACATAAAACATTTTTTATAGCTGCTCATCTTATGCATTATTCTGTTTTTCTTTAAGAAACAGTTTTGAAAATCGTTAGAACAAGTTCAACACAGTAAAAAAAGAGGGAAGACAAGTTTCATGATGTTTAAAACACAGAACAGATGTGCTGCCAGTAACTAAGAACAAGAAAGAACATGTAATTTAATGCTCGGACGTACCGTGGTATACACTCCATCTGCGTTCTGTCTTATTGTTAAAACAAGATTGCTGTTTTATTCTTAGAATGGACAGCTCTACGTCATGTTTTACTGTCGAGACCGTGTGAACAGAACTGAAGCACCACTACAACAGAATGAACACACGCCTCTGCAAACTGTATCAAAAGGAGTCAAGGTTCTGACATAACAATACTGATCATGATACTGATAGTAACTTTTCATCTTTGTATTAAAAGGAACTTTTTCTCCCTGGAATGAAAATTCACTCAGTTAGTGTGGTTCATGGACTAAAGCAGTTAAAGAGGCACTTTGTGTTTATTCAGAAATTTCAGATACAAAGATAAAAACAAAGATTTGTGTTGTTGCAGCTGTTGCACGTGATGTTTCCAAGGAGTCACAAATCCCAAGGACTAAAACATGGAAAACCTTCAGTTTAAGGCAGAAAGGCACCTGCTGAAGCCACTGAGTAAGGTTTGTAGCTGGCAGTGCCAACATAAAGCTTTGTTCAACTTTGGTCCAAGACCTTCAACAAAAGCACAAAAAAGATTCCAACCAAAAGTGGGATTCCACTTTTGTTTCTACAAACTAAGTTTGTAATCATATCTCCATGTTCTAGTTGATCTTATACTTTATAAGCTATTCTGAAATCATGATTTTTAAGATATTAGTGTTTCTTAGAGTTTACTGGAGCGCTGCATTGTGTTCACCATAAAAATTCAAATCATGAAAGCTGCAGAGCAGAACAACAGTCATATATTCAGCACAGCAGTAAAGTTGTTTTACAAAACACACACAAAAAATGTAGAAAATATGATGTCCTCAAATGCTGACAAAACTGTTATCAGTCTCTTATAGTGCTAAAATATTTAAATCTTTAAACCTAAACAAAAAAAAAGAGTCTCTCAGAAGACATCTCAGAGGGCACATTAGCCCAAAAGTCAGTGTGCTATATGGCTGAGCAGACGTAAAGTTCACTGATAGCCACTCTTCATATGTGACACGTCTCAGTATCTTCAGAATGGCAGCGTATCCATAAAGATTTTCTCCACTATTGGTGGAGGAGGGACCAGGTCCTCCACTTTCAAGTAGAAGATGCGCTGCCGGCCCTGAGTGCACAGAGTCCTCAGCTCAGGGAGTTTGCCCAGCAGACGGGAAATATAGCTGGGCTGTGTCCGGCTTGGTTCTGAGGCACTTCCAGCCATGTGTTCCCTTAAACAAGTGATGAGGTTACTTTGAAAGTCTTCCACTCGTCTGGGCTCTTTGAGGCCATGGCGGTCTATAGAAGAAAAAAAAAAACAAAAAAGATATTCTCATCAAAAACAGAATCCTACCTTCAAATATTACAGTCAGAAACAGAAACAAAGCATCTTACCAGTGATGATGACGAGTGCCGAAAGACAGGCGAACAGCGACGTGTCTAAGTTCATGCGATGAAGGTTCTGAGAAAAATCCATGATCGAGTCGATCCAGGCACCAAAACTGTGAATGCACTGTTGCCGGTGGAGGACAACGCCGTTACAGAAGATCAGCCTGTTCTCCTCTGGTTTGGACCTGAAATGGTTAAAACCATTACAGCAAATTATAGAAAGGTGCATGTTTCTGCTGTATAACTTTTTTTTAAAATAATGCACCAACCTGTATGCCAGGCGAAGGATGAAGAGTTCAACAAAGGAAGATTCCAGAAGCAGCTCCTGGTCTTCCGTGCAGAAATCTGTGAATCCTGGGATGGTTTGAGCCCAGTTTCTTATTACGTCCAAAGCGCCGGTCAGCAGGTCATAAAACTGCTGGATATCATCGGCATCTTCCTTCTCTTTGAGACTGTCTGTCCTCTCATAGTACTGCGGAGCAAACAAAGGTAAGGGTTAGTTAGATGTCTGTGTCTAACCAGTGTAGTTACAACATCTGGACTCCTGAAAGTCGTGAGCTTCACCTTGGAGAAGTCGAGCTTGTCGTTGGTTGGGTCTGAGTCAAAATGAGCTCTGACAAGAGAAGATATGATGTTCGCACAGGGGCTCATGGACGAAGCCTCGGTCACCGGCTTGGGTTTGGAGGGAAGGCGACCTCGGCGACCTTTGAGGCTGTCCGTGCGAACAACTACAAGACAGACAAGGAGACGAACACATTCACTTTACCGTCACGCAGCAACTGTTGCATCTCACACTTTAAAAAATAGCTTCTGTAATGGATTCAGCACCTCGCCCCCCTCTTTTTTTCTACAACGGGCACTGTAAAACTCAGGTTACACATGTCTTCACTTTAAGCTTTGGTTTCCCAAGACCGGCATGACAAACCTGTCATCATGCACGAGCCCCTGAAAGCTTTGTGAGTTTGACATTGCTTTACCTTCTTTGACCATTCCCACAGCGAGACATTTCTGGAAACGGCAGAACTGGCATCGGTTTCTCCTCCTCTTGTCTACCGGGCAGTCTTTGTTGGCGAGACACACGTATTTAGCATTTTTCTGGACAGTTCGCTGAAAAACAGAGGGAAAAAGATTTATAATGTGATCTTAATATGGCAAACACAGTATAACATTGTGCATAACAGAATGGAAACGCATTGGAGGTGGGTTTCTAGTCCATCTTCTTTTAATTCCATATTTAATTTTTTTTTTATTTTTTTTTTATCTTTTGCTGTTGCATTTTAAGCAGCTCACATATAAATGGCAACACACAAAGGATAATTCAGATCTTCTGAAGTGGGGGGTTGTAAAAACATTATGAAGAATCATCCTACATGTAGTGGCTTCAGTGGAGAAATGGAGATTATTTCTGACTGGATTGACAGAGTAAACGTTAGTCTGAGTAGGGCCAAGAAGAAAATGTCCGAATCCACTTTGGACTTGCTCAGACTAGCTGTTAGCTTGTCAGTCTAGTCAGAATTTGACTCCTTTTCGCCAAATTGTAGACCAAAATGCTATTATGACATCAATTATATTATTTGTTCATGCATGCACTGGAACAATTTGACATAAATGACTATGTGCCTACATATTGTGTGTCCCATATTAGGTTATCATACCAGATAAAACTGCTTGTTTACTTTTATTTCTCATACAAGTCATCGTGTGAGGTTTGTTCTCTTTGACTGCAAGTTTTTAGTACTCATAAAAGAAAACCTTGTTTAATAAACCTGCTAAATGCTTGGTGTTTGTTTTACCTTAAAGAAACCTTTGCAACCCTCACAGGTGCGGACTCCATAGTGCTGACAGGACGCACTGTCACCGCAAACTGCACACCGACCCTCACCGGATCCAGAATTTGGAATTTTGGGAGACATCATGGCCCCTTCCAATATTCTGGGGATCTCCAGGGCTCCGTGTTCCAGAGACATGGGCGGGCATTGAAGCGGGGACATGTTTTGCTGAGGCGACATGAAAAAAAGATCATCTTGACTAGATGGAACATCCTCACGCTGCCCCAAAGGAGAGTACTGATCCTGCGTAGGGCCGACGGTAAAAAACGAGAGCTGCTGAGCCATGCTGGCCTTGTCCACGGAGAACGGGAGGGCCGGGGGGAATGGGCTGAAAGGGGAATCCCAGACAGGTGCAGGCTCAGTTTGAAAGCCTGACGTTGAAGGAGAGGCCGTGCCATAGATAGGGCTTCCATAGTAGTCAGAGGCACATGATGAGAGTGTTTCTTCTAGACAGCTAAGAGCAACAGATCCTGGGTAACAGCCATAGACCTGGAGATCATCCAGCTTAAAGGTTTGGTTCTGCATCTGTGGGCTGGGGCTCTCGGCCGCTGCAGGGTTGCCGAAAGAAACTGCAGAGGTCGACGGAGAGGTGGTAATCCTGCAGGAGTAGGCATCAAACTCCCCAATGTAGCCATTTCCCACCAAGGTGTTGATGCTGGGCAGTGAGGACATGGACAACTGGTCCTTTTGGCCGGTGATTTCCATCACCAGTTTGGCACAGTCTGGATTCAGGAGCTCAGAGCTTAAGTAGTTGTCATAGGGCAATGATGTCAGCTGGGTTTGTACGCAGGGCATCGCTAGAACAGAGGAAACAGTAATAATCAAATCATAAGCATTTTCAAATTGGTGCACCTAATTTCATAGCGATGCATTGTGAAGAACTGGGACTGACCCCTGATAAATGAAGCCAATTTTAGCCTTATTTGTTAAGTTTTCATTTTTTAAACCTTCCTCTGTAGCCATGTTAACAGTAGTCAATGTTAGCACAGGGAATGTGTGCTGTCTCGTTTCACCCGACATGCCATTTCTCTCGCTCCAGGCCCCATCGGTCCAGGTTGGAAAATGCAGAGGGTGGTTCAGTGGAGCGCTCAGATATTGTCAGATATTGTGTTACCGGCTGTTAATGCTTTGAAAAGCTCCTTCAGTGGAGGGCAACCCTCTCTGCGACAGAGCTTGTATTTCACCTTTGGATGAATGCCAGTCAGAATGGGCAAATGTCGTGGTGTGTGTGCGTGCGCGCATGTGTGTGAGGGGGCGTGTATCCACAAGGTTTAACACGTGAAGCACATCAATTAACACACTGATCCTTCTTTAAAACATTTACGAAAGTCAAATGACAGCTCTCAAGCTAAAGTTTTGATGTAATAAACATTTTTTT
This sequence comes from Hypsolebias longignatus, assembly GCA_031762435.1. Taxonomy (NCBI): domain Eukaryota; kingdom Metazoa; phylum Chordata; class Actinopteri; order Cyprinodontiformes; family Rivulidae; genus Hypsolebias; species Hypsolebias longignatus. The sequence goes on along the minus strand of JARVGV010001459.1, from coordinate 30,953,615 downwards.
TATGTTTGTGTTGTTACATTTACTTTTTAAAGACTTTTAAAGTAGCAACAATTGCAGACTGCACAAAGTTAATAAGATTGAACCTTTCCCACATGAATTAAATCAGATAAAATAGCTAAACTTGCACAAACTTGGGAAAATATGATTAAAGTTTTCACAGTATAGTTGCAATAGGCTAGAATATTTTACAGAATATTTTACTGAAACTATCTTTTCCATGATCTGGAAAATAACCCAAAGTAATGAATCACAATGCATATCGCTCAGCTCCCTGCATGCCAAAGTAAAAATAACTAAATAAATAAGTTCCTGGATAATTTGTTAAAGCTCTGAATATGTTAGGGATGACTGTCAGCTGGTCATCTGCTAAAATGTCTGAGTTAAAGAGAACTTTTGTGTTTGATTCGATTAGCAGTGGCAGCCATCTTGGATCAAATTGATCTGTTTTAGATATATACATTAATTGCTTTCTGTAATTTTCATGATGGTTCATGAGATATTTTGCTAACAGATAAACAAATCAAGACAGACAACAACCGTTTTTCAGTATTTGGTAAAGGACGTTAAGAGTGTAAGATAAGAGTGTAAACTAAATAAGAATCCCAGATTAACTGTGAGTTATTAACTATCTAGATTGAGCACATGCTTGTTTTATAAATAGAATTACATAACTGCAGTAGTTGAATTGAATTTATCAGCAAATTGCAGCTGCTACAGCAAAAGTTTTAACCATCAATCCATCCATCCATCCATCCATCCACTTTAAGGTTTTAATGCTAATCAAACCTTTAGTTTAAGTAATGAACACATCAGGTGATAGTTTGTAATGGCTGATATTTGAGAGTAAAGTTTAAAGCGAGAGTAAAAACCTTAAAAACATGTAAACATGCTAAAACGTTCTTAAAACCCTTAGAAAAGTAAATAATTCCTAAATACACAAATATCTAACTTTGCATTGACTTTCTTTACTTCGAGACAGATGAAAAGACAAACATGATCCTCGACCTTCACTCACCTGTTTGATGTGAATATCCGGATCCTGAAGCGTTTTTATTAACTCCAAACCGGACAACCAGGTGAGCTCACCTCTTCCAGCTGCTGTCAGCACACACACTCACACACACACACGCACACACCCACTGGTCCACGATCATACACACTCTGGGTCAGACCAACGCAGCCCGCACCACACGCTCCTGGTTTTGTTGACAAAAGGGCGGGTCTGTGCCCAAATATGGTGAAGGAGGGGTGATCCGTTCCGGGTCAGGGAGCCAATCAGCGTCGCGCATGACGTGCTGACGTTCTTCCGTGTGACGCAGGAACGGAATTCCATTGACGCAAGAGCGGAGCGTGTACGTTGTTCTTTTTATAGCCCGCGGCCTTCACGTGGGTCTATTACTGAATGAAAAAGACTAAAAATAACTCGGGTTTGGAGGCGCACACGTTATAATTTATTGGAAATGTAAATCTGGTGCATGTTTGAAATAGTAAGGCGTGGCATCACGTGATTAAACAAAAAGCATTTTGGTTCGTTTCCAAACTGCTGCCATGTTTTGTTTTTTGTTCACCAATATGTCAGTTTAACTTCAATACGAGCTAGAAGTTTAAGTTACCTTGCAAGTTATTATTTTAAACACATTACAGCAAACAATATACTGTATACAGAATTTTATATTATATTTTTATTTTTTATAATGTTTTATAATACTGTATTTTATATTTTATTATATTTTAGAGTCAATATTAAGCATTTTAGAAAATGACAGAATTAAAACTCAACATGCCCATTTTAATTATTGTTTTTCAAAAATCTGTCTATCACTTTATGATGAAATAATTTTTATCTGGGTCAGCTGATTTGGATTCTTTACAGCAAGATCCTGTAGTCAGTATCTTATCTGCACTGGACAATGGTCTCAAATGTTGCAGGTTGGAGAACCAGAAAGAAGTCCCCATGAGGGAGTAGAGCCATCTACGGGTCAGACTGAGGCCTAGTCAAGACTAGGTTTCAACCATCAAAATCAACTTAAACTTCAGTTGTTTTTTTTTGTTGTTGTTATTTTTACACTGGTTTAAATAAATATTTTGCGTTGAGCTAAACCTTGCATCACATACAGACTGCAATTATTATACTGCAGACCATCTGTCCGCACCCACACCTGATTATATGATAAAATGGGATTAAATTGTGTGTAAAGAGCATTCACATTGTAAGGTGTGAATGAAGCAAAATCCCATGGTCTCTTTAAATACAAACCAGATGTAGAATATAAATAACTTTTATTTTCAGGCCATGCTTATTCCAACCCCACAAAAAAAAATCAACTTCTGATGTCAACAAGATCAGCTTGAATGGATTTATTTGACCACTTTTACAAACATTTGTGTATTGTGTGCTTCTAAATAGAATTCCAATGTTCTTACTCTATCCTGTCTAATTCATAGCCAGAAAAAAAACACTATAGTTTAAAGCTTCATACTTGCATATACGTACTGTATTGTACAAAGAATTTTCATTTCCATAGATGTAGAGTATAAAGGCAACAACTTGACTGAACTGACTCAAAGATGGGCTGTGGCGAGTGCAAAATACTTTAATATTTTTTTAAATCTATATATTAGGATGAATAAACACAGGCTTCTGTCATGTTTTAAGTCCAAACATGAGGGAGAAAAAACACCCCCACTTTAAAACTGACAGAGCAACCTTCAGTGAACAGGCCTGCCTTGAAGCCTTCAGGATCTAGTTCACAAAGGCTGCCATGTTTTGGAATCAGAATCTGTGCACCAGGGACTTTAAGTTCTGCCTATCCTCTCCTACACACAATAATGGTGCCAGTGACCTTTACTTTAATTATGAATTAACTAATTATGTACTGGATTAGAAAAAAAATATTTGAAGATGCAGCAAAACAAGAACAAAAGTCAACACCTTAAAAATATTCCAAGGTGTGCTTTAATTGTTTAACTGTTTACGTGTTGAGGGCAGGACTAGCCTACAAGGAAGGGTGGTTGCATTCCACTTTCAACTTGCAGGTTATCTTGTCTGAGGTCTAGATACTCAGTCTGTGGTTTAACTAACCTTTACTCTACAGCTGGTAATTATTACGCTACCTTTCGTTTACCTCAGAAGTTGGAGTGCTGCCACACCCAACGTGCTTCATTTGTTAGTTGGATAACTAATGGGAGTTGCTCACTGTCGTGCTCCATCAATGTGATAATGAAGCATTTCTTCATGTTTTATATTCAAATACTGTATTTTCTAACGGAGGATGTAAAGGACTATTATATGCTAAACAGATTTAATGATATACCAAAAGGTAAAAGTTAATTAAAGGTAATTACTGCAGCTGTATCATCATGTTTCATGTGTGAGGCAGCCATATTGGATTTTTGTCAGCACTAGTGAATAATATTTGATTTTCTGACTTGGAGGAAAAGGGGGAGTCTTAAAGTGAGCCTTAATATCTTAAGTGAAATGTAATAAAAGTAAAAATCCTGACTCTGACTCAAAATATGACAGCTAACCACGTGAAGTCAAGAGATGCACCCAGCGCTGACAGGTCATCATCGCAGAATTCGCACTATGGATGCCACCACCACAGCTGCCGATGTCCATTTGTCATCATTAGTTGAGGCCTACTCTAATACCCCTTATGACATAACATCTCCACAACAACCAGACAAACCAACATGTCTTTGTGGCTCTCAGGGAATTTTTGTGTGCAGGTCAGCTTGTGTGAAGAAAGAAAGCGGTGTACTCAGACACCTGCTCAGGCAACAGTTACATGAGAGCTACAGGGTTTGAGCCTGACGCTCGTTTAAGTATGAACATAAGTAACAAACTGGACACATGATCTTTTTATCCTTTTCACTTTCCGTCACATCAGGACACACATACACGTTCACAGTATCGCAGCTGCTAATTAGGGGTATCATAGTAAAAGGGATCATGTAACTTTAGCCAAATTTACTTTACTACAACTCTCCTGAATGTTTCAAAATGCCATTAAAACATAGACCTGCATGATAAATATTTAAAAATATTCTTGTTACCTCTTGAACGTTCCACATTTTGTCACGTTTCAACCATCAAATTTTCCCACTGGGATTTAATACACGGTGATAAAAACAAGTTTTTACAATTAAAAAGCTGAGCTGTCAGTTTGAGCCATTTGAAATTTATCTAAAGTTTGGTTCCCAGTTCCCTCTCATGTTTTTTTCCATCGCCTGCAGTGTTTGTTTTTTTTATAGCACTTGTTTCTGTGTGATGTTTTCTTGGAAGCGACCCTTTGCTGTCATCTCTTTATTTCCTCGTTATTTCTAGGTTAGCCTTTTTGCTCAGTTGCATTCGGGCCTAAAAAAGTCCGACCCGGCTCGACCCTAACACGTAGGCATTTTTTTCCGAGCCCGACCCGACTCAACTAATTAATTGTAATTAGAGGCCTGAACCCGAAATTTAAAAAAATAATAATAATAATAATAAAAACATTTTTTAAATTAAGCTTTTACTGCGTTTGTAAGCAAATCAGTTTGACATGGTAGTTTTAAAAATGTAACAAGTCAGAGTCAGAGTCAGTCAGTCTTGTTTATTAACAAGTCACCAAATGGATATTACAAAACGAATAGCTAAAAAAAAAATCAACTGTAAAGATCTGCTGTTATACAGATGAACAAAAATACTTTTAGAGCAAAATTATTTGGAACAATATAGAACACGTCTATTTTAATTGAACGCGCTTCTCGCTTCGGCTTTTGTAGCTTCAGATGCTGCAACTTCCTTCAACCCAGATGACAGCAGGGTGTGGAGCGGGACGTGCACGGCCAATGATCCGGTTGTCCATCTGAAGTTTAACGCAACTATTTTTTTACCTCTTTCAACATCCAGTCGGACCTGAGCATGCACCTGACCTGACACACATCAGCAGGTTTCACTATGTTGGCTTTGTAGAGTGACTTCTCCTGTTTTTAGCTTTTGTTTAACACTTTCCAGCTCCATTATGTTGCTTGTTGTGGGTCAATAGCAAATCCTCAGATGTGTGATAAAAGAAAAGGGTGGGCAGGGCCACATGTGCAATTAAAACTGCATCAAAAGCCCAAGACCAACCCCGCCGGCCCATCAAGCACATCATTTTGGCCTAACCCGGCTTGAATTTCAGGTCGGGTCAGGTTGGGGGCTCAGGCCAAAAATCACAGCTCACGTTTGGAATAAGATTTCACCGACTCATAGAAATTCATTAAGTGGGCCACACACAAGCCTCCAACATATGCTCACTGCTGAAGAAATACTCCAGTCAGTGCACTTATTTAACTAATTTCTCATGAACCACTGAACAGATTTTAATGAAAACTTAGAAACTTAATCAGCTGCACATCTATTCGACTAACATTTAGATAAACACAAAAATTAGTCAGAGTCAGTTTCTTTATTTGTCATTTGCACCACATGTGGTAGAATGAAATTGTGTACACAGGGTTTCATTACATCCAACAAAAGTACAAAATGTAAATAAAATAAAATAAAATAAAAACAATTATAAAATCTAAGATAGGAGCCAAGAAAAATGCTAAACTAAAAATGCACTAAGCACTGGTAAAACAATATGCCAAACAACAGCACAAACATGAGTCTGTGTGAGCAGATGAGTACGTATGAACACTGCAACATGAAACAGATCAGCAGCAACATGAAACAGATCAGCAGCAACATGAAACAGATCAGCAGCAAC
>JARVGV010001459.1:30937583-30947786 GCA_031762435.1 Hypsolebias longignatus | reverse complement strand
CAGCTCTCCAGGTGTTCCACCTCCTGCCTGTAGCTGGACTCATTGTTGTTTGTGATGCATCCCACCACAGCTGTATCGTCTGCAAACTTTACAATATCCATTTAAAAATGACACTAGATCAGTGAAATTTACAGACAATGAGCTCAAGTTTGATATGGGAAAGTCATATGCTCCAAGAGCAAACACGTCTGGTGAGATCTCAAAATAATGCAGTGGATTGCACAAATTATTTGTAAGGTTCGACCAAAACGAGTCTTCTCATCCTAAGATGAGCTCACTCTCACAAAAAGGCGGTGGGTGTCATACACTACATTCCTTTTAAGAAATGATTGGCCCTTGGAGTGATTTTGTCTACTCAGTAAAGAAAAATATGTTTGTCCATTATTCTGGTTAAAACATTCAAATAAATCTTGCCTGCTTTCAGCATTCAGTCTTCCTCCATACAGTTTAAGCACATTCAGAGTCATCTGTCAGAACAATCAAAGGTTGCAGAGATTAAGTGTAGATACTAGACTGAGGAACAGCTTCTACCCTGAAGACTCATAAATCCCTAACCCAGAAAATAACTGTAATGCCACTTTAACTGGTGATATGGGACTTATCTGAGCTCACCTTTATGCTGCTGTATTCATACCCATCTGCTCACTAGACTCATGTTCAGGCTGCTGTTTAATACAAGGTAATATTTTACATTAGTGTTTAGCATATATCTTAGATTCTTGTTTACTCTTTCTTTTTATACTTTATATTTTTGCTATTTTTGAGTGTAACTGGGACTCTGAATACACAATGTCGTTCCACCTCATGTACCACGTTGATGCGAATGACAGTAAAGAACCTTGAATATTCAGCAATGATATTAAATAAAAGACTCAAAGACAAATTAGTCTAAATAAAATTTAATGGCAATGAAAGATTACATTCTTTACTTTTTCTTTAGTCCACTTTGGGTTGATATAAGAATATAATGCATCATTTCAATGTGATGTTGCATGATTTATTTATTTTTTTCATTTGAGAATACAACATGGTCAAGAAGAGACATCCAAATACACAAATACAGTACACAATTTTTACTTCAGGACAAAACAACACATCAATACTAAAATGTACACAAGAACCCTAAAATCACAAGATTGGCTTCAGTGAAAAAAAAAAAATACACAAAATTTTTAAATTTTGGGGCTTACAACTACATTTTGGCATGATTTCATCATCAGAAATAATATTTAATTAAAGGGAGAGCATCATGACAATACGACAAAGGTGTAAAATGCTAAGAATTTTATCCTTGTGTTGGGGAAAACATATTCTCGCTTTATCTCACTTACTCGAAAGGAGCCACACAATGAAAGGAGATTTTTAACCATTTCTTTACTTGCAAGGACAGATTTTCAGGACAGGTTACAGAAATATACTGGAAGTACATACATGAAGCCCAGTCACAAGAATCTGACCCGGGGCAGCGTGTGAAGCTTGTTTTTATACATTTATCAGTTCAGTCAACTCACAGACACAGAGGCAACCTTGGAGTGCCAGCTGCAGGCATCAGCCTTATCCAGCTCCTCATTCAGCTTTCTACTAACCCAAACATATGATTCACAGGCAGAGTTAATATTCTCAGTCATAGTAGTTAAAAACATGCAGAACCTTTGATGAAAAATTCCCCAACAGCTTGTGTTCAGAGCCTCTTAACACACTAAAAATAGCAGGACAATGTTGACTATAATGGTGGTAAAATTGTAAAAGCAACCTCAAAACATTAAAAAAATAAGCTAAATATGAGATGCTCAAAAAGTCCTCATATATATAAAACTTTTTTTTTTTAATGCTCTCACAAACATGGACACGCTGATCATGAAAGATGAACGGTTTATGTTATTAATCGACAAAGAAAAAAAACGCTGTACGGTAAACCCTTTAAACATGATTCACCCACAAACAACTGTGATGTCAATGAAGACCACAAATTTATAAAATGCTAATTAATGTATACACTTTTGTTCTTTCATTGAGGGAGGCTGTGGCTGAGCGGTTAGATCAGTCATCCTCCAATGCAAGTATTGGGAGTTCGAGTCCACCAGCAATCACATGCCGAAGTGTCCCTAGGCAAGACACTGAACCGTGTGTGTCCCATCACTGATTATTCTTTGCACAGAAGTATTGGAGTGCTGTATGAATGGATAAATGAGGGCACAGATTGTTGTAAAGCCTCAGAGTATCTTGATAAAATAGGAAGGTGCTATATAAGTAATGTCCATTTTCATGCAGACATGTTGGATCACATTTAGGTGGCACACACTACTAGCGATCAAACTGAAGACGTGTGAAGATTGAGTTTTTGATCATCCACATGTTGGAACAGTTTTTTAAACAATGAAGCAGGAGATAAATGCAAAAGACACACGTACACGTAATTAAACACAATCACACGTTCAACATTGAGCTGAAATACTCTGTGGCAACGCTTCTGCAGACTCGAGGACGTGCTGGATTCTTTACTTGAGGTGAAAGAAGCTCGATGTTTTGGTTGGTGGAGCCAGCAGCATGCTAGCCTGGTTCTTGTGAGTTATGTGGATCTAAAATGAATATATAAAACAAAATCAGAGAGAAAATTGCATTTATAATGAGTCTCTGTTTTTAACAAGACCTAACTCGGGTGAATGCCACTTCACTTTTTGTTTGGGGAAATGTCTGAACTGTTTTTGGAATGTATACCTGTATATTTTTTCAGGCGTACACTTCAAACTATTCTCAGACGTGCTAACAAGAAAACACAATTGTGACTAGTTTTTCTGTTAAAACAATAGTTCATGTCATTAGAAGTGAGGTTCTGTGAGTGTTATGAACAACTATCATCCTACCTGCTGTAGATAGCTCCTTACATGACCTCAGGTTGGAGAAACAGTTCACCTTTGACCAGAGTTATGGTCAGGGTGGAGCAAAAATCCAAAGTGGATTGTTACCGTCTTAGACCATCTTCTTAAATATTTTATAAGGGTTCATGTTAATGCCATCAATTGTTACTTCACCATCAGTTTTGCTTTACACAGTTATCTACTTGGATTTTTTGTTGTTTTTGTTTGCAGGTAAAACATCTGCAGCAACTAGCTGTAGCACTTCCAGTGCAGCTTGGTGCACTTCTGGCAGGAAAACTATAATATCGCTGTTGGAATGCCTTGTTATTCAAAACTGATGGTGATACAAATGTTTTTAAAATACTGGTGGCATTCACATGAACAGTCATGATGTTTTTTGTTTGTTTGTTTTTAATATGAGTTGTTTTAAGACAACATAAATCTACTTTGGTCTTGGTTCTAGGTCGACCTCGGCGCCCCTCCAGAGTGTTTACGAACCTCACCAGAGGGAACTGACTGATTATGCCATTATTATCAGAACACTTACAGTGCCTCTGGGGTGTCCTTGGACACACTCACCTCTCTTGTCGTCTCCCCTCCCCTGTGGAATGTTTGTGCCACTATGTGCTTATGTGCGGGGTGGTTTTTTTTAATGTCAGGCTCTCTCTCCTCGGCCAAGGAGTGAGAGTCTGTTAGGATTTTTTTTTTTAATTTTTTGCCTCCAAGTCCTATACACGTGTCACTTTCATTACTTTTTGTCTGTAAAGACTGAATGAATGGTCTTGGCTCTACTGAACTAGCTGTTTAGTTTGTCAATATGGTCAGAAATAAATACTTTTTTTCTAAAGCACGTTTGTCCAAAGAGCTATCTCCAACAGGTAAGATATTAATTGCTCATAACTATTCCAAATAATGCTCCCATTCCCCTCCTTCAAAATATCTAAACTATTCCTTTACAATTTTTCATTGTAACCATTATATCATCCAGTTCATTGTAATTTGGTGTTTTGTTTTAACTTTGGCATGACTGTTGATCAGTCTTAACAGGTTCATGCTGCAGGACGTGCATTTCTCAGTAATAATGATAAGAGTTACATTTAGAAAAAACAGAAATTAGTTAAAAATCAAGAATGTGTCAACAAATTATTTGTCACTTTATGTCTTGTTCGCGTGTACTTTGTACTTACAGCTGTGTTCAGACCACTGCTTGTTCAAAAACCATTTTATAAAATTGGGAATTACAAATATCCTTGCGCAAATATTTAAAAATGCTCATGGCGGATAAGTGTATAAAGTCAAAGCTCTGTGCAAAAATTAATATGGATAAACACAAGTTCAGTAAATGTACACCAGAAGCCCTGAACAGACTAGTAAATGTTCTTAAACGTGCTCAAATTTGCCACTGAGTAAGTTTGAACATTGCGACTTGGATCAAACATCTGTATAACTCTTAATTCAGTATTTCCTACACTAATAACACTCACGGTACAAGGAGGCTGCATCCAGGGCTCCCCATCAATCTGCATGGGCAAAGCTCTGGTAGTCCTGCATGGATCAAGAATGGGACGTTTTATAACTCTATCACTGACACGGCAAAAATAATTACCTTAATGTGCTGAATGCAAATGACAAGAACACTTGATCATACACAAAAAGGATATATATTATATTAATCGAAGTGTGATAACAAGAAAAATAAATTCTAATCAATATGAAAATGATTACTTGGACTATGTCAACAAACAAACTGCATTCTTTGCAACAATAACCTTAGACAATCTTGTTTTGATTGTTGTCTGATCATTTCTTGTTAAATGTGTGGGTCTTTTATCAAACTGATCACACATTTCATCACTTTGTGTTACAGCTGGAGACAAAAGCTCAGCACCTGATGGAAAGCTGAGACGTCTGTGCCAGTCTGTGCCCGGCGTTCTTCATCCTAGTGTAGATCTGGCCCATCTCTAAAACTCCTTCCAGCCCCACCACCTCAAAACGCTTATCGCTTATGTCTGAAGAGTAAAGATACAGGCATGTCAAGTTGAAAGAATTATTAAAGATTGGGTCAATCTTAAAAACAACCAGGCAGATTATTATTATTTTGTCTCCATATATAAGAGTAAAGAAAAACTCAAGACTCACCTTGTGGGACTGTTTTCAGAACTTCGGGGTCAGTGATAACCTGGTTAGGCCCCGGCTCTGACGGACCATCGGACTTCTTGGATTCGCCCCAGAGGTTGGAGCCTCCATGCATGCTGGGGATGTTGAGGACAGCTATGCCCTCTAAAGACACATTGTTCAAGTTGAGCTGTTTTCCACAACACTATATAAAATAAAATAATAATAAGAAAACATCTGCACATTAATCCCAAGTTGTTCTATTTGGTAAAACAGCTGGATGACTGCAGGAGAAACTCTAACCTCGATAACAAGACACTCTTTTAGCTTCTTGCAGGAGGCAGAGATGGACTCAGAAGTAGCAAACTCCAAATACCTAAATTTGTTCTTCATCCTTGAACACAACAAAACAAGGAAGAGGTTAGGCTTAAAGCAACGGACCGTTCATGATGAAAGGTCAAATATAATGCAGCTAAGAACTGTTTTAGCTGTGAGTGGTTCTGATGGAAAATAAAGGTGAAAATGATGATATTAAGGCTAATGTCCACACCTGCTGTTGAACCTCTGGGGATGCTTCTCTCTCATGGAGTGAAAACGATGAGCAATAGACGCATCCTGTATGACGTTCACACAAACGTTCACAATAAATCATTCACGTCTCTGTGGACATCAGCAGTTGTTTGTGTTTAAAGGAGGCAATAAATACTGATGTGCGGTGCCCTCCATACTGAATGGATGACTCACCACGCCAATAGAGAAGTAGTTGTTGATGATTTCATAAGGAACAGGGTCTCCTGCCTCCTGAGGGTCGTTTGGGATCACCTGGATGCTCCAACGATCCAAAGGGATCAACTCACTAGCTTCAATCTCCTTCAGGATTTCTGTCAGGTCTGACCCCTCGTAACCTTTTAGGGGGTTACATCAAAAAACAATGTACCATAACAAGTTCACTGAACGAGTTATGCACACGTTGTTAGAGGTAATGTTTGAGTGTTGCACCTCCTCCCCAGCGTAGACAGCGAGCCATGTCATTCCCAGTGCCCAGGGGCAGAACAGCCACTGGAGGGCGTACCTGTAGATCTGCTTTGTCTGAGATCACAAGAATTTCATTTCATTTAACTTTAGTGATGGTAATTTCAGTCTCCTCTTTGAAACTCAGAACCACGTCCAGTACCTATAGCATCCAGGAGCCACCCAACGGTGCCATCTCCTCCGCACACCAAAATCCTGAACTGATGCAGATTTCTGAAGAAGTGGAGTCTATAAAAACAGAGTTGGTATCAATAATGATAAAAAAAAAAAAAAAAAAAAAAAAAATTAAATGGTGTGAACATTTAACTGCAAGTTTCTTTTGTACTTTACCCTGGAGCAGGACCTCCGTTGGACAAATTGTACACCTGACGTGGATTCAGCAGACCCTGAAACTTCCTGAGCACCCTGCAAAAAAATAAATAAATAAAATAAAATAAATAAAAAAATAAAGATAAAAAAAGCAACAACTGGGAAATAAACTGAGATACAAAAAGGTTTTGCCACAGTATCTAGTGTTAAAATGAAAGATCGTATGTTTTAAAGTTGAGTACCGGTAATATTGTATTTAGTTACAAAGAGCTTCTTGAATGACCTCAGTTTGTGGAAAGAAAGTTTTATTTTGACATGGCTGAGGAGCTAATAGCTAGTTTGAGCTTGGGCAAAAAGCAGTGGATCATTGCCAAACCAAATTATAATAGTAATAATAATAATAATTATTATAATAATAATAATAATTCCAGAACTTCATAGCAGTTGGTGTTAACACTGTTTTATTAATCTGGACTATCAATTCTAAACTACAGGATTACATATTTGCATTAAATTCTGTAGCTGATTGCAGATAGGTACAGCAGCAGCTAGCTGTAGCACTTTCTGTGCAGCTTGGTACAATTTTTGCTGGATAATCATGTGTTTTTTCTGCTAGAATAACCATATAATGCAAAACTAACAATGATGTAAAGATTTATAAAATAGTGTTTACATGAACATCTATTAAAGTCTTGAGTTTGTTTAAGACAGCAGCAATCCACTTTGGTCTGGCATCACTCAGACTGGCCATTCGCTCATGAATAAATTATTTCGCCAAACTGAAGTTGTTACAAATAATTATTGATCAAAACCTTAACCACAGCACCCCTCTTCTAAAGATCTCTGAAACATCCCAGTGTACATAGCTAACGTAACTTCTTCAGTTTTTCATGTTTACGGTGCAAAACTGTTATTTATTTATTTATTTTTTTATTTTTTTACCGTTCACCCTGATTCCCTCCACTTTTAGGATTTACAAACACCAGCAAAGGATGAGTGTCAGGAACAGGAGCAATCTATGAAAACACAACAGATTAATATATGTCTTCAATCAAAAATAAATAAAAATAAAAAGACACACAGATGTGGTGCCATTAGGTACGAGGTGATGTTTACTTTGAAAATACTGGTAATCAATACATGATCAAAATTATGGACTTGTTTAGTTAAAAAAAGGGAAAGAAAAGTATTTTAACTGAAAAAACTACCAAATTTTGCATGGAGAGCCTCATTACTAATTAAAGAACAATAATAAACACTGCAGCAGAGTAAAAGTTATATACTGTACTGTATACAGTATTATATCGGTGCCAAAAAAATCCATGTTCATTATTTCATTCAACACATTAAACAGATACAAAATATCATAGGTTAACTGTGTATAGTCATTCTGGTTCACTCTCTGGGGGTCTCTCATTAAAATCTCAAACTCTCCCAAAAGCAACACCACAGACACGGTGAATGCACATAAACAAAAATACACATGTGGTTTTAAAGTGATTGTAGGAATGTTTGATACAGCGAGGACAGACCTGCAGGATTTGACCATCAGGAGTGACATTCAGCAGTTTGGTGTCCTCCTCCTTCTGCACAAAGGTTACCAACAAACAGACAGTTCTCTAACGCTGTTCTTAAACTTTAAAAACATCTTTAAACTGTTTTCTCATTACCTTTGAAGCGGTATAGATGGCCCATGGAGGCAAAATATGGTCCTTCAGAGGCCCGCAGTCACATTTCGGTATACCACGAATGATGCACTCTTCGTGACGCTTAAAAAGAAACAAGTGATCACAAACATGTTGTCCACTGTTTCGCTATGTGCATACCGTATTTCCTGGCAAATACGTCGCAGATTTTTTTGCATAGATTTGTCGGTCCTGCGACTTCTATGTCCAAGCAGCTTATTTATGATGTTTTTCATATTCATAATGCAATTTTTGACTTAAATAAAAAGAACTAACAGACTTAAATAAAAAGAACTAACAGCGAGTCCTCCCATGCATGCTCGCTTCACTGAGCTGGTGCAGGCGGAGGAACGCTGGAGAGCTAGTGGCTTTAGCCGCGATGGATGAATGGTGCTGCACAGGAAAAATTAAGCTGTTTTGACCATTAAATAAACGCATAATAAATGCGACGGGTCAGCGATTACGCATAATAAATGCGACTTATACGCTGAAGTGACTTGTGTATTTTTTCCTCTTCATTATGCTTTTTTTGACTGATGCGACTTATACTCCGGTGTGACCTATATGCCAGAAAATACGGGTAACTATCCAAAAGACCACCCTCACCATTTCTTGGCACCACACACAACGACTCCCTCCTAAAGTTTTGATCTTCTTGAAGCACACCTGACACTTGCTGCCGTTACAGTCAGCCTTGATCCAGTCATGAGTGGCTTTCTGAAACATAAAAAAGAAGCGTTACGCTACCGTTGCTATCAATTCTGTTGCCTTTTTCTTTTACTCATGCAGTGCTGACAACTCTACTCAGATCCCTTTGATTTGGGACAATTTTACTTTTCTTTATAGTGAAAATAAGACAATTTTTGGGGGGGCGATGTTCTTTATGGCCAATCAAAACAACCATCTCTGGATTAGTCTGGGACTATAAAAAAATCAGAACAGATCCCACTTTTCTCCAAAGCAGCTGCAGAGGTCACAGCCAGCCTTGGATTTATGGTATTTTCAGTAAACATCAGCTTGACAGATGGGCATCTCCAGATAAAACATCCACAAAGCAAAACGTAGCTCAAACATCCACTTCCAGCGAAGAGCTGGCTGTCTGTTGTGCTCCACTACAAAATGTTGTAAAACCGTGAGTTGTGGCCCTGATGTCAGATTCTGAAAAAGCAGATTGAGCAGACCATTGTCTGTGCTTGTGCAGAATTAGTATGTTTACCAGATGTGTGGAGCAGACTGTTCCAGCTGTAATCCGCACTTAAAAAAACACTGATGGGATGCACTTACTCGCTAATGCACTGTAATGTTCCCTGACGTTCAAGTATTTATTGTCGTTTAGCCATTGGCGGGTTAAAAAAAGAACTGGAGAAGTGACATAAATGGGTCTTCTTATACACATCTGTGACATCATTTAACATAGAACTGATATTTGCTCGTAAGTGCCGCCGTAAATCCGAAAAGCAGAAATACAACCAAACCAGCTGAGGGAAGTGAAAATGAAACGTGATCGTTGGGTTCCTTACACCGGTTTCCTGTTTGGATTTGACAAAGGTGCGAGCGCAAGGGTCGGGATTGTTGTTGGCACACTGGTTGTGGACGGTGTACTTGCAACCTGGGAGAAGAGACAATGGGCAAAAGGAAAAGATAACATGAAGTAATAAGAAAGGCTTTGACACTGTCAGAAGACAGGAAGTGGCCCCAGAGGGGCAGGAGTGCCCCCTGTTGACAGCACTGAGCTCTTACAGTTGCAGCAGAGTCCCTGCTTCCCCAGGCCGAGCAGCATGCTCCTACACACATTGCAGTAGGTTGGCCTGTTAAAATGCTTCAGCCTCCAGATGTGCTGCCCATCCTTCTCTGTCATCTGGTGGAGAGAAGAAAAGAAAAGGAACCTAAATTTGTAGCCAACAACAAAACTTGTGAAATGTTCTGCGGTGGATGTTTTTGGGGGCGTAGGTATACCTTCAGTCCGAGCAGCACAAGTAAAGGGATATTGTTCATGCCTCCCTTCACCCACTCCTCCAGAGTGACCGTGCCACTATCATCTACATCTATGGCAGTCATCATGTCTTTGAGGACCTGTCAAAAACCCCAAAACTCAAGTTTAAAATGACATAATATTCAGTAGTCCCTCGTTTAACATGGGGGATCTGTACCCTGAAGCCCCACAATAACTGAAAAACTGCAAAGTAGTAGTAGTACAAGCAGTA
>JARVGV010001459.1:30906599-30920934 GCA_031762435.1 Hypsolebias longignatus | reverse complement strand
CCAGTTTACGACCGTATCGGTATTCGACCGGGTTGTTGGAACGGATCTCGGTCGGAAACCGGGGACTACCTGTATATGAATCTGAATAGTTAACGTGACTGTAATTTTCCAAAAATAATCACGTATTTACCGACCGTACTTGTGACCTGTCCAGGGTGTACCCCGCCTCTCACACACCGATGGCTGGGACATGGGCACCAGACACATCTGTGACCCAAAATGAATGAATGGACGGATGGATGGACGGACAGACTGACGGATGGATAGATAAGTATTTTACTGCTAATTTGAACAGTATTTTTGCTTGAAATGCTCATTGCTACCATAAGTCACAGCTCAAATAGTAAAGCAACATTCATGTTTTAAAGACAACCATCTACTTTATTTGTGTGGCAAACTGGTAATTATTAGAGAGTCAATGGTCTACACTTCCATCCTAGTGACAAAATGTAAACAGAGGTTATCTCACAACGAGCAGACATGGTTCCAATATTTATGAAGCCTCCGGCTTCTCGGGGTAGCTCTGTTGGCTGCCAGCCTCTTGTTGCAGAGCACACTGTATTATAGACGACACCCAAACAAACACATGTGATGAAGCGTCTCTTCAGATGCCCTGGCGTTGTGCCAGCTCACTTCAATGTTCCACCTTGAGCAGGGGGAGCTTAGGGCTAATGTTAGCTCTACATTCCCACTCATCTTACTTGTCAGCTGCTTTACTTCCAACAGGAAGGGGGCTTAGGTTTCCTGAAGCAAGTTCTCTGTCGCCAGCAACAAAAATTTCAAGCCAAGTATGCCACTGGATATGGGCATGTAGTAAATCTAGTATCAAAAATGAGATCCTAATCTTTTCAAACATATGGGGTACGCAACTGCAGCTAGCAACACACGCTTGTTTTAAAGTAATAGCACTTTAGCGAAACAAGTTGGTGCACAGAGCCTTCTATTTTAATTTCCTGAACAGATAAATGAACCAGCTCATCTCTTCAGGCAGAAGTCTATTTATGCAACCTTCACTGAATTGTCTATCTCGATGATGCTAACATCAGCTACTTTTGAATACTCAGCCGTATTTGTGTGACTGTCACATCACAACTTGGTGGCTGGGGATAGGACAGCTGTTACCAATGCTGACAGCTCCTTATCCATCTGCCACTGTGAGACAAACACAAGCCTCTGATGCTTCACCCACAGACCCCCCATTAGCTCCCTCATGAAGTCTATTTCAGCTTTCATGGACAAAACAGCTGCCCTAGAGTCGACACCGCACTGTTTTTAGACACTCCAAAAGGTTCAGTTCAAAGTTAAAAAAAAGTTCTCCTCTATGTTCTCCCCTACATCTGTTGTCAATGAAGCAATGGAATGCATATTCCCAGAAGCCTCTTCGTGTGGGTTCAGATAGGAGCAGAAAAGCAGGTCAGACAAAACCAGTTGTGAAGAATCGCCACAAAATATCACATACCAAGCAAATGTGTAACAATCTACTGATTGGGTTTAAAAAGCAAAGTTCAAGGCTGGATATTTGACGAGAGAAACGGCACTGATTGTTCTCAAAGAGCAAATAAGACTCTGTTAAGTCGGAGAATCAGCAGATGGGTCGAGGAGGTCAGACCAAATGACAGGACAAGTGCCGTGAGCAACTGTGTGACAGGAGCTGAGACAGGCTCTTCTGGCCCACAGAAGACAAGGAGTGTATTGTAGCAGCCCTAGTCTCATACCAGCGCACAAAAAAAAAAAAACAGACTTGCACATGCAGCTGCATGACTTTGTGAGGAGGAGGAGGGAAAAAAAAGGGCCTTGGCTACTATTAAACATTAAACACAAGAATAGATTTTCTATCATCAATATTGAGTTTCTCTTTCTAGCAGCTTCAGATTTTGGTGGCTTTTCTCAGTGCTAGGTTTTGCTCTAACAAAAAAATAATAAATAAAAAAAACCCTGTTTTTATTCAAGTTTTGTTCTAAAAGTTTGGAACTAAAAATACTTTTCTAAAGTTTTTCTGGTAGACAACAGACTTTAAAAACAGTAAAGCATTTCATACTGATGTAACAAATCACTATAACATAAGTTCTTTACACAAAAGTCAAAAATTGCAATATATTATATATTTATTTATTCCGTTATAATCCAGCCAAGTAACTGTAACAAATAACAGACAAATTTAAATGTACCAAGTACTTTCAGACTGTAACTAATCTGATCATTTGAGTCAAGTACAAACGCCTTTCAGTATCACTAGTAAGCAAACAGAATAAAATCAAGATATCCTCTGTAAATAGTTGTATACAATAGAGTGGGTTTAGTGGGCAAACCAGTGGGTTTCAACAAGTGAAAACCGTGATGAAAGGATGTGGCGCCAGTGCCATTCATGAAAGGCTGGTGACAACCTGCAGGGATGAAAATGCTTCCCTCAGCCTATATTCAGCAGACTGTATTCTGAGGTTGCAAGCTGCGTTGCATTCCAGCCACCAGGATGCTGTAAAAATGTTTTTTTTTTAGTATGAGGCAAAGTACAGGTAGTCCCCGGTTTATGGCCGAGATCCGTTCCTACGGCCCGGCCGTATACCGATTTAGACTTAAACTGGAACTGGTCACACGTGGCGGCCGTAAACGTGCATTTTAGACTGAAAACAAAACCGAACCTAAACGGCGATCGGTAACGGCTTTTTAAACACGTTTTTTTCAATGTAAAACAACAACTGCGCACTTAGAACGCTGTTTTAATGTGTTTTAACGTGTTTCCAAGCAGTTAGCTAACAAAATACCCTAAAAAAAACAAAAAAAACATAAAATGCTGCATAAAAAAGTCCGTGAGGTGTGATGACGTCACTGGGGGCGGCGGCCGTAAACGCGAAATGCCGTTAACCGATGACTCCGTGAACCGGGGACTACCTGTACTTGAATTAACAATTTTTTTGTCCCTAAGATTAAAAAAATAAACTAGCACCTACTTTCTAATTTGACATAAAAATCTCGTGTTTAAAGCAGTGCAAAGCAAAGCATGACATCTAAGAAACCATTCTTTATTTTAGAATAACGATATTCTGAAACACGTGTAAAAATCCCAACACTTTCTCAGATTTGCTTTTTTTCTTTTTGACAATGTGCACGAGAACCATTTGAACAGCATTTGTTTTTTGTTTTTAATGTTTCAAGTTTAAATAGATTTGTGGTTCTTGCTTTCATTAGCTGGTGTTTCAACAACTTCTATTCAAAAACCAAAAGCCTGAAATCAAGCAAATTAATAAAAATGAGAACAAACAAGAATATATCAACAAAAAAGGGGGTTCTTACATGAAAAAAAAAAGCAGCAGCATACCTTTATTATTATTTTAAATTAATTTAATAAGGTTGTAAATGACATCTGAAATCTTTAAATGTAGAATAGATACTTACATTAGGGACAAATAAACTCATGTTTGTGAAGTGTTTAAAAATGATGGATAACTGGAGCATTTATTTTTTCTGCTAATAATGCTTCTTCTTCTTTAAGGGCACTGTTCTTGACAGAATTGACTTCAATGTGGAGCATGCTTGTGTTAAAACAGAAGAGGGGTTGAAACAGTTACAAAAGGTAAACACGAAACGCTTGCATGTAAATATATTTACATTTTAACTAACAGAACTACTGAAGGAGGTCTCTGTCGTCTCTGGACAGCAGCTGTAGTTAGTTTAGCTTCACTGGATGGCTTTTATTGCAAACAGACAGAAAAGTAATTTATTTGGACCGCTACTGAAGTTAGCCATCCCCGGAAAACTATTGATGAAAAGCAGCAGCAGCAGGAGGGTTTCAGTTTTCACCAGCCGTGAAGGAAGCTCCACATGAGCTGACCACAGCTGGTCAACTGTGAAATAAATGAACATGAACCGAGAGAGGAGAAATTAAACACTCAAGCATCAGAAATGCTGTTAACTAAACTGTCAATCCGTTGCTTTTTAAAAAAAAAATATTTTATTTTTCCACTCTCTAATTTCCATAATTGTTTAGGCTCTTAATAAATGAAGTGAGACGAGCACAGGTTGGTCATTCTTAGAGGAGGAGCTCCTCTCTGGTGTTAAAGTGTAGCAGAAATGGGTGAAAGGTTAAAAACCATGACTTTCTGCCTCCAGAGAGACAAAAATCAGCACAATGGAGACCGTGTTTATATGATTTACTAATAATAAATTGTCTTGTTTTGTTAATGGAACAGTCCAAATCTTTTAAAGTTGGGTTCTGAGGAAAGGTTATGAACACATATCTTACACTGTTGTAAATGGCTCTTTGAACGACTTCACATTGGGGGAAAAGCATTTAATTCTGACCAAAACTAACTTGAGAACAGCTACTTACAGTAACTTCAGTATCAAAGAATGTTTAAAGCATTTTCTTTTACATTTCTTTAAAAAATTCAAACGATTGTGAATTTTTTTATTTGAAAGTTTCTAGCACTAATCTTTTTTCTCTTTGCAGGCGGAACAGTATCAGAAGAAAAACAGGAAGATGCTGGTCATTTTGATCCTTTTTGTTATAGTTATTGTTCTAATTATTATTCTTTTCGGAACAAAGTTTAAGTAATCCATTCCTTCAGCTCGACTTGTTTGGGTGTTTTCGTCGTGTTTATGCGTGGACTTGGACTCGATTCTGCTCTAAACAAACATTTCTGCCTTTCATACCGACCGAGAAACATCAAGAAGACGTCTTCGTGCTGCTGGTGCACTTTCAGCTGTGTGGGGATCTTTTTGGTTGTGTTTTAATGAAAAAAACAACTGACAGTCTCTGGCTAAGCTGTTTTTTTGTTTGTTTGTGTGTGTAAATCAAGTGACAGCTAAGACTATGACAGAAGGCCCCCAGTTGCCGACAGCTTTGGCATATCCGTCTCGAAAAAGAAGCCCTTTGTTGTTCGACCATTAGTGCTAAATTAGCTGCTAAAAGTGAGCGTTCTCTGTTTAAACTTAAAGCACGAACTGTGACGTATGAAGATGAGTGGACAAACATTTTAGAGACGTTCAGTTCTTGTCGGAGAAAAGAATGAACAAAATGAAAAAACGTGCCGTGGATTCAGTTTGTCATAATTTAAACCATACTTTCACATCAGTATTTAATTTTGGGAAAATGTAAAAAAAAAGAAAAAAGTTTCAGTTAAGAATGCTCCAAGTAAAATTAGAATAGCTGCTTAATACCAAAAATACTCCTTTGGTTTAATCACCACCTGTTTTATTATTAACAAATTTTATTGGCAGTATACATGAGGGTTGTTATTGCACAGTTGTGACCATCATATATGATTTTAAATTTTGTTTCAGCTCACTGTACTTTTTGTAAAGTGCTTATTTTAATACACTACTCTTTATTTTCCATGGTCCTTACATAAAGTGCTACCTTTTTAAACTTGCAGTTTGCACATATGAGGCCTGAAAGAAGGGCTGTTGTGTTAAGGATGTAATGCTACTGTCCGTCTGTATACCGTAATTAAAATATACATATTTATTTTCTGATAGCTTCAGATAATCCATAGGTTTTTTTTGTATTCAGCAGATGAGATGTTTATTGAGTGGATAACGTTTATAGATATCATCAGTTAGTCATTCCACTGAACTGAAAACTGTGATGATGTCTGACAAAGTCAAGTTTTTTTTTTTCTTCCATTTTGAGTTTTGAATTTACTTTGAACGTGAAATCCTTTTTTTTTAAAGACTGAAAGGCTGAGATGAAAAGTTTTGTTATCTTAACTTCCAACATTATACACATGGAAAATAATCATTGCCATTTATGTGCAGTTTTGTGTGGAGAAATAATGGTATGTCTTAGTGGTACTATAAATATGTTTTGTTTTTCCAAGTAAAGCAGTTAAGGGGGAAACCTTTTAAAATAAAACCTGAAGTATGAATGTGCTTTGTGAATTCTAAACTGCTTCATGACAAGAATACAAAATATATTAGGTTTCCAGTGCATTCAGAGTTCAGGGATTGAATTCACCTGATTAAACAATTTTTTTTTAAATTATTAGTTTAATTACTTGGGTCAGTCTAAATTTAGTACATATTTTAACATTTTATATGTGAAAAAAAAAGCTGCGTAAGCCATGTTTGACCTTGTACCGGAAGTAAACGTGTCCCCGGAAGTATGTGTAATTTTTTGTTTGTTGAACCGGAAGTAGATGTGCGTACTTTTTTCCCTTCCTGAAACAGTCCTTTTTTTTTTTTCTTCCAATAAGTTTAACGTTTAAACAAGCATTTATTTATTTGCCACGTGTAAAACAAAAATCCGGTTTTGTTGACCCGACCATGAGTTCTTGTGTTGGAGATGAAGACGACGACCCGTTCCCCGTCGACGACTGCCTGTTTACCGAGACGTTTTCTCTGGACTCTGTGTTCCACCTCATGGGGCAAGAGCTGAGGATAAAGCAGGTGTTCGGCGCCAACCTCGGCGTGGCCGCTCCGGTCTGGGAAGCTGTAAGAGCGAGGCTGTAGCAAGTATCGTTTTCGTAGCTTTTGCTGGTAAAGTTGTGTAACTGTATATGTCGACACACACACACAGGCGCTACACCTGTGTCGATACCTGGAGGATGAGTCGGTGCTGTTGAGGGGACAGCGCATCATAGAGCTGGGAGCAGGGACCGGTGTGGTCGGGATTTTAGCAGCTCGCATGGGTATGTTGTCATTTAACTTCTCTTCCGGTCAACACGTGTCTCTTGTTTTCTTCTGGCTCGTGGATGTTGTAAAAGCCGCCCCTCGGTCACGTGCTGCTCCCTGCTGGCGCTACAACAGTACACAGGTTGCCTTCTGTACTCAGTATTTTGTATTTAAAAAGTAAAATAATATAATTGTACGTATAAATACCATGTATTATCATGATGGTCGGATAAGGATACAGTCCTGCACTAATCCTGATTCAGCAGTCACTTTTTTTTGTTTTTGTTTAGTCTTTACCGCACACTTTGTGCTACTTCAGACAGCATGTGTTTATATAAAGTCATCTGAATTTTCTCTGCATCACATGAGATTATAATCTGTTTCAGGTGCAGAGGTCACCCTTACCGACCTCCCCATGGCCCTTCCACAGCTTCAGGCCAACGTTTCAGCCAATGCTCCATCTGATGGTTGGCCTTCTGTCTCTCCCACCGTCCTCCCTCTGTCTTGGGGTCTGGACCACTTAAACTTCCCCTCTGACTGGGACCTGGTGCTTTGCGCGGACATTATTTACCTCCCGGAAACGTACCCACAGCTGGTGGAGACGCTGGCTCATCTGTGCAAAAACGGAGCTACGGCGTATCTCTCGTCCAAAATGCGCACGGAGCACCAGGCTCACAGTTTCTACGAGGAGTTTTTACCGAGCAGATTTAACGTGGAGCTTGTCCACCGTGACGACGAACAGAACAATAACGTCTACAGGGCGACCCTGCAGTGACAGCAGGAGCGTGTCTGCTTTCTTTAGTGAAGTTTATATTTTTAGATGCCTGTTTGAGTTCTGATGACGTTTTCCAGACCTTGTCAAAGTACGTTGTATTTTGTACCTCATATTTTTTCACTGGTACTGTTCAGAATTAAAATCAACCACGTGCCTTAAGGTCAGTCTTTTATTTTGGCACATAATATATCTAATTAAAAGAAATGCTTTGTCAAATAAAAAAAAGCAATTGAAAACAATATAAGGCAGCTAGACAAAAACAAGTCAGCTGTGAGGTGAATATTTTAGACTTTGCAACATTTTTAATTATACAAATATGCTTTTTTTTTTTTCTTCTCCCATTCATTAGAATGTGAACATCGTTCTCCTTTTGACTTCTTTGACATGATCCAACTTTGGTGAACAGCTCAGTGATTTCCACAACACGGTTTTTATTGATCTGTATAAAACTCCAAATTCATCTCATTCCAGTCTATTCTGTCCAGCAGCCTGTTCATCCCCTCTCTGCTGCGCTCTGCTGATGTACAGGTTTTCTGTTCAGGAAAGGAAAGCCTGTTTGTTACGCTGGAGAGTTTTAAAGAAAAGGGAGACGACCTGACCACTGCCATCACTCCCTCTGCCACAATTCAGCCGAGAAAAAACAACAGATCTCTATCGCCACGCTCTGACTGACACCTCCCACTGACGCAACTGTCACAAAACACACAGATCACCAGACTGGCTTTTTTGTTTGTTGATATTCAGGATGATTTGTTTAATAAGAAACATATAATTTGCTTTTAGATCCCAGACATAAATAAAAATTATTCAGCTGTGCTCCTATTAGAATAAACAACACCAAAGCGTATCAAATGCCTATAAGGCATTACTGCCTAAAACATGTTGAATGTTTTAAATACACCACTGAGTGATTTTATCACTTTATTTTTAGATAAGCCTCAAGATTGTGTTATTTTTATACAGGTTTTTGAAAATTCTGACATTTTGTGACACATTTCATTAAAGAAATAAACCTGCTTCCATGTTTGTGAACTATGTCGGCTGCATCGGACGGAGGGTTGGATGTGTGTGTTGAAAGAGTGGGAGGGGGACTGAAAAGCACTGTCCTCTTAAAACACTCCTGTTTGGACTTCATTAGACATCATGTCACCTCATGGGCAGCAAGGGCAAGAATTAGATAACAGCTAAGGTATGTGTTAATGTGTGTGTGTCATTTTATACATATATATATATATATATACTGTATATATATAATATATATATATATATTTACATTGATTTTCTGATTAATTCTTGAGGAACTTTAGCTTTAAGCAGTCAACAAGTCACATCAGGTTACAAGTGTTTATTAGCTCATTTCTGAGTTCTGTTTTGAAGATTTCTACTTGAGATATAAGGAGGAACAAACGTGTTTTGTATCTACAGATCTGTGCTCGGGGCCATGATGGAGCTTTGGTCTGAAAATCAGAGACAACCTCACGTTTACTCCAGACTTGGTACAGTTCCGAGGAGAAATTGTGCACACAAGTGAGTTGAGTGAAAACTGATTCATAGGACGATGAAAGCCTTTGAAGCTATTTGTTTAGTTGTTATTTTTCATAGTCGCGTGTAGAGATGTTGGGAAAAGTATTTACTTTATTGTTGCACATGATGAATTACAACTGAATGTTAAAAGTTGACTTTAAAAATAATTTTAAACTGGTAAATATAGGCAGATGTGTACAAGTCTATTTGAAGAATGAGATGTGCTGAACATATTTAAGAGTGAATGTAAGGCTCAAATTGATCTTGTACTCATCTGTAAACAGTGAAAAGACAACAAATCAAACGTTAAAGCAGATGTTTGTTTTTTGTCAATAAGTCATCAATGAAGTAAAGATGTGTTAACGCTCTTTACTGCCTGGGGAGATGATAGTAAAACGGTTTGGATGTAAAACGACCAAGTGATTAGACAGTAATGATTTTTTTTCTGAAAACCACTTAAAAGATTGAAAAAAAAATTACAGAAAAACAAGATTGTAAAGAGCTGAAAGGACAAAAATGTGCTGTTTTACTCTGAACAGAGCTGAAAGAAATATAATTTTAAATGACAATATCAAAGTTTTAAATTCCAGAAGGACAATATAGATGTCACGTTTTCCAGGCCCCAAAACAGACTAAACTGTGTTTGTTTCAAATCCAGCGTCTGCATCATTAAAGGAGTGCCGTGAACAAAGACCTTATGTCAGCATTATTAATGTATAACCAAACATAAATACAGGTACAGGTAGTCCTTGACTTACGAACAGGTTCCGTACCTACAAACCGTTCTTAACTCAATTTTGCTCTAAGTCGGAACTCATTACACGTGGCGCCGCACCCGTTCGTAAGTCCAGATTTTTTTGCAATAAGTTGAGGAAATACATGTAAAGTGTATGCTAACGCTGCGCCGCACACCCGTTCTTAAGTCCGAGTTGCCGTAAGTCGAGGACTACCTGTAATCAAGTTTTGGAGCAGCTCCCTACAAAACAAAAGTCTTTCAGAGACTTCTTTCATCAAGACAATATTAAACCACATTACAGTATATGCATTTTATAACTGCATTCCCTATAGAATTAAAATAAGAGTAAGTGACATGAAGCCAGTGGTTGAGCAGCTGAAAACCTCCACAACAAACAAAACATTTAATGTTCAAAACTAGAGCACAGATCTACTGATGTGCACCAACATGTCGAAAACATATTCCAGTCTGACCCTGCATACGTTATTTCCTTTGTTTTACCTACAGCTATCACAACCGGCATCAGATGTCTCATTATCCTTTGACCTTTGGAGCGGAAAGAGAGTCAAGTGAATGGACTCACCCAGCATCAAGAGCTGCTCTACCCCAGTACATAAACTGGACCGAACCCACCTCCTCTTTCCACTTCCCTGGTATTCTGGACACTCAGCACCACCAAGGGGGATGTCCTCAACCTGAAGCCGGTGTCAGGGAGTGGACTGCAGCTCAAAGAACTGCGAGGGACTGTGATAGGGGACCTCTGAGGGAGGGGTGGCAGCAGAGGAGGTGGGAGCCCAGTAACCCGCTCAGTTACAACCGAGAAGTATCTGCCAGAAGGAACGACAGCAACTATCGAGAGCTGGAGGCCTGGGCCGCTCGTCACAGTCACTCACTGCCGAGGAGGCGGCGGGTGGAGGCAGAGTTACAGGGAACGTCCCAGGGGCTGCTCGGCCCTCAAATGCAACATGTTCAAATAAATCCAAATAACAGAATATCTGAGCTGTGGGACAGAAGACAAAGGCTGCAAGCTCCAACCCATAATACAAACTTCACAGAGGAAAACAGCTACCAAAGAATGGCATTCAGCCAACCTCCTGGATACGTTGCCCCTCCTTCCTACACGAATCCACAGAAAAGTTCCCCAGTGAAACTCTTCTGTGACACCAGCATCAAACAACATGGCCATCCAAAAATGGAGAAAGAGGAATTCAGAACACCAGACGAAAGCAAGACCCGCCCGGGATTAGAAGGAATGAAACACACAAGTCAGGGCGG
Source organism: Hypsolebias longignatus (assembly GCA_031762435.1). NCBI lineage: Eukaryota > Metazoa > Chordata > Actinopteri > Cyprinodontiformes > Rivulidae > Hypsolebias > Hypsolebias longignatus. The sequence goes on along the minus strand of JARVGV010001459.1, from coordinate 30,910,015 downwards.
AGACGCTTCACAGTCAGACAGTGCCATAAAAACACAGGAATCATACATGCACACTGAAGGCGTGTTACCTCTACAACATCCACAGGAGGTCCAGAATTCAAAAATTACCTCAAAGGTCATTGAAGGAAGGAAATTCAGGCCGCACAAAAAAACAGGTGGCCTGACCATTTTCTGCCTGGTGTCTCGAATAGCCAACCCCTCTGAAACGCCTTCGTCGCCGCTCTGCATCTCCCACACAAACGTTCAAAGAGAAGTTCCCACTGACCTGAAGAACAGACCTGAGATCAGCCAGCGTGCAGATGAAGTGGACTCTGAAGCATCAACATCCACAGAGCAGAGTCCTTCTGATGTCAAACGTCCTAAAGCTACAAAACCAGGACAGGAGATGCTTGGAGATGACCCAACTAACCAACCAGAGGCAAGTGCTTCCCTGGAAAATGTTCCTGCAGATGACAACTTTACGTTTAGGCGGCGTGGGAGTCAGATGGTGCAGCCTGCGTCCGTCAAATATCCTTTATGGAAGGAGCCTAGATCCATGAACTCACCTCCCCTGAAGAATTTGGAGGATGATGTTCTAAACCTGAAAAAAACTGGTAATGTCAGTGAACATTCCATGAACAGGGACACAAAAGAAGACACTGAGGACAGAAAGGGTCTGATGGTCATAGACACAAGCTGTGTTGTTGTCAAAGTGGAGATGATTCCATCGCCCAAGAAAGAGCACGTTCATTATTCAGTCTCCGCGATCAACACTGAAACCAGCGATCAAATGTTGGCTTCACGTGAACTAAACCACCTAAATCAAGACGTATCAAGCGATCAAACCAAACATGCAACCCATTTGCAGATAAATGCAGGTCACGAAACTGATGCCTCTTTCTCCAGAGCGCAGCCGTCTCCACTTCCTGGAAGAGAAACTTTGGGGGAGCGTGCAAAACGAATCCTCGGGATATCGCTACACGACGTCAGCAAGGAGCAACCTCACGAAGCATCAGTCTTTGAATGCCACGTTAAAGAGCTGAAAGACGAGGCAGAACCGTGCCCGTCTGAGCAAACTCCAGAGGACACAGCTGGGGAGGAAGAGGTCGTCCAAACTGAGGTACCAGAAGAGATTAGAGATCATTCAAATGAGGTCAGAGCTTTTACAGACTCTCAGGAGGAACTTGCAGATTTGTCTGAAGACGACGACCCAGACAAGAAAACGTCAGCTGAAACTGAAACGAATGCTCATCTTGAAACCACAAGTGAAAAAGACCAAAGACGAGATGAAACTCTGCCCGTTCATGAATCTACACTTCCTGACCTCTGTAACTCCGCCTTGTTCTCTCCGTTGCTTTTGAAGACATCAGAAGGAATTGACTTCCAACTGGTTTCACATGCTCCAGATGCAAACCTCACTCCTCACCCCAACACCTCACCTTTGCCCCAACTGTCTTCTCTTCCCTCCAAAACAGCAGACGACTCCTTAAAGTCCACCTCCAGTACAGACCATCTCCCAAGAACTCCTGCCGAGCACAAAGACGAAGAGGATGAAACATCCCATTTAACTGTCGAAGGAGAGTCGCCTGCCTCAGAGAAGTCACAGCAACAAGAACGTCACCAACCAGACATTAGAGAGCAACCGACAGAAGAGTTTGATGAAGAACCAGAGAACAGTTTGAAGGAAACCTTTCAGACATCTAAAGACGAACAGGCCCAAACCGAAGGCGCTGCTTCTGTGAAGGACGGTACCCGGATCGAGCAGCAGCCTCCTCAAGAAGCCAACAAGGATCCTACACATGAAGCAGAAGAAGACAGTGAAGAGAGCGCACGCGGCGGTCACAAAGATGAAAACATATTCCAACAAGAATTTGATTTTTGTCAAGAGGAAAATGATTTTTGCGAGAAGGGAACTGGAACGACTCAAAAGGAATTGCGAATAAGTCCAGTTGTTGCTGCAGATCTGAGCCAAAGCAGAACCACAGACACGCAAACTGAAATAAAAGCAGACATTTTGAGGCACGAATCCTTCGACTCTTTTTGTTTCTCAGCTTCAGACTCTCCTCCTCCACCTCCTCCTGATCCAGACACAATATTTGCTCCTTCTTTGGAAATTGACTCAGTCTGTTCTTCAAAACGTGACACCGCTGCTGTGGAAACCGATTCTCCTCCTTTTCATCTGGATTCTTATGAAGAATCCAACCAGTCCTCATCTTTTCTTTCAGTTCCGCCTCTCAGCTCCACTCCTCCTCCAGAGGACAATGCTCCTCCCGCATCTCCATCGGTTGCACACAAACAAAAAGTCCAGTCCCCAAAGACTCTTCGGGACGTGGTGAACCGCATCAGGAAGCACACAGCCCCCGACTCCGAAAGCGAAGAGGAAGAAGTGAGCGAGTCATGGGATCCAGAGAGCACCAGTGAAACCATCAGCTGTCCAGATGCTGTGGTGGAGGTCAAGTCTAAAAACATCGTCTTTGAAGAATCAGAGGAACAGGTTTTAAGGGAATGTGCGGAGATGGAGCACATGAAGCAGGATGAAGAGAGTCAGTCCTGCAGCAGCACCAACAGCCACAGCTCTGAAGACACCGTTATTGTAGCTGATGACGAAACAAGACTTGCGACCACGATGGAGAAGAATGAAGAGAAGTCTGAAGGAGAGACATGCTGCTCCAGTGATGATGAAACCTCATCTGAGGAAGCTGAAGCAGAGCATCCAGAGATGGAGACAGATTCCCTCTGACATGGTTTGGTACTAAATGTTGGTAAATATTTAAACAACTCAATAAATCTGTAAATCAACATTTATCTGATAAATTAAACTATAATTTATAACATTAAATCGGTGCAGTATTTAACAATTAGATTCAATCATTTGTAGTACATTTCTTTATGTTGATATAACTTTTGGGCTTTTACAATTGTAGCTATATGTTCATGCAGTTATACTGTATCTAAATTTGTCAGTTATGGTAAACGTGGTGCACGAACACCATGCACATTCTGCTGTGAGATAACTGAGGAACATTTAGTGAAGTGTGAGTGTTCTGGCACAATAAAGCCAACAGTTTGTGATGTGTGTAACTAAAGCGTGAAGTGCATTAAATACATTTAAAGCTCTTTTAAATCACTGCTTCTGTTGTCCTGTGTTCTTAAGAGCATTAGCAATTTTTAAAATGGGTAAAAATGAATGTTTAGTGTTTATTATTTGATCATTTACATTTGTATAACGAACAAAAATTACTACTGAGGAAGACATTAAATAAAACCAGGCTCAAATAATTAATACATTCTTTATCTGTACCCGCTTCTTCCTTTTCGGGTCGCGGGGTTCACTGGTGTCCATGTCAGAGTCAGACAGTCTTTGTCATTTGCACCACATGTGGTACATGTGATGAAACGAAATTATGTACACAGGGTCCCAGTTACATCCAACAATA
>JARVGV010001459.1:30887922-30900629 GCA_031762435.1 Hypsolebias longignatus | reverse complement strand
TTACATGCGTTTCTTAATCCTTTAGTCATCCATTTTTGATCAACAACAGTCGTCTTAGTATGATATATTTTTACACATTGTTGACAAAGAACAAAACAATACAATAAAATTTAGTATACAATAATGAAATAACAGCCGCCAGGGGGTTACAAACACTGAGACAATAATTTACAATAACATATTACATAAATTTATTAAAGGGAGCACATAAGGTGCACGTTTTAATGGCCTTCGTGTTGGTGGAATATTTAATATAGTTTTGATGTATTGTTTGACCTCATTTTCAAAAATGGAGATAAGAGGTTTTTGATTAGTTTATCGACATTTATGAATATGCCATTTGGCTAGGTATATAATAAGATTAATGATATAGAACTGTTTTTCTTCAGCTGTTGGATAGTCAGTGTAGCCAAACAAAACCTGTTCAAAGCAAAGTGAGAGATCTGGTTCTATAAAAGTAGAAATCAAAATACAAATACTTTTCCAAAATGGAGTCGAGAAGGGGCAAGACCAAAACAAATGCAAAACATCTTCTGGGTTTTCATCACAAAAAGAGCAAATTATATTTATATCCTTGTTAAACTGTTGTAAATAGATTTTGGATGGGTAAAATCTGTGAATAATTTTGAATGATACTTCTCGTACTTTATTATTTATCATGTTACTTGTTTGGTAAAGTCCAAATCCTTTTCCAGTTAAGGTTAAGGTACCACATATGGAGTTGACACAACATCTTTCTGAAATAGTGAACGTATACGATGGTTGCTATTACGGGTGGAGGAAAAGCAGATTTGACCAATTTCAAGTTTGGTTGGATCAAAGGGTAACAGTGTTGGATTCTGTCCTGCTGTACTTCTATGTAAAATAATTACTCCAGTAGGGATTGCTTTTATTACAATTTTAAATTTGTTAATAGGGATCATAATGTTATATTTTATGACAAATTCTTGATATGGCCATGGTATCACATAATCAAGCCATTACTTTTGTGGACATTGAAAGCATAAACTCCAGTCAAAAATAGCATTCTTATAAATATTAGTTTCAAAACGTGTAATGTAACATTTCCACTGTCAAAACTTTTATTTTCAGGTTCTATAACTGAAATTGTAATACAATCTAAGATAGTTATAGCCGTATTAGCAATTAACATATGCAATTTATTAAGGTTTTTGGAATTTGAAATTTATGTCAACTAAATGTGTATCATGTTTGATAAAAATAGCTACAGTAAACACACGTTACCAAACGTGTCCCGCTCAATTTGTAATAAATTATCAAAATTAGCAGAAACATGCTTTTTGCCAATTATGAGATAACAATAAGATTTCTTGATAGATACAGTATTGAGTCTATGAAATAATCTGTATATTCAGATGGACAATAATAGATTCATAGACTTCAGCTCAAAAGCAAAAAGGTAAAGTCTCCCTTCTTTTGAAAAGAAACGATGAAAAAAAAAGGATGAGTTGAGCAAAGCAGAGTAATTTTGAAGGCGGAAATCAAGTGGTGGGGAGTGTTGAAGCAAAAGATGGAGTTAAGATCTGAAAATGAGCTGTGCTGAGATATTTGGAACTCAAACTGTAAAATCTTTGTGACTGATCATCAAATTTATTTGTAAACAAAGACAATGAGCAACAAAGTTCATGCTCAAACATCCAGGTATCAAATCCAATAATTCTCATTCGGGTCATCTGACCAGTTTCTTTTTTATAAAGACGTTTCACCCTCTATACGGAGGGCTTCATCTGTCAGAGGAGTTCCAGTATGAGATTTTACTGTTTTATAATTGAATTTTTTATGACAACCCAGATGAGTTTAGGTTACAAAACCTCCAAAACAACAATTTAATGGTGTAGAAACTGTGTTAGAAACATGGAAATTCAAATAAAAAACAGAAAAATCCCATACTTTGAGACTAGATTGTTAGACTGGAATCAATGGAAATGTGTTTCAGATACACATAATTCAAAAATACACCATAGCGCTAAGCTAACAACGTTGAACGTACTAGGAGGTAGAGGAGAGGCATTTCGACCGATACTTATGGGGCTGATAATAAGTAATAACGGCCATTGAATGGTTGATAACATTCGAAGCGGGTGCATACACAGTATAAACAGCATTAAAGTTTAGGTTGTTATTGTTGTCACAAGTTTTACTTGTGCAAAACAATTTCTGAAAATATTGGAAAATCTATGTTACTGTATAAGGGATATGAACTAGAAGAAAAAACAATTTAAAACTGCACAAATTGAGGAAAGCTTTTTTCTTTCTGTGATAAAACTTTACACTTTACAAGAATCAGTTTATTTATGTTGTTAATCACTTTGAGAAGACACAATAAAAAAAACAATAATTTTTATATTAATGGCTTTTTTAATTAGTCAGAAACAACATTAAGACAATTAAATGCATGTGGCAGAAGAACGACTTTTACATACGGTCTCAGTTTCATATTTTATAGAAACAGCTGACAAAACACAACTACAGCAGGTTTTTAAATAACAAACAAGACACTGTCTGCAAATATACCAGCAATTAAGATTTAATAATACTCATGACACATATTCTATTAAATTTTTTTTTTGATGCAAAGTGCCATAAATGTTTGTCCAATCCACATTTATGAAGTAGTCTCATTGGGTGAAAGTTGCTCAAAAACACCTTCAATTAGCTGCAACTTTAAAATAAATTATTCACCCATTTTTCATTCAATCAAGTGCTTAAATGTCTTTAATAATTTAAAACCATTTAAATAAGGCACCTTGGTGAACAAAAGGAGGCACTGCGGCGGTTTGCAAAGGAATTAGATCACACGATACAAGTCTGGCTGAATGTTTGGTCAAAGAAAGGTTTGGTTTGTGCAACAGTTTTATCCAGCAGTGCGACGTCAGACCTCTCACGGGTCATGATGGGTTCGTTTGTCTGACGTTGAGGATTTTGTGCCGTTTTCTGTCATTTCTCTTCAGTTAACCAACAAGACACTGGCGGCTTCCAAGAGTCACGAGGAGAAAAGACTCGTTCTTTTTTGTTGCAACTACGAATTTTTGTAACATTTTTTTTAAAAACGTTTGATGTATCCACTATTGATATTAGCAGCCTCCCCCCACCCAAAAAAAAAAAAGTCTCACCAGTTTAGTCTAGGCACTGATGATGATTCTCAGTCATCCAGGACATGGTAAATCCAAAAAAAGGTTGAAAACAAAATAACTAAAACATGAACAGAACACAAATAAATCACAGCCTCGGTCAAAAGAAAAAATATGAAGGAAAAATTAAATAAAAAAATAAAATAAATGAAGATGTGAAACAGTAAAACGTGTAGGAAAACAAGATACAAGTGAGAATTGATTAGTCACCATTTATTACATTAAGCATCAATATATCTCTGTGAAATCCTACTGCAGACAGGCCTGTCACGATAAACAATAAATCAATTAATCACACGATAAATGAAAATTATCAACCTCATTTTCATTTATCGGCATTATCGTTTCTGCGTGTCTCTCTCTTTCTACTGAAGACACTGGATGACAAAAGACTCAACTCTGGTGCTCTTCACTGACCCCTCCCTTCCTCTTTTCTCTTTAAAATCCGTTAAATTGAGAAGCTAAGCTACGAGCTAAGCTAACAGGCCGAACTCGTGGAAAAAACCCTCCGCCTTGTCAAAGCTCCAAAATTCACGGTCGAAACCCGTGCCTTTGTGTAAAAAGTTGCTTTTCTCTGCAAAAAGAAGCTGAAAACTTGTTTACTGATTTTTTTATTTAAAGCTTTGTGTGACAAACGCTATGCTAAAGAGCTCAAACCACACTGAGAGTCCGCCATTTTGAGAACCGAAGAAAGAAAAGAGACAGTCCATGTCACATCAAGGGGCCTCCCTCCCATTTATCTTAAAGATACACACTGCTCGCTCCCTCACTATCCATCCATCAGTTTAAACAGTCTTATACTGTCATTCGGTGGTCAAAAAATGGTACTACACTCAAAACAAATTAACCAACATTTCTTCTTAAATTTGACAATACTGTAATTACTAATTACTGTCAAATTTCCAACAATATTATCATTTATCGCAATAATTTCTGAGACAATTAATCACCCAGCAATGTTTGTTATCATGACAGGTCTAGCTGCAGAATTAAAATTAAATTTTTTGAAGAATATGTAACATTAAATGTTATGTAGTTTAAATGTTTTCATCTGCTGCCACAACCGTTGAAATATTATGAAAGTAAACTGTACTAATAAGACAGCTTTTTGTGTTTTTATCAACTCACAAGTTTGATGTGTAATTTCATTTGGGGGCGGGGTTCAATAACAAAACAAATTTGCGGTAAAGTTAATTTTCCTCCTCACCAGCGTTTGTCGTCTCAGCTCTTCTTTCCTCAGTTATTTACATCTCGAATGGCGCAGTGTCCTAAAGGTTTGGCATTTTATAAAAAAAGGAGCAGGAGTTTTACAGTCCAGCATTTCTTACAAATCAAAGCTGACTCTTTCAGGAGGTCAGGTTTGTCAAAGAGAAAAAAGCTAAAATGTGGATGCTGGACCCACACACGTTAGTTTATAAACATCCATAACCTTTATCTAAATTCCCTTGACGGTGGCACCTTTCCATCACATAGTTTGGTACAATGCTGGCTGGTTCATTTTCTGCTGCAGCTGACCCAGGGGCCAAATCAGGCCCATTGATGAACTCAGTTCGGCCCACCGACGGATTCATTTTAAATAAAACTAGATTTTAAACCATGAAACAAACTTATTTAATGATAACTGCTGGATGTCTGGCCCCTGAGCTCATGGCTTTCAGTAACTGTGGCCCCCTGAGAAATTTAGTTGAATAGTCTTGTGCTACACATTGCTTTGATTTAACAGCCATTTTATACCAGAACAACATGAAGCTGAGCAGCATAGTGTGTTTTAGGTTAAATGACAAAACAATCAAAACCCAAATCTATTGTCATTGTAATGTGAACACTTTTGCATGAAGTAGTCTTGTAATATGCCTTGTGTGGGAAAATCTAATATTTGTGATTTATGTTATGGGGGAGTGGTGGCACAGAGGTTAGAGGTGTGCCTATGATCGGAAGGTTGCCGGTTCGCCTCCCTGGACCGACAACATCAGAAAGTGGGTGGAAAAGGTGCACCTGCCTCCACCCTCATCTGCTCCCTCCCTGGTCTCTCTTGAAAATGAGTCCTTGTGACTCGAGACTACCTGTATAAATAAAGGTTAAATTAAAAAAAATATGTGACTGCCTTTTAAATTATTTTATAAAACATCTGCCTCGCCTTCTTGAGTTATATCTTGTGATGGAAAAGTGCTAACGGAGACAAATACTGCAGCAACGTACAGTTTGAGTACATTATTGTGCTCTTCTTCACATTAAAGCATTTTACCCAGAAATAAAACGGTCAACCCATTTAAAGGGCTCTTTAAATACTTTGTATTTCACACAACTGTAACAGAAAGAAAGTGACATAAAACTGCCACTGTCCTACATGTTGTAAAAACAAGGGGCCGAAGTGTGACCAATCACACATCCGTACCACTTATTCTTACACGTTATGGGCATACTCAATATATTATTTATGACACTGGACAATAATATACAGTCATGATAAAAAAAGGGCATTTTAAAGTTTCATAGTTCAGGAAATTTAAAAAATATTGTCTGAGGAGTTAAAATCAGAACAAAATGCAACCCCAGGTGAACAACGAATCACATCCTATTGGATAAAAACTGAGCTAAAATGTTGAAGCTGTGTGTGCAGGCAGCCTCATACGTTACTCCCACAGAGGTGGTCCTGTAGCTGCAGGACAAGTTCAAATCATCAGCCCTCCTCCACCGTGCCTAACAGTCGGTAGGTGACGTTTGGGTGTTATCGTCAAACATTTTCACTTCTGTATCGTTTTAAAGTTTTGATGTTTGTTTAGACGCCACTTGACAAACCTTCTTTAGAGGACGAATGTCTCAGAATGACACAGAACTTGTTCCTGTGAATTTTGGCTGTGCGTCTTTTTGCTTTCAAACTAGACAGTCTTTTTCCAAACACATGTCCATGAACTTCAACATTTAACACGCTAACTGCAGTCACAGCCTGAGGTGTAGCTCTGTGACGTTGCTCCTCTCAGAGGCTCAGGACTGGTCTGGACTGTCTTGAGTGTTTTCCTCTATTAATTAATCATTCTCCTCGTAAAATGACAGGCATCAGTTTGAAGGCTGTCTTTAAACTCCTCTCGGGTTGATGACCTTTTAGCACGTAGCTTCTGCGTTTTAGCTTAGTTTGTGTTAAATGAAAAACATCTATCTCAGGTTAGAGCTGTAATTTCTAAGCCAGGTCTGAAGCCCGGCCCGACCCGACTCTTTCAGGAGGTCAGGCCATTATAATGTGCTGGGCGGGCCAGGCTTTTGATTGCGTCAGTGCGTGGCTGACGATCCAATTATATGGCAAAACAGATTGCCATATAATCACCAGCTGCACGCGGCCATTTGACCGCGAAATGACCAGCCTTGAAAGAGGTTAAAAAAAATTCAGTTAAGCTTCAGATGGGACTATCGCCAAGCAGCGATCCAACAAAGCCCAAATGGACGTTCAGCCGCTGCACTCAGTGGACGTGCGCGGCCGATGACCCAAACAGGTGAGATCCCAAAATGTCCTCACAGAAATGTCAGAGCAGGGTCTGTGTCTGAATAATGCAGAATGCAGGCTTTTACTACGCTTTGACAGCCATGAAAGGACAAACACCCCCTCAGCTCCGATCTTCTGCCCTTTTTATTCAGCCGCGCACGTCAGCCGACCATTAATTACCATATACAGGTAGTCCCCGAGTTATGAACGAGTTCCGTTCCTATGCCCCGTTCGTAACCCGATTTTGCCGTAAGTCGGAGCGCTGCCCACGTGGCGGCCGTAACTCCGGATTTTCGCCGTAAGTCCGAAAAAGAACGGCAAACGTCATTTTAAACACGTTTTTTTTTAATGTAACACAACAACAGCGCACCTAGAACGCCGTTTTGCTGTGTTTCCAAGCAGTTAGCCAACACAATATCCTCAAAAAAATAAAAAAAAAACATAAAATGCTGCATAAAAAAAGTCAACGTAAGGTGTGATGACGTCACTGGGGGCAGTGCCATAAGTCCGAAATGCTGTAAGTCGGGGGTGCCGTAACTCGAGGACTGCCTGTAAGCAGAAAATGTCATGGGTTTTTCAGGTTCAGACCTGAAATTACTGTTAATTCGTTGGGTCAGGTTCGTAAATGATGGCTACGGGCTGGGGACGGATTTTTTTGGGCCTGAATGCAACTCTATCTCAAGCTGTATCCACCACGTTTTAAGACCTGGAAAGGACCACACACCCTGATGAGTGAAACTTTAAAACCAGAAATCTACATTTTACAATGACTGTATTCAAATGTTTAAAATAAATATTTAATCTCAACATTAGAAGATAGAATCGTAAAACTATTTGGTCCCCAACAAAGACACAAAGACTGACAACAAACCTCAGAACTGAGCGTAAAAAAAGGAACACGTTGAGTTTTCTCACAGATACGCTGAACATCCGAGAAAGACTAAAGCTGATCTTTTGTTTTCAGCTCAGAAAAGGTCAAAACATTTAAACAAAATGGTAAAACATCACTAAAAGTCCTTACATGTGGAATTGTCTGCAGATTATTGATTGAAACAGACGTCCACATTAAAGCGCTCCTGCTTTTCTGAATTTACAACTTTGTTCTGTGCTCTCATGGATTATTGCTGTAGTGTACGTTTGGCATCTACCTCTGTCTTAATTATTTATTGATGAGGATTTTTTTTTGTTTTTTTTTGTTTCTCACAATAGCAGCCCAGACGTTGACAGTGAACGCTGCTCCAAGTATTTAAAATCCCAAACAGCAGCTGCTAATTCATGAAGGTTTAGACGTCTGTGGTTGGACTTTAAGGAAACACTGTGAAGTGAAGGCAAAAACATACTGGCCAAAGTTCAGTGGTCTCTTATTTCACTCAAGCTGTGTGCAGGTCCCACTCCAGGTCCTTTTATCTGTTGACATCCGTATCAAAATCCACATCGTTCAGTAAGAAAATGTCCGTGTGGCGGGACAGACTCACTGGTATCTGAAAGAGACGACGCAGAGGTTTGATTTTTAGAGAAATGGGGTTAACAGCTGATGATTTTTATTAGCATTAGCATTCATAATCACACATCAAACTAAAGAAAAAACAGATTTTTCTAACAATTCTAGTCAGTTTTGTTTTCATTTCTGAGTTTTTAACAGTTTTTAACAATTGCTTTGTCTCACCTTTGCATCAAAGAAAATAGAATAATAATAATGAACTTTATAGAAATGTTACAAAGTGTTTTAGAATCAGGTTTAAGGTTAGTTCAGATTACGAGAAAACATCAATAAAATGTTCCAAAAATACACCAGAGGATCCCATAAGTTGTCCAAACTAAGAGCTGCACATCATTTAAATATATTGATATGTTGCAATCACAGTATAATTTGCCAGGTTTTCATCCCTCTTGTATTTCTCTTCTGTCATCACAGAAGCTTACTGGGGGTGTCCCAGTAAGCTTTAGCATTTCAGCCACCACCATCTAAATCAACTGAGTGCATTTTGGACAAGAGTTAATCTGATTGTCAGTTAAATCATCGTCATGCAGTGTTTGCAGTTTATTGCAGTCCTTTGTGATATTGATAATGCTCACATTATTTTTTTAACCTTTATTTAACCAGACAAATCCCAATTAAATCACAGAGCTCTCTTCCAATGGAGGCCTGTGCCTGAGGGCAGCTTAACATGCATGTTCTGAACATGTTTCATGTTGCAATGACAAATAATTTTGTCTAAACTACTTCACAAATACATTTAGAGAAATATCAAAACTTCATTGGTGCTGTTCTGTTTGTGTTGAACATTCATTCAACCTTTATTTAGGCAGATTAATCTCATTGAGCCTCGAGAACTCATTTACAAGAGACCTGGCTACAAACTAAGGATGATGACAACAACAACAAAACAGCAATAGATTTTCCTTGAAACAATCAACAATAGACAATCACAAGAGAGAAGTACAGATTTTTTTTTAACAAGTTAAAGCAAGATGTCAAAAAAGTTGCTAAAACAGACAGAAAAGGCAGATGTACAAAATCAAGAACAAGAACAGTTTAGCTAATTTTAACGGCGTTTGCATTCACACTGCATTTTCACTGAAAGTGCACTTTCTTCTCATTTTGAAATATATTTATTAATTTATTGTTTATTTGATAGGGATGGATACAAGAAACATAGATCAAAACAATCGAATGCCTGCATCACAGTGTACGTATAGCCAAAGCTAATTGCTAAGCTAATAATAACATCTACTTTCCAACTATGATAAATTGCTTTCTAATATCCATGTGTATTTTGTTCTGTTTATTCATGCACAAAACATTGAGCTTATAGCTGTTTAAAGATATAAACTTAATAATTTTATATTACAACGAACACAACAGAATTCGATTTCCATTGTGTTCCCTTTAAATATTAAATAATAAGTTGACTAAAACATTGTCTTTGTGATGTAGAGATAAAACATAACATACTGTATCTTACAAACTGGTTAAAGAACAAAAGTCAGTTCCTGGTTTGACATTACCTGCATCCAGTTAATGACATCTGCTTGCTGATCACGTTGTATGTCTTCCAGGTGTTTTAATGTGTCATGCTTCCTGCATTCTCCTAATTCTCCTGTCACTGTTGGTGACCTGTCACATTTCGCCAGCCATGCTGAAAGATCACTGTCATCCTCATCATCAGGCCCTGCATTCAGACAGACAGTAGTTATTATTAACTGTGCTGCGCTAAGAGGATTGCTTCCTGCACTTTCAGCCTCCTCACAGTTATTTAAAGAGAGAAGCTTGTGTTGCCGCCCACTCCCACAGCTTTGGAGAGATACAGTGTGGACAGGGGGAGGAGGGGAGAGACAGAGGATTGATAGCCGAGCACAGGCCACAAGAGGAGGGGAAAAGCCGTGCTGGTTTGTTTTCTCAGGGTCTCGTCAGCACAACAGCGTGCGTCACAGAGGGCTGATAGCAGGCTGGTCCCAGCTCAGCTGCCTCTGCTGCTGCTGCTGCTGCTGGAGGGAAACCACAGTAAGAAGGGAGGGCAGGGAGCTGCAGCCATGGCCAGCCAGCAGGACTCAGGCTTCTTTGAAATCAGCATCAAGTCTCTGCTGAAGTCGTTGAGTGGAAGTGAGTAGCAGTTCGTCTCTTGTTGTTGTGGTCAGCAGAAGATTGACTGAGGCTGCTGCCTGTTGCTGACTGATCTCAGTATTGTTGTTCATTTTACCAGTAGCTGCAAACTCTCTGTAGAAGAAGAAGTGCTCCAAGTTATATTTCATCTCACGCCTCTCATGTTAACCTGAGTGAAGTGATTCTGTGTTCCATTTCTGCTGATTCCTACCAAAGTGTAAAGATGTGTCATTTGTCAGAATGTAAACAGCTCTTAATAAATGCAAGGACACAGTAATAGGATTAGTGGAGGTTCAGCTTGGTTGCATGTTCTGTCCAGAGCACACAGCTTCACTGCCTTTCCACTCATCCCACTAAAGTGGGACGGGATGCTGTCCTGCTTGCTGTGTGAGAGATAAAGAGAAGCTACAGTAATAGCAGCAAAAAGAGAATAAACTGAAAAAGCAGTTTCATTTGATATGGACAAACCTCCGTGTTACTGAATATAAAGAGAAAATTGATAAAACTGGATTTTTTTTTTTTTTTTTTTTGGTGAAAATTCAGTGAATGCTGAGTGTTTAATGACTCGAATGTTGATGAAGAAGCTGAAACAGTTGTTGAAGCTAAAAGAAGCAGGCTAAAAGGTGTAAAACATTAGGTAAAAGCTAAAACAACCTAAATGTTAGCTAAACTCTAAAAGTAACAAAAGACCAACTAAAATGTAAAACTGGCAAACACTAGCTAAAAGCTAAATGTAGCAAAATGCCAGCCAAAAGCAGAAAAGGGCTTGCCAAGCTTTTGGACTTTTTGCTGCTCTTCTGCAGGAGTTGTTACAGTGAGTAAACTTTCATGACAGATTTAGCAACTGTTCACTCTTCCTGAAGCAACCTGGGTTTGAACATGCACACTCAGGATTGCAAGACTGCAGCATTGACCACCGAGCTACTATGTCTGCAGTGAAAGGAAAGTTTAAAGCATCAAAAGACTGGCAAGTTTCTAAAGTAAAATGGTAGCTCAGGTCTTAAGTTTTAAAAGCATTAAACGTAAAGTATTAATAAGCTAGCTAAAAGATAAAGCATTAACATATTTAGCTAACGACTAAAACCAGTAAAAGCATAGCTAAATGTCTCAGAAGGTTAGCTAAAACCTAAAGCAACAAAATGTTAAAGTTAAAAGAAGCCAAAACTAGCCAAAAGTATCAAAAGGCTAGATAGTGGGGAAAAGTTGCAAATAAGCTTAAATATTAAAGTATAAAAACTAAAGCAGTGAAATGTTTAGCTGAAGGCTAGTAAGTTTCTTTCGGCTGCTCTTCTTCGGGGTTTGCCACAATGAGCAAACTCGCATGAAAGATTTGGCATTTGTTTTACCAAATGCCCTTCCTGATGCAAGCTGGGCTCGAACCCGCAACCTCTGGAATACAAGACCGCAGCACTGATCTCCGAGCTAAAGACTAAATGCAGTTAAAGGGTAGCTTAAAGTTCAATCAACGCTAAAAGTAATATGAACAGCTAAAATCTAATAGTTGAACTGTGTGTAAAAACTAAAATTAATTGAAGAACACAGAAATACAGCACGTATGCTCAGATTTCAAAGAAAAAGGTTGTTTTTTCATTGAGTTGAAGAGATCCCAATTCAAACTTGTGTGTGTGTGTGTGGGGGGGGGAGGGGGGGGACATTTAGCAATAAAGTTATATGTTTCAAAAAGTACAAAAAGTAAAAAAAAAATCAAAATACAAAACACCCAGCTCTTGAGTAAATTGAAAATGTTGGTATATGAATGGCTAATATAACACAAATGGCAAAACAAAACATGAAATAAATAAATAAAATAAAATAAAATAACAGGAAAACAATTGTGTGAATGCTGAATTAGTATTCGCTCAGTAAAATCAAAACTGAGAAATGCTATCTGGCTCTGTTAGCGCAATATCTTGTATGTCACAGCTGAATCTGTTAGCAAAGAGACACCACAGGACAATGTGTCCCCGGCTACGTGTCCAACACTGAGCCGTCTCCTGATCATATTGCATAATCCTCACAGTCGGTCACTTTGCTGAAGTGATAATGGTCCTGGCAGCCTTTGCGCTGCATCAGCGTTTAACATTTTCATTAAATATGCACTTCTCTTTTTAATCCTGCATCTCAGCTCCGGCTTGTGGAATGTTTTATGTAATGAATAAAATAGTGGCAAAAGAAAAAGTGTGAACCATCTAGACGACTGCCAATTAATTATTGGCTCATATACTGTATTATGACAATTAAACAGGCATTGTGTAGTTTTTGCTTTGTTTGTTTACTCTAGAAAAGGGCCTAGTTTGTGTCTGTAACCAACAGAATGCTTCCCTGCTGTCTGTACATTCAACACTGTTTACACTGTGATGACAACATTAACAGCCTCAGAACCCTTTAGGCATGGGCAGGGGTCTGCAACCTTTACGATCAAAAGAGCCATTTTACACCTTTGTTCACTAAATTAAAAGTGATCAGAGCCACG
>JARVGV010001459.1:30876305-30887822 GCA_031762435.1 Hypsolebias longignatus | reverse complement strand
TTAACAATACAGCAATAGATTTTCCTTGAACAATCAACAATAGACAATCACAAGAGAGAAGTACAGTTTTTTTTTTTGTTTTTTTTTTTACAAGTTAAAGCAAGATGTCAAAAAGTTGCTAAAACAAACAGATAAGACAGATGCACAAAATCAAGAACAAGAACATGTCTGCATTGGTTTTTGCCAGGATTCCAACAGATTCTTAAAACCATTTAAAACATGTTTTGTATAATAGAACAAAACAGAATTACCGTAGATACAAAAAAATGTCAAGTTGTTCGCTGTAGTGCAGGTTCAATAATATGCAGCATAGATGAAAGAAAAATGTCACAAATGATCAAAATTATTTAACAGAATTTGAGCTCATTTGGCATTTTTTAATTTATGGATTGATTTCCCCCACATTACGGATTAATTAAAGGTGCTCACCTCATTTATACATGGAAGGTGCTGAAAGAGTCATTTTACCACAAACCATGAGGCAATTTTAAAGTTTCATCATAGCTTATTCTGTAAAGGATGAACAAATTAATTAATCTTATAAAAACTGTTTTAAAAGTTCAACATAACAGACATTGGTCACTAGTAATATATTTCTGCTGTTGAGAGAGCACTAAATGTTAAATGAACCTAATGAAATGATGAAAATAATGCCATGTATTGTCAGAACAAAGAATAAATCTGCCATCATCTATAAAGTGTTTTACTTTTACAGATCTGCTCTCTCACATGTGAAGACATGTCATGAAAAAAAGAAATCTGTTATGTCCGTGTTTACTTTTTATTTCTAGACTTTTCAGTCTGTTGGTATTGACGTTGTGCTTCTTTATAAGAATTACAATAACTTTGTTTCAATGTTTAAGAGACATTTGGATAACTTTTGCACTTTGGCTAATCAAATTTACACAAAATCTATTGATAACTGACTCAAAATGATCTGTTACTTAATTACTAGTGTGCTCTAATTTCAGCCTTCAGAGAGCAAAAACTCTGCAGTCCTTTCTCCTTCATTGATCTGAAGGAGAAAACCTCTAGTGAGACAACGTCTCAGAACTATCTCTCAGGTCGGATGCAATGTGTTCAACACAATGGTACTTTAGCTATTTCACGAACACTAATGGTGTGCCACAAGGCTCAGTTTTAGGGCCCATTCCTTTTACAATTTATATAAATAATGTAGGGCACATTATTCCTGACACATCCTTGCATCTCTATGCTGATGATACAATTGTTTATTGTCAAGCTAACACAGTTGCCAAGGTTTTCCAGCTTCTACAGTCTTCATTTGACACCATTCAGACTTATTCGGTCTCAAACTGGTGCTAAATGCTGATTAAACCAAAGGGATGTTGTTTTCGAACAGAAAGCTGGCGCCAGCAGATATTCCTTCTATCTCATCCAAACATGGTGTTCCTATTGAGTTTGCAGATTCTTACAAATACCGGTACTTGAGAATTTTAATTGATGTACATCTCTCTTTTAAGACATGTTGAGAAAGTTTTATAAAGAAACTGAAATTGAAACTGGGTTTATTTATCAGAAATAGACCTTGTTTAACTCAAAATGCCAGAAAACACCTTGTAGTTGCAACTTTCCTACCAGCCATTGATTATGGTGACATTATTGATTATGGTGACATTATTTACATGAATGCCCCTGCCAACATCTTGCAGATGTTGGATGTTGTCTACCATGGCGCGTTAAGATTCATAACTGGTTGTAACTACCATACACATCACTGCACTCTACTTAATGTTCAGTTTGGTCATCATTAACTTCATGTAGGTTCTCACACTTGTTCATCTTCATCTATAAATCACTCCTTGGTCTGCTGCTTTCTTAGCTCCTCCCACTTGTCATGTCATCATTGCCGTTATAGCGTGCACCCTAAGGCCTTAATTACCTGCAGCGTTCCCTCAGTGCGAACTAAACTCAGCAAAAAGGGCATTTCTTACTCTGCTCCTGTGACCTATCTGAAGCTGACCACCTTGATTTCTTTAAGATACTTTAGATATTTGATAAGGTCAATAGAAAAATTTAAGCAAATAGGTTCTTGTTTTTAGCATTTTACCTTGTTTTATGGTACCTTGATTTAACCATTTTATAACACTACTTTTATTTTATTTTTAATTGTTATCTGTACTTTATATGTTGTCTATCTAAAACAGGTCTCTCTTGTAAATGAGTCCTCGTGGTTCAGTGAGACTAACCTGAATTAATTTATCAACAGTTTATACTGAAATACTTCTTAATGTTTGGACTCTTTCTGAAAGCCAGTCACATGTAGACCACAAGTCTTTACACATTCAGACAGAAGACTCCAACAAATGTCCAGAAATTTACAATTAACTTTTATTTTTGGACACATTGTGTGCTCCATCAGAACAACAAACAGCTTATTTTATTCAGTTTCAAAAAGCAGGAAATTAAAAAAAAAAACACATAAAAACATCATGAATAGACATATCTTTAGATTTTTTTTTTAACACTTGTGCGTTCACCATCTTTTCTGTTTCTATCCGTGAGGTTTGTCTATGAGCTCAAAAATAGAGCTAATTTTCCAAACCAGACCAGAAGGAAAACTAAATCTGAGACCTGCCAGAGTGCTCAATTTGACAATAATTTCTGAGAAGACAAAGACGTCAACTGTGCTCCACTTTTCATTTTCAGCACTTTCATCTCTGAAAACGTACACATCACTTGGATACGGCTCAGTTACTTGTTTTAATTTAGATTAATATTAATACATTAAAACTTGCAGTTTTGTGTCCACTGCCATATTGGTTGGTTAATAAATCACCTCCATAAGATGATTAAACACATGTCAAACAAATAATTGTTGTACATGTAGTCACAGTTTTAAGTTTTAACAACAAAACTAGCAATTATTGCTACACTTGGCTAACAATAAATTAATTTATACTTAAATTATTGAGTTTCAATGCTTCAATAACCATGTTGTAATGTTTTTTTTTTCTGCCCTGCAAATTGGTAAAAAATCTACAGTAAAAGTTAACAGCAGGTTCATATTCAAAACAGACATGAAAAAACTATACATACATTTAAAATAGAAAACAACAGCAGAACAAAAACATCTGATTTCATGCCATCATGAACTTTTGGTCAAACTACTTCAGAGAAGTTATGGACAAATTACTTCTTTATGGTAAAAGGTCCAAAACAATTCAAAACATAGTACTTCAATATATTTGCACAAACAAAAAGAGCTTAATAAATCTAACAGCGGTATGTTTTCAGGGCGTTAATCAACAAAAAGATCACTTGTTATTCTGGAATGTATAAAAAATATTTAGATTTTTGTGACTTTTGCAATAATCGTACAAAACTATGTCCTGACTGTTCTTTTGTTTTAATTCTTTTTTGCATAGCAGTCTTAACAATTTGAATTTAGACATGCTTATACTGTGCAAAAGTTATAAACAGCTCCAATTTCTCTACATTTTGTTTCCAATGAGCCAAATTATCTTATAATATTTAAAGTAGTGTTGATCAATAGTTGTCCAGGGTTTGTGGTATTTAAAAAATAATAATAATTAAAAAAAAAAACTCTTTCCACCAATTTTCAATTTCCATAGTAGTGTGGAAAAAAGTAAAGTGGATGGGTGATGACAGAAGAAGTGCCATGTTTAAAAATTATCTACATGAAAAATATTTGAAAGTTGTCTTTAAGAAATGGTAAAATACAAAAGACCTAAAACAGGACCTGAGAGATGCATCATCCTTCAGTTGTGTTGAGTTTGTGCAAAAAAAAAAAAAAAAAAAAAGGGCATTTTTTCACTCAAACAGTGTTATTGTTTGTGGATTCAACTAAAGATTGGAAACAAAATTTGTCTGTGTGTCAGGCTTCTGCTAATAAAGTCTTAAAATCCCATTTAAAATTGGATTATAATGAAAATTGTCTTTGTATTGTCCCAACACTGAGTTTGGAAGCCTTTTATTTCAGCCCCCACCCAAAAAAAAAAAAAAAAAAAAAAAGAAAATTCCTCTGGACAAACAGTGAGTAGATAAGCAGCTAATCCCCCCAATAAATAAGTAATAAACTGAAAGCCTGAATAACTACAGATCAATGACACTTTAAAAGTTTATAAGAAATTCTGGCTGCTTGGAAACAAAATATAAACACTGACTCAAGACTTTTGCACAGTGTCGTCTATCGACAGAAAACGTTCAGAGCTTTTTCCTACAAAAACAAATGTAAAAAAGTTAAGCTTTGAATCGCGTATGAAAACATTAATCCTCCCCGTTACATGGTGTTCCCAAATCTAAATACGATCTCATCGATGTCACAACAATCATGTTTCTAATCCAAGCAGATCTGACGTCACGGTGACTGAGGCACTAAAATAAGCTCTGTGGAACAACCTGCAGATATTTAGGGTGCAACAGTGGTTAGAGCTGTCACCACACAGAAAGATGCAAGTTTGTCTCCCGCCCTTTCTGGGCGAAGTGTGCATGTTCTCTACGTGCGTCCGTGGGTTTTCTCCGGGTACTCCGGTTTCCTCCCACAAATCAAAAACAGTTAGGCTGATGGGTAACTCTAAATTGTCCCTATGGGTGAGAGTGTAAACGGTCGTCTTGTGTGTCTCTGTGATGTTCTCCACCTCTCGCACAGTGACTGATGGAGTGCAGGACAAGCTCCCCGCGACCCAGAAAGAAGAAGCGTGTGTAGAAAATGGATGGATAGTTTGAGCCGCACCCTCTGAACTGCCCCTCATTTCATTTCTGCGACCCGTTTGAAAACAATGCAGTCAAAACGTATCTGTGCTTCCTCCAGGCAAACCTCATCTATCAGTCCAAGTTGTGCAAAGAGAGAAGTGACAAAGAAAGCAAAGGTATTCCAAAATACTTGACACAGAGACTTTAGCTTTTCCTGACATGTTGGAAAATATTCTTATGACAACACAAAAATAAATCACTAACCAAGATGTTTCAACACAACTGAGGCTGGATATCATTTGGTGCTTTTTAGTACACACCTTTGAATATCAAGTATTTAATGTTTAAAATAAATAATGTATATAATACATTCTGAGAATCACAGTGCTACAGTGAAGCTACACTGAGATAAAATGGTAATGGATGTTGAGGTAGACGAAGTGGAATCATCCTAAGTGTCATGTGACCCTTTAGGGCAACAGTATTATCGTGAACGGAGAGCACATTGAATCATCAAATCCAGTTTAATTAAATCCATGAAAAGTTGGGACGTGTGCAGGCAAACAGAACCTAAGCTATGTTTTCTACAATGAATAAGATGTCGGTTATTGAAAATTATTAATAGTTGTTGTTTATAGTCCAGTTGCTACGAGCTGTTCAGTCCCTGTACACGCGGTGCGAGAGTTTGGTTCACATTTCTGGTAGTAAGTCGGACCCCTTCAGGGTGTGAGGTGGACTCCACCAGGGCTGCCCATTGTCACTGATTCTGTTCTTAACTTTTATGGACATACAGTAATTTCTTGGTGCAGCCAGGTGACGAAGGGGTTTCCATCTCTGCTCTTTGCAGATGATGTCGTCCTGTTGGTGTCATTGTGCCGTGATCTTCAGCTCTCACTGGAGCGTTTCGCAGCCGAGTGTGAAGCGGCTGGGATGAGAATCAGCACCTCCAAATCTGAGGCCATGGTCCTCAGATGGATAAGAATGGATTGCTCTCTTCAAGTCGAGGGTGAGGTTCTGCCTCAAGTGGAGGAGTTCAAGTATCTCTGGGTTTTGTTCACAAGTGAAGGAAGAATGGAGCGAGAGATCTGCAGACAGATTGGTGCAGTGCCTGCAGTATTGCGGACTCTGTATCAGTCCGTTGTGGTGAAGAGGGAGCTGAGCTGTAAGGCAAAACTCTATGTTCCTACCCTCAACCATGGTCACGAGCTCCGGGTAGTGACCGAAAGAACAAGATCACGGATACAGACGGATGAAATGAGTTTCCTCTGCAGGGTAGCTGGACTCTCCCTTAAAGATAGTGTGAAAAGTTCAGTTATCCAGGAGAGACTCGGAGTAGAACCTTTACTCCTCCACATCAAGAGGAGCCAGTTGAGGTGGTTCGGGCAACTGGTAAGGATCCTGGGTGCCTCCCTAGAGAGGTGCTTTAGGCATGTCTGACTGGGAGGAGACCCTAGGACATTCTGGAGACACTATGTCTCTTGGTTGGCCTGGGAACACCTTGGGGTCCTCCCAGAAGAGCTGGAAGAGGTGGCTGTGGAACAAAATGTCTGGGCCTCCCTGCTCAAGCTGCTGCCCCCACGACCCGACTTCAGAACAAGTGGAAGATAATGGATGGATGGACAGTTGAAACATGGGAGCACTGCTGGTGTTCATTTTTGAGGATCCAAAGCAATTGAAAACTGTTCACACAACATAAACAACACAAGCTGCTTCCAGATGGCATCTTGTGGAGAACTGAGAAGTTTTATTGCGTTCTCTGTTTGTCTGTCGATTCCTTATCACTGAGCCGTCTATCCAGACGCCTCAGAACACGGCAGCTGCACTGAACTCCAGGAGGAGAGTGAAGTCGATCAAAAGTGAAACAATCCCAATTTCAGGGTCAGACCTTCAGGCAAAGGTCGCACACTTTGATTATGCAGATGTCAGCACAAGTCTAGCAGCAAAAACTGCTCTAGTTATAACACACGACTAAACACTGCTGCTGAATTCAAAACTTTAATTACAATTAATGATTGTTTTTAACGTAATTACGTGAGCTTATTTCTCCCAAATGGTCGCAAGTGTCAAATGCAGGTATGTACACAGTACGCTGGGAAAACTTTGATGCGTTCAAGAGCCTAAAAAGCAGCAAATTTTGATATCCAGCCCTACAGAAATAAAACAGGGCATAAGCAGGGGACATGCATTCAAAGATCCTAAATGATCCTGAACAGTCCTGGCTGTGCACAAGTCCCTCCCAGAGGAATAAAGGAGATATGCTGGTGGTTAGAGTGGTGTTCAGCTCTAGGAGTCGTACTCAGACTGCTCCTCTATGAACACAGCAGGTCGATTGCTTACCCTGCTGCCACAGTCCAGGCAGGAGACCCCCAAGGCAACCAGACAGTGCCACGACTGCAAGAAACAATGAACAAGACATTAAAATACTTTGCAGGCACTTGTTTAACTAAAACATACAATAATGCATTAGTATGTATAACGTATTCTGTGATCACACAATTTGATGTTTTAAATTAAACAAGCAGTACGCCAACTTCCTCCACCACTGAGGGATTTCAATTGTGAATGTTTGTAGTTTACATTTTAGTTTACTTTAAACAAAATAAAAGCTGAAAAGCATAGTTTTCTCAAAGGATAGTGGCGCACACACACCTGTATGCTACAGAGCAGCAAGCTGCCAAAGTTTCTGCGTTTGCATAAGAGTAAACCTGAAGATCAGTTAATCTGATTATAATAATAACCAGGTAATCGCAAAGCAGGAATGCCACTTCATTTAAAAACTATTTTTAAATCTAAACCGATTTCAAAATAAATGTACACACCTTCCATATTTCAATTCATCCAACAAGTTTTTATGAGAATCACAGATCGCCTAAAAAAAATAAATAAAAAAAAGATTTCCAAAGATCCACGTAAGCAACTCACCAGGTAGCTGACAAAGCACAGGTATCCCACGGAGAGGAGAGCAGCGAAAACGTAGAGCAGCACGCTGTTCAGCGCAGTCACATAAACAATCACAAAGTACATGTTGATTGCACAAACCACCAGGATGACCAGTCCTCCGGAAATCTTCCATACCCTTAAAAAAACAACAACATTTTATTAAACCAATATGAACTATTGCTTTAAAGTTCAAACTAATCATCTGAAGATAAAACTGTTCCAACAGGTTTCTATAAAACAAGAAAAACACAAATAGGTATCCTTGGGTGTCTTTTTTATGTTGATGTAGCTGAGTAAAATTTTTAACTCCACACTGTTTTGGTTTGTTTTAAAACAAAAGTTGTTTTTTTTGTTTGTTTGTTTGTTTTGCGTGTTTTTGCTATACACAATGGCAAAACTAACTAGAAAGTTCCTGGAGAAACTTGGACGGGACTGCCAGGTTGCTGCTGATATAAATGGTTGATTTTACAGTACTATGTGTTGGGGTTCGCTCTCAGCTACCACTATACCAAATTTCAGCTGAATAGCTCAAAATGGCTGAGTTATCATAATTTTTCCATTTTAGCTAAGACGACCATCTAGGATTTTTGATTTGGATTCAGTACGTGCTAGGGAACGTCCTCAGCTAAAACCTCACCAAACATCAGCTCTATATGTGTAAAAATGGCTGAGTTAAATCCATTTAAATGTAGTATTGGTGGCCATCTTGGATTTTTGATTTGGATTCAGCATGTGATAGGGACCGTTCTCCACGATTATCACACCAAATTTCAGCTCACTAAAATTGGCTGATTTATAGTAGTTTTCCTTTTTTGTTCAGGCGGACATCTTGGATTTTTGATTTTTATGCATTTGATGGAAAATGTTCTCAGCTACCATCACACCAAATTTCAGCTCAATTACTAAAATTGGCTGATTTATTGTACTTTTCCTTTATTGATCAGGCAGCCATCTTGGATTTTTGATTTTGATGCATTTGATGGTACCATCACACCAAATTTCAGCTCAATTACTAAAATTGGCTGATTTATTGTACCTTTCTTTTATAGATCAGTCAGCCATCTTGGATTTTTGATTTTCAGTCAAGAGTCTAGTAGGGATCGTTCTCAGCTACCAATATGCTGAATTTAAGCTGAATAGATCTAAAAATGGATGAGTTATTTTATTTTTCTCTTTTAGGTAAGGCGGCCATCTTGGATATTTGAGTTACATTAGGAATGTATAACAAGTTGCTCTCAGCTACAACCATACTAAATTTTATCTCAGTATCTCAGAATGACTGAGTTATAGTCAATTTTGTGTTTGCTGAGGTAGCTGTGGTAGCCATCTTGAATCAAAATGGCTCCAAATATTAATCAGTTCAAAACATTTATCTGATGATTACTTTCTGTGAGTTTCAAACATGTCCAACAGAGACTTTGTTTTCTTTAGGGACCTAACTCATGTGACTTGACAGCAGCAGTTAGTGTGAGGAGTGTTCTGTCAGGTGTTCTGTATAGAGAAAAATAACGTCTTTCGTTAGTAAATCACGTCACCATGGTAATTCAAAACGGCAATTAAAGTAACTGCACACATCACGGTGCCAAGCCAGTCGTTTTGATGTTACATTTGTGGGGATATACGTTGCGGTTCGGGCCGCATTAAAGTTAAGAAACCAGTTGAACCAGATGAATAATAACTGGTGTCTGACTTATACAAGCAGTCCCCAGTAATGTTAAAAAAAAGGCAACATATTAACCCCTTAGAAGTTAAACTGAACAGTGTGGGAACAAACTTTGACACTGGCTGCTGCACCTTTCACTTCCTCTCTAACAACGCTGATCTAACGTCAAAACATTATGTCCAAAACAGTCAAGAGTCGAGGTTTAGTCTCACTTGGTTTCATACGTAAGACAACAACAAAAGCTTGTGAGAAAATGCACAGTTCCACAAACTGAAACGTCTGTTCTTTGGCCACAGTTGTATCTATTCCTTAAAACTCAGCTCTCCTGCAGTGGAGCTGCGGCTTTAAGAACTGAGCAGCTATTTTCTTTTTAATCCGTTTTCAGCCAAAGGTAAGGCTGAGAATGGATTTATGAGACTGTTGTGGAATGTACATTTTCTTGTTTGCACATTTCAGCTCACTTAAACCCAATAAAGGTCAACAAGTTAAAGAGGGAAACAAAAACATCTGATCAATTACATTTCAGACAAAAAATATGCAGCTGCTCACAGCTCACTATTATATTTTATGTGTACAGCACTTTGTTGCAGCTGTGGTTGTTTTAAAGGGCTTTATAAATAAAGTATTATTATTATTATAAATATATATTTTTAAGAACATTCTAGAGGTGTAAATAAATACGTGATTAGAAATTCTCAAGAGATGATGTCACGATAAAAACGTATTTTACTCACAGTCCGTTTGCAAAGTCGTTCATTATGGAGGTCAGACTGGTGAAGGTTAGGATGGGGATCAAAGCAAATGGAAGCTGTTGGATTAGAAGAGAAATAACGGTGAACATTTTATGATGTTATTTGCAACCCACTGAAAGAGCTTTCTTGACAGCTCGTATTGACCTGCATGCTTTGAAGCACATTGAGGAAGTCGTTCATCCCTGTTAGATGCCGAACATCCTGAAAAATGGCTACCAGCAGAGTAGGAGTGATGGCGATGGAACGAGTCAGCAGCACCCGAGCAAAACGAGACCACTTCAGGTTCAGAAAACCCTTAGTACAAACAACAGATATAATAAAAGCACAAATTAATGGACGACGACAGAAAAGAATCACAAACATAACACCACGAGGCCTGCAGGTATTCTCACCTCCATCACAAACTGCCCAGAGTAAGTTCCTGTCATGGTGGAGCTCTGACCAGCTGACAGAATCCCGATGGCCCAGATGTAGAGAGCTGCAGGACCAAAGAAGCAGCCCAGCACCACCCCCTGAGAGTTAGAGGACAAACTATCAAAGCTTAATCTAATCTAGATCTATGAAGTATCTATACTCATCTTTAATAGCTTGGAACCAATCAGTGATTAGTGAAGACTCTGGGTCAGATTTAATTAAATGTACACTTTAATTAAATTTAGTCTCTTCAAATGTGACAGGCGACACTTTTTCTGAGTGAGTAAAACAAACGCTGCTTGATTAAAGTCTCTTTCATGGTGCGTTTAGTTATTCTGCTTCTGGAAACTTCTAAAATATTTAACCCTCACCCAATAAGCTAACGTTTTGTTTTTTTACTACAGTATTTCCTCACTACTTCGCGGTTTGTTTATCGCGGACTCGCTCTATTGCAGTTTTTCCAAATAAGAGTGGACATGACATGACGTTTTATGTCTATACAGTATTCTGTTTTTTTTTTACTTCATTTTGTATGTTGCCTATGTGTTGCCTGTTGTTTGTTTGTACAGCACTTTGGTAGGCATTGTCGCTGTATTAAGTGCTCTATAAATAAAATGGTAAGGTATGACACACAATTGGCTGATTGATGTATGAGCCACACGATCAGGATGGGATTTTTATTTAAAATGAATTATTTTAAATTATTTAGCACCTGCTACACCTTTGTGCAGCCCATGCTGCAGGAGAAACTTCCTGCTGCAGCTGATCAGCTGTTTCTCCATGCAGAGTGAGGAAGTGGGCGTGGCCAAGACAGCTTGCAGGTGGCTGAGTGCAGCCATGACTGAGGAGGGCGAGAGCTAAAATCATGACATTCTGTGATTTTTAGTGTTTAGAGCTTAGAAACATTGTTTAGAATATTGAAAGAATATGGGAAGGGTTTAAAACGCCTACACACATACGTACGTATATATACTGTATACAGGTAGTCCTTGGCTTACGGCGTTCTTGGTTTACGGCATTTCGCGTTTACGGCTCCGCCCCCAGTGACGTCATCGCGCCGTACGTTGCCTT
>JARVGV010001459.1:30840332-30854402 GCA_031762435.1 Hypsolebias longignatus | reverse complement strand
CATATATGTACAATACATATATGTACAATACATATATGTACAATACATATATGTACAATACATATATGTACAGTACAGTACTGCAAAATGTTACTCACCAGCTCTGCAGACCAGCAGCTCTGTTCCTGTCTGGCTCTGTTCCAGTTCTGCAGCCCTACCCTGCAGCATCATGAAGCCCACCACCCCATCCAGGTTGATGCACGCGTGGATAATTCAGCTTCAGGATTATTTGTGACTTTCCTGCCACTTCTGAGCTTAATAGATCCGATCGCTACTTCTGACTTTGCGGTGCAAAACTTTTCCTCCATTTCGGCAGAATGCAGTAGCTGGAAACATTGTTGGCTTCTGGGTAGTGTAGTTCTTTTGATTTGTGTTACTGTGTAGGCTTATTGAAAGAAAACTACAAAATGGCGGAGCATGTCCAAAGTATTTTTTTCTTTAACTTTTTTATCCCGTCTCAATCACGTGAGTAATATTAAAGCTGACAATCGTGTGTCATGTACAATCTTAAGTTGAAAAACCATGAAAGAGCAAATATGCAAAAGTCGAAAAGTGAAGTAGCAAGTGACTACGGTACACAAAGGTCCATGTGTGTAAAACAAATGATTATTCTTCAGAGTAGTTTTCTTTTTGACAGACGACCATGCCTGGCATGAAGAGAGACTGTGGAGGAGCTGCTGCTATTTTAGGAGCTTTCAAAGCCACAATCAAACAGGTGAGTTGACCTTTTAAACGTTCCTTTGTAAATTGTCATTTATTTTCTTCTGCTCAAAAGTTTATCTTGATTCAGAGCGTTTTGTTTCTTCTCGTCAGGGTTTCAAAGACAACCTTCATGCTGTGTTTTGTCTTGCGGAGAACTCTGTGGGACCCACTGCCACTCGACCCGATGATATCCACACACTCTATTCTGGAAAGTGAGACTCCTAAGTTTTAATTCAGTGTCATCTTTCATGTTGTAATTTGTCCTCAGTTCTTGTTTAGTCATGTTGCACTCAAGATGAGTTTAATCTCAGTTTACCAGCCCCAGGTTGGTGTAAAAGATTCAAATGTATGCTTTGCTTTGAAGGACTGTGGAGATCAATAACACTGATGCAGAGGGCAGGCTGGTGCTGGCTGATGGAGTGGTGTACGCTTCCAAAGACTTGTCTGCTGATATCATTTTGGATATGGCAACACTGACAGGAGCACAGGTGGGTGCTGCAAGACCAACCGCACCACAACTCGGCAGCTTTCAGACTACATGCTAACCATTCTAACCATTCTAACAGTGAAATGGTCCATATGGCGGGCGGCGTCTTTGTTTTTACAGTTTAACGTGTTCTGTCGTTCAGGGGATCTCCACAGGAAAATTCCACGCTGCAGTGATGACCAACAGTGAGCAGTGGGAGGTGGCGTGCGTGCGCGCCGGTCGCAGCAGCGGTGATCTCGCTCACCCTCTGGTTTACTGTCCCGAGCTGCACTTCAGTGAGTTCAACTCCGCCATAGCGGACATGAAGAACTCTGTGGCTGTAAGTGACAGATCAGATTATTAAGAAACGGACACAAACAAATGATACAAGTTTTTTAAACTCTTAGAAGAAAACATGTCCGCCTGTGACAGGCGCTGCTGTAGGCATTACAATTTCAGGATGGCTGCATTTCCACTTATATAATAGATTATACATCTAAAACTGAAAGTTTTTACTGCTTCAGTGTCATGGCATTTAATGTTTAGATGTTTTTTGTTTTTGTTTTTTAGAATTTAAGTCTTATTAGTTTTTTTGTTTTGTTTTGCATTTAAACTATTGAACTAAACCATAAATCTAAAAAGCTGACATGTACCGGTGTATAAATGGTGTAAGTAGCGTTCATTGAATGCATGTTGCCCGCCACCTTGCATGCCATCCAGACCTGCAGTCTGAATATGTGGTCGGGAGGACTCTCAGCTACTCCCACATCAAACTTCAGCTCAATATCTGTAAAAGTAAGGTTGATGTGTTGTGGCTGCCATCTTGACAGGTTGACTCCAAAAGTTAGTCAGTGGTGGATGTTGGGTAATGGGTGTCACGATTTGTTTTGGGTTATTTACTAATGTTTACTGTGGTTCTGCTGTGTCTTTACAGGACCGGGAGAATGCTCAGAGCTCTTGTGCAGGCCTCTTCATCGGTTCCCACCTGGGCTTCGATTGGCCCGGTGTCTGGGTCCATGTTGACATCGCCTCTCCTGTTCATGTAGTGAGTGCTTGTAGCTTTGATGCACGCACGTGATTAATAAATTAATTTGGTGCTTTTCCAACTAATCAGCCAGTGACCAGAAGTGGACGATTTTTCTGCTAGCACAAAAAACCCAGTAGATTTATTTAAATTTTTTTCAAGTGGGTAATCTTGTGCTAGAAAGTGAGCGCACGTCCTCCGTGTGGAAGCTTTTACTGAAAGAAAACTTGTGATAGCTGAAAAAGAAGTTGAAGGAAACACAAGAAATGCAAGACTGTACTCTTAAACATGTCGGCTGTTCGTTTTACTGCTCAGTTTCTTCTAGTTGATAATTAAATTATTTATTTTATTTTATTTGTATATATACACACCTCTGTTCAATTATCAGAAAGATTATTTATATAAGCATCAGGGTGCTAACGAGCCACTGTTAGACTGATGGTCCCGCTTGTTCATGTGAACAGCTAGTTTTGAATGTCAACAACAAACTGATTGATCGACTATGAGAAGGTGCTATTTATAAGACTGAGTTTAATACAGCTCCTCAGACTGAAGAAGTCCTTTGGATGAAAGATGAAACGTTTCTACAAATTGGTTTTTGAACCCGTCCAGTTTTTTAGATTTTTCTATCTGGATTACTGAACATGCATCAGGATATTATTTATATTATTTGTAGATTCCCAGCTTTGGAAAAAGCTTAAATGTGGTGCTGTTTTAGGAAAAATAGAAAAGAGTTGCATTTCAAACATTATTTTGAACAGACAGTGAAATTCTCAGTTTATTTAGAAATTAGAAAATCAAGTATTTTTTTTTTTTTTTTTTTTTTTTTTTTTAGGAGACAACTCAAAATCGTCTAAAATAGGAATGGGGTCATAGCTTTATAAAAACTGGAACTTGAACTCTGCGATCAGGGCATTTCAGAATAAAATGCAAGTTAGAAATAACTTCGCCAGATTCACTTCTCAATCTTAAACAACAATTTTAGTGTGTGTGTGTGTGTGTGTGCGTGCGTGCGTGTGTGTGTGGTGTTCGTGGTGGTGGGGGGGGGAGCTGCATTTATTGTTGATTTGGTCACAAAAATGAACTTTGTCCTTTAAAGATGATTCTTCTTATCACTGTAAAACTGTACAATATTTTAGAGAAACAAAGAGCAGGTGACCACAGGGTTCATTGTGTAATATTAATACTTCCTGCTGGCGCTTTGTGCTGAAATTAAATCGGCTCATTAAAAAAAAGTTCCTGTTCACTTTTTCTGTTTTTGAAGCTTCTCATTAGTCCCAGTTAGCCATCTTAGAGTTTTTTTTTTTTGTAGTAAACCTCATGTTTTAGCACAATCCCATCAAAACAACAATTTATGGCTAAGTCTAACACTGAGTGGAAGCTTTCTAGTTTTGTGTTGTTTTTTAAATATTTTGTTTTTGCAGGGGGAGCGTGCCACAGGATTCGGCGTTGCCTTGCTCATGGCCCTGTTTGGTCAGGCATCAGATGACGCTTTGCTGAACCAAGTGTCTCCTCTGGGTGCGCTGAACCATCAGGCCGAGGACCAGATGGAGCGTGACTGCAAAAGACGAAGGCTGGTGTAGAGCGCAAAACGGTCCCCCCACCACCACCACCACGATTTCTAACCAGTGAAGCTCATAGAGTAATGAGATGTAAAACTGTGTTTGGTAAAATGTGATTTTTAGAGATTAAAACACAAAATCTGTAAATCAGATGTGATGTAATTGAAGACGATCAAACACCGGCTTTCACTCCACCTCCAGAGCGTCTCCACTTTTTCCTCTTTACCATGAAAAAGCTGAATTATTCCATTTTAAATCTAAAGGTGTTGTGTCTTGTTTCATTCAGGTCTTCAGCTGTGATTTTTTTTTTTTTTAAACAGCTGTTAGAAGTTTAACATGTACCTTACAGCCTCTGCTCTTCAACTAACCACCTCATCAGTGGGAGGTTTTTTTTTATGTGTACATGCAAATGTGATGACAGATTTGTGGTCCCTAACCGCAGCACTTTGTGTTAATCCTTCTCATTACGGTTGAAACCTGTGATTCCTGCACCAAACCGAGAGCTCGAGTGCTTCGGTGTCAAATAAATGTTGACCTGTTTTATTTTAGCAGTAAGTTAAAGTGTAAGTCAGATTCCTGCATAAATTATCTTATTTTCACACTGACAATCACATTAAGTAATGGCAGAGCCATGTGTTTCATGTGTGTGAACCTTTAACCGACCACGCCGTTTCATGAGACGCAGTTTAACACTCCAGAATAAAAGTAAATGTAAAAAAATGCTAGTATGTGTTTTATTTTTTTTTTTTTATAACCTTGTATTTTCATCAAAACTTGGAGGCTTAATGCAAAAGCAAACATTCATCTAGAAACATATCGCAGTAATCTGTGAGTACAATCTATATTTTACTTTTTGTCCTGTTCTGATCATTGGATGTGGTCGTAGCGTAGGATTAATACAACAAAAACAACTTTATTTATAAAGCACTTTGGAAAAACAACTGTTGGCCAAAGTGTTGTACACTGATAACATGAACGCAAACAAAAACGAGTCAATGTGGAGCCAATGTAGTGATTTTAAAGCATTGCTCTTATTTTTTGGTAATTCAGCAGAAATTCATATATAAAAAGTTTACAGAAGTATTGATCTGTAAAAATAATAATTTAAGACCATCTGGCACCAGTTAAAAGGTGAACAGGTATTTGTAGCTGTCCTGGACATCTCTCATACGAATATACCCACTGTCCCTCTGGACATGTCCAAACCGTCTCAGTGTGGCCTCTAATTTATCTCCCAGTTGTTCCAATGTGCTGTACCTCTGATGATCTCATTCCTAATCTTATCCATCCTTGTCACTCCTAAGTAGAACCTCAACATCTTCATTTCTGCCACTTCCAGATCTTCTGTCTTTTTGTCAATCTCCAGCCCATACATTAGCTGGTCTCACCACATCTTGTAAACTTTTCCTTTGACCTTTGCTTGCCATCCTTTTGTCGCAACTCACTCCTGAAACTTTTCTCCATCCACTCCATCCTGCCTGGACTGTTTTTCACCTCTTCTTTACCACACCACATTTTCCAGGACAGTGGACACCAAGTACCAGGATGTTGGCAGTGCAGCTGCCAGGAGAAAGAGAGGAAGGCCAAAGAGGAGATGTGTGCAGTTAGTGAGGACAGTGAGATGAAGTAGGATGACTTGTGACCTCTGAAGAGGGAAGAGCCGAAAGATAAAGATTCATTTTATGACCTGCAGGATGTTAAAAATTGTTTTTCACATTACTGTGTACTGTATTTGGGTTAAATAATGGTTTAAATTATATGAATGCTCTTAAAATAAAAGTCGCGTTTCCCTATTTAGTTTTTAAGCTCATGTCTAAGGTCTCGTGACTTCCTTCTAAACAAAGCACGTGACACTCTTTAAGGGGCGGTCATGTGACCTCACTCTGCTCCGGCGGATAAAGCGCGTGCGGTGTTCGGCGGCTGGTGGAAGCTCCTCAGAGATGGCTCGGTTCGTCGCAGCTCTGGTTCTGGTTTCGGGCGTGTTGTCCGGCGCGTCTGCCGGAGTGTTTTTCAACAAGGAGCAGCCGTGTTATGTCGGAACACCGAGGACACACGGCTTCGGTCTGAGGTGAGTCCATCGGAACATTAAGATTTGAACAACAAAAAAGGTTGAATCATGTCATCTGGACTTCGTTTTATTAAAGCGCGTTCATAAGGAGCTAGCTAGCTGCTAGCTTCAATAGTTTCATATTAAATGATACTTTTGTAAAATAATGTTCCTAATTCACACAATACGAGGAGCAGGAGCAGTTGTCCAGGTTTTGGTTTCTTCTTGTGTTTTGTGACCGAGGTTGAAACAAATCACGTGACTGAGCAGTCTGTGGCTTGTCAGCAGCAGATAAATAACAAATCACAAGGTTTGGGTTAATCATTGAGGATGTTCCAGGACATTTTCTATGCATCGAATTGATTTTTACTTTTGTATAAAAGCAGAAAGTTTATAGAGATCTGATTAAATGCTGCTGATGTGGAGATTTGTTTTTAAATTACAAAAATAAATAAATAAAAGTAACTTTTCGCAAGTATTTTATTTTATTTTTTACAGCTTCCAGACATGAAACACCCTTTATGACTTCTCTGTGGTATTAAATGTTAATAACTGGGTTTATTTGATCATGTATGTACAAATATGAGAGTTAGAGTTTGTCATTTATATGACTGCTTGGTTGGTTACTGTAAAACAAATTCCAAAATGTACATTTTAAATGTTTTCTTCCTGCAGCTTTAATAAACAAAGTGGAATGACATAATACCTAATATCTATAACTAATATCTAAATGTTCTGTCTGTGCCTAAACGAAATGAACAAGAAGAGCAATTTAGGAAAACTAACATATTACAAGCTGACTGAAAAGAAAAAAAAATTAAAAAATTATTTTTTAATTTTATTTTATATATAATACCGTACTAATAGACTGATGTCAACACAGTTTATTAGGTCTCTAACATTTAGTAATTAAAAATGCAGAATTTCTTCTTATTATTAATGCAACTTTTTCAAACACTAAACTACCTAAACTTTATTGTAGTTTTCTACTAAAATCTACATATGCAGAAATTATAATTTAAAATTTCCATCAAACACAAGCCTAAAGCTCAGAAACAGTAATTCTGCATTATAAAACATTGAAATTAAAAAAACAGATGTAAGCAGTGTTGCTGACTGTCTGTTTACAGGACAACTCCTCGACCTCACGAGTTCCTAAACATCTCCGATCTGCCCAAGTCGTGGGACTGGAGGAACATCAATGGAACCAACTACATGAGCACGACGCGCAACCAGCACATTCCCCAGTACTGTGGCTCCTGCTGGGCTCATGGCAGCACCAGCGCCATGGCAGGTATGACTCAGCAAAGTTCTTTTACCTGTAAAACACCCCGAGTCATTGTGATCTAGATCACAATACCGCAGCACATTTGTACGTGGGTACGTCGGTTTCACTTCCTGTTTTCACACAGAGGACTCTCTCTCCTTTCAGATCGGATCAACATTAAGCGTAACGGAGCGTGGCCCTCTGCCTACCTCTCCGTCCAGCACGTGATCGACTGCGGCGACGCCGGTTCGTGTCACGGTGGGGATCACAGCGGCGTTTGGGAATACGCCAACAAACACGGCATCCCAGATGAGACCTGCAATAACTACCAGGCCAAAGACCAGGGTAAATGTCTCCCACCAGGCACAGAGGGATGACTGCACCAGCGTGAATCTGATGTGTGTGTCCTCTGTGTCCCTAAAGCGTGCAAGCCCTTCAATCAGTGCGGCACTTGCACCACTTTTGACGTGTGCAACATCATCAAGAACTTCACGCTGTGGAAGGTGGGAGATTTTGGAGCCGTCAGCGGGAGAGAGAAAATGATGGCAGAGATTTACGCCAATGGACCAATCAGGTTTGCATTTAATTTATATTGGGATTGCCGTCATACAGCAACTCTTCCCATCATGTCTGCTTTACTTTGCATTTCACACAAAAATCATCACCAAGAACCCAGGTCCCCCCTGCAGCCGTGTAATCTATTGTCCCTGATTTTTACAGAACATGTTAAGAGGCTTTTAATGCAGAATAATTTATTTTTACGCAAAGGTCCCTGCTCTGGTGTAGTTTTACTTCAGCTTATCTCACTATCTAAAACCTAAAGTCTCTTGTTTGTTTAGCTGTGGGATAATGGCTACAGACCAGCTGGATGCATACGCAGGAGGTGTGTACTCTGAATACCAGGAGGAAGCGTTCATCAACCACATCGTGTCTGTGGCTGGATGGGGGGTGGAGGACGGTGTGGAGTACTGGGTCGTCCGCAACTCCTGGGGAGAGCCATGGGTGAGTCCGCAGAAACGATCGGGGGGGGGGCTTTATCAGTAAAAATGTGTAAATTTGCGTCTCACAAAGACAGATGTGCGCATCTGCTATCCTGGTGTCAGCTTCATCAAATTCTGTGTTTTATGGTTCTCTTACAAATCTAACTGTTGGATTAATGATTCGTCTGTGCAGACGAAGCTCTTCAGGGAGAGCGGTGAACCAAAAGCACAACTTTTGACTCTGAAGCCAAATTTCATCTCGTGCCTGAAAACTGCAGATGTTTTAAGTTGCATCAGCAGATTCCTCCAAGAGCAGCGGTTTAATTTTTTACAGCAACCTCAAGAAAATGAGAATTTATTATAAATGTTATAAGCAATAAAATGGAAGCTCAGCAAGCTTCTCAAAATTGTGTATTTGAATACTTTAATCTTCCTTTTAGGAAAATTTAAATTTTTCATTTTGCCCAAAATCTCAAAGTGCACACATACTGGTACAATTTTTTCTTTTACAAACGCCGCTTTATGTGAGGAAGAACACGTTTTGTGAGTTTAACTGTAATTTACACACCTAGTTCATGGCAATAAACGTACGGTAATTTCTTCCGATATTAATAAATTTCTTCCGCTACTAAATTATTTTTTGTTTTGGCATATGGTTTTGTTGTGTACATGGTGGGTGGCTCAGACAATGAGGCTAATTTTTGAGTTCTGTCAACAATTTTTTAGACCGTAACTGGCTCTTAGGAGAAAGAATTGCCTTTTTAATTAGTTTTATTCATGCTTTTCTATCAACTGTTAGGTCTGTAAATATCTGAAGTGATTTTCATTCCAAGGCGACAAGTTGAACTACTCATAACAGCAAATTATGTCAAAAAATGCAAGTTTGAATCGCTATGACCAAATGTACGACAGAGCTTTAGGGCCACGCTAAAAAAA
The DNA here is from genome assembly GCA_031762435.1 of Hypsolebias longignatus. Classification (NCBI taxonomy): domain Eukaryota; kingdom Metazoa; phylum Chordata; class Actinopteri; order Cyprinodontiformes; family Rivulidae; genus Hypsolebias; species Hypsolebias longignatus. Next base: position 30,845,418 of record JARVGV010001459.1, on the reverse strand, counting down.
ATAAAATAATTAAAAGCCATAAAACCATGAGAAAAAAAAATCGTACAAGCCTTTTTTTTTTTTGCAGCTCGTTTTTTTTTTCTCCCCCCAAGTCAGATCCACAACGCGACCTGTCAATCAACCCAGTAGGCGTGTCAGCAAATGACCAATCCGAAGCTAAATGAGCCGTAAGTAATATTATCTGAACTCCGACAGATAAAGCAGGTTTACCACATTAACTGGTAAAATGAAGAATGTTGAGCATCTTGTTAAGTTGTACTTTGGTTATTGCTTTTACAAATAAGGAGATGGTTAATCTGTTAGCACATCAGATTATCAGTACCAGGACTTTTAACCTGCTGACAGTACGGTGGTAGCTCAGATGGGCTGCAGCAGCTCTCTGCAGGTAAGGAGCATTTAGCGTCAGATTGGTCATTTGCTGACACGCCTACTGGATTGATTGACGGGTCGCGTAGTGGATCCTACTCGTGGAAATAAAATAAATGAGAGCTGCAAAAACAAACCGAAAAAAGTCTCATACAACTTTATTCTCATAATATTAAGACTTTTTCTTTCTTCTTCCTAAGTTGCACAAAGACTTGGCAATTGTTTTTTTTACGTTGGACGCCCTTTCTGACACAACCACAGACCACCGAGCTACCACAGCCCTCTGTGTGGAGCAGAGCTGATATCTAGGGTGCCTGGGGAAGCAGATGATGTGGGTTAAGGGCCTTGCTCAAGGGCCCAGAGTGGGGCAGATGAGGGTGGAGGCAGGTGTGACTGCTTCACTTATCCCACCCACATTTTTTTGATGTTGTCTGTACCGGGGCTTGAACCGACGATCTTCCGATCACAAGCTCACCTTCTCTAACCTCTGAGCCACCACTCCCTATGATAATATTAAGACTTTATTTGACTTCATTCGTATATTTTTTTCTCAGCGTGGCTTTCTGTCGTACAAATATTCTTTGGAGATGAACTTAAGTTAGAAACCAAGTTTGGCATAGCAGCTTCTGTATTTAGTGATGAAACTGCCTGATAACACATCCTCCTCCTCAGGGTGAGAGGGGCTGGCTCAGGATCGTGACGAGCGCCTACAAAGGAGGAAGTGGCAGCAAGTACAACCTGGCGGTGGAGGAGGATTGCATGTACGGAGACCCCATCATCCCTAAAGAGCACCTTTAGACGATAAATCAGGTTTAAGAAGGTTGAGTCGGGTCAGAAAGAAGTCTTTTGGAAAAAAGACTAAACGTTTCAACAAAGGAGGATCTGACTCAACATTTATCTACCTGGATTCTTTTCATCAGAACAATAAGTTTGTTTCTGTCCTGTCTTCCAATAGAACAATGAATGGTAGCTTTTTATAATCCGTTTTAAAGGGAATACGCTTGGTTTCTTTCAGAATCATGCAATATGGCAGGGTGTCCAACAGCTCAGAATGTTTTTATGGTTTTATCTGTGGGGGGTGGCTTTTGTATTCAAACAGGTTTTTATTTGTAAATGAAACCTGGTCTGCTAAACCAAAGGACTGCAGATGTTGCACTGCTGTGTTAAAGTAAAAACAAACTTTATGTGCCTTAAATACACTAAGCACTTGATGTCCAGCTTAGATGAATGACATTGTTTACGTTGAACAAACTGCACACATTTAAGCTAAAAAGATTTTCTTGATTTCAAACTGAGAAACATTTTGTGATGCGTCTTTTGAGTGTTTGTTTTAAGGCTACAATCTAAAAAAATGTTTTATGATGACATGGTTATAAAATAAATGTAAACCAGCTTCCTTTTGACATTCAGCTTTTCTTAAAACGGTCAAAGGTTTAATTTTTGATTAAATCTTATTATTGAAGCTGTAGATGGTGCCAAAATTAATGCTTTTATTTTTTTAATTACTGGTAGTTTTATTTTTGTGTTTTTTTTTATCCAGCAACAATTAAGCATTCAAGATTTTTTTTTTTTTGTAAATTCACATTTATTTACAACAAAAACAAAACCTAAAGTACACATTATGGTTTCATTTTTAAAAAGCATAAATCAAGATAAAATAGAAAATCAAATATACAAGTAAAAAGGAAGTTTAGCTGCATCTTCATCCGTTTGTTTTTATCCGTCCTGTTTGGTCCAAAAAATGCAGCTGAGACGTCTCCAACAAAAAGTCCATCACCAAACAGTTTAAACAAAATGAAGCTCTGATCACAGATCCTGTTTCTCTGTGATCCTCAACAAAACTTCTCCACGTCAGTTAATCATGATGAAGTTTGACTTGCAATGAGCTGGAAAACAAAACAAAAAAACATCTTGGCTTAAACGCAGCCATTACTGTTCTTTGTGTTTGAGTAAACCGCTAATTAATTGGGCCAATCCAGACTCCTGCACATCTGGACATAGTTTACTCACCGATGAACTCTGCTACAGGGTCGTGTTCTCCCTCTGTGCGGATTGTTCCTGCGATGCTTTCGTTCTCCAAGATGGGCAAGAAGAGTTGAACGAAGTCTGACGTGTAGGGAGGTGCGATCACATCCAACACCTTGAAGAGAAAAACTGAGCTTTGTTTAAAAATACAGGTCATAAAACTGACCAGTATTCATGACTGGAGTCAGAGCAAGAAGGATTATTTGTTCAATAACTTCAGTATCTAAATATAAACAGAACATTATTACCTCGGTGACAAAATATCTGATGAGGGAGATGTCTGTGTTGAGTTTCTCCAGACACTTGCGGATGTAGCTGACGACAGGCAGGACGTAGCCACGGCTCAGAAGATGAACCATTCGGTCCAGCAGAGTCTTCTTCAGCTCCAGCTGGAGGTGAAACAAAACTTTGAGACTTCAGCTGAGAAGTGAAATATCAGGCGTGACAGCACAGAACAGCACCACAGATCCCCACCTGCTCCATGACGTCCAGCTGAGAGTGCTCCGTCTCAAAGAGCTTAATGAGAAGCTGGAGGACCTGCGGGTGCAGCAGCTGGTGACACGTGCAGATCTGTGTGGAGAGTTTCATTTTCAAATGTTTGATCTAACACTTTTAAGAATGATTTAAATCACCTTTTCATCTGCTAATGCTGTTGTACCTCATCCAGTAGGGCTAAATGAACAGGCGTGTGGTCTGTCTGGAGCTGGAAGTAGCGCGGTTCTGACACGGTCCAGTCCACCCACTTTAAAACTCCCATAGCAACCACTGGGAACCTGAACACACATTAGTCAGCAGACTGAAAGCAGTAAAAAGGTTCTCATGTCAAACTTAAAAACATCTGAAGTTCCAAGTAAAAGACGAGGTTGCTAAAGACAGTTTCATGTTTCAGATAGTGGACAAATATAACCACGTTTCAAGTTGTACTTCCACAAACTGCCTTCAGTTTAACAGCTCAATATTTCTAATCAAATCTCTCCACAACAATGTGTTGCCAGAAAAGACGAAAGAGAACAATTTAAGTCTTAACTGGCTACTTTTTCTATAAAACTTTCATTTGGGGCATTGAAACTTAGCTCATCATCCTGTAAACACACATCTACTTGATGTGTTAATATATTTTTATCTACAAAGCAACAATCAAAAACATTTTTTTTAAGTTTCCCATTAAAATACCATGAAGATCAGATGAAATTATAAAGAAAAAGGTTTGACAGCTCAGTCATCCAGGTAGATAGATCACAAAAAAAGCTCCAGATGATTTAACCCTTTTGTGTGAATTATAAAGAAACACAATTTGCACAATATTTTCTCTCATATCAACAGATAATGTCCTAAAATCAAAAATTTGTGAGCAAACTTTGTGACCAGAGGACAGTTTGTTCACCTACAGAAACAGCTGAAGTGACTGAAAACAAGCCGAACGTTCAATTTTTGACACGTTTGTTGACTTACTCAGACGACGGACAGCTTACAGGAAGTTAGTCATGGGACTCAAGCTTCCATGTGGTTTTCAGCAGGTTCAGCTGACTCATTTGTTTACACTGTGTGCAGACCCACATATTAACAAACCTGGAAATCTACCCTTTCAAACTGCACCATTAATGCAGTTCAGGATAAATGTTTGTTTGATTTCATTCTGTGCAATGAGTACCTGTAACAAACTCTACACTGTACATTTTAGAGACACTGTAACCATCGACTCACCTGATGCACTGGTACAAAGTGCCCAGTTCAGCCACCAGCTCTGTGGCTCCTTTGTTCTCGTTGCAGCACAAGTTGTGCACGGTCTCTATGGCTTTGGAAGTTGACTTTAGCTCATCTTTATTAATGTTGACTCGTTTGTTCTGGTATGATGACAGAGGGTAAAAATGTTAAGACAGTGGTTATTAGGGAAGAAGAAGAAAAAAAAACTACAAAATTTAATTCTGCACATTTCCATGAGTATCTGAATCTCAACCTCAAACACCAACAATAAATATGTTACTGTGGTGGCAGTTCCTTTCTACTTCACGTACCTTCTTCCATGTCTCGACCACACTGGCAGCGTAGGCTAAGATGTGAATGTATTTGTGCTTATGGTCCTGGTTAATTTTTGATCCAGGTTTAAAAAGTGACTGCATAAACAGGTCTAGAAAGGCGGGCACTCTGATCTAAAGACAAGAAACACACGTTTCTATTAGTATAGCACTTTTCAACAAACACAGAGAATTAAAGAGAATGCTCTCAGTTTCCTCTCACCAGCTCTACAGGTGGAGGGTCCATGCTGCTGAACATCTTGAAGAGGACGGTGATATCAGCAGGATTCAGGGCTCCTTTAGACAACATGGCTCCCAGCGCCTGGCAGGCTCGAGGGTAGGCTGCTGCCGTACCGAGCGCCAGAGTTATCTGACTGGCATCGTGACCCCTGTGAGATAAACCAAAAGCAAAGTGCACAGAATCATTTTAACTAAACCACCTCAGCTTCATTAGATAAATAATAGAGCCTGAGGTTTCATCAGGCAGCATTGTTTTAGGGAAACAAACTTTGAAAATGCAACAACGTTCTTGCTCAATCATCCAGGCACCGAATCCAATAATTCTCAGTCGGGTCATCTGGACAGTTTCTTTTTTATAGAGACGTTTCGCCCTCTATCCGGAGGGCTTCATCAGTCAGAGGAGTTCCAGTAAACTGTTTCCCCACCAAGCAGTAAACTCC
>JARVGV010001459.1:30425830-30439080 GCA_031762435.1 Hypsolebias longignatus | reverse complement strand
TATATATATACAGTATATGAATGTTTCTGTGCAGTCACCTGCGATGACTTCTGTTTTGACTTGGTGCGATATAAATAAACTGAATTGAATTGAAATTTTTTTTTAAGTCACTGATTCTTCATGTTATTTGGCTTCATTCTAAACTAAACCAATTTTTAGTTTGATTGAATGATTACTGACTTCCAAAATGAAAAGTGGCTGTTCAATGTTTGAACCGTTTTGGTTTCATAAATATTAAACTTAGCCACAATGTCTAGATTTCATTAAACTATTCACTTTTGCATCATAAGAGGTGGATTAGGTGTTCACCTCATTTCAGTGTGGATGTTTAGGACAACTCCAGGTCTCCAACAACCCCAGTAGGGTTTGGTACAAATGAACATCTGTATTTCTGAGTCACCAGCTTTAAGATGATTGGTGCGGATTGAAAACTGGTCTTTTTCCTGAACGGTGTCGTTCAAATTCTGTTTTCACCCCCCACTTTTATCACATTTATATACCGCTGTGCACATAAATTGTTAATTCTTAATCTTTTATTTGATTTCACTTCAGATTTGTCCATGCTGCGTGTCCTCAGCTGTACTTTCACAGCTGGGAACATGGAGTAAAAAGCGGGGAGAAACTGGGAGCTGAAAGAAGCTGGAGACAGCACAGATGCTGTGGCAGGAGCAGAGCTGATTCCTGACCCCCTCTCTTTTTGCACCCCCTGTCTCGTTTGTTGTGTCGGCACAGATAAGAGACAAATCTGATGAACGTGGGTAGGGACCACCACTGCTGCCGCCTCTTACTCCCAGTCTAATTGCTGGAGCTGCATCCTGTGCAGGGCTGGTTGTGCAGCAGGCTGACGGTGGGGTAGAGGAGAGCTGCAAGGCTTCAGTGGCAGCGAGAAGAAGAAGAGAAGGAGGGGGGGACAAAGGAGGAGGGGCAGGCTTTGGTGAGCTACTGGGCTTCCACTGCCTCACAGACACATTTTATTGACTTGCTAATTGGATGAGGCTCTCGGAGGAGAGGATGCAGTGACCGAGAGGAGCTGCTCTCCGGATGAGGGATACGGGCACAAGAAAGCATCGCTCGGACCCCTGAATCTGGCTGCTTGATCCCCCTTTTCTTCCTTTCTGCAAGCGCAACAGCAGATGTTTGAGCATCTCTCAGTGACCCTCGCACCGTGCACATTATTCTGTGCATGACATTGTCGAACGGAGGCTCCACTTGCCAGACGCTTCGTGACAATTGAATGATTTCCTTTTTTTTATTTTTTTATTTCCTCTTTCCCATTTACTGTTCTTCAAAAATCTTGGGTTCATCGTCAGGCGTTTTTTTTTTCTTTTTTTCTATCAGTCTCCTTTGATATGCCATTTGATTTGAGTGGCGTTCTCATGGCAGGATGAATTCATCCCATCAAACACACACGGAGCTGTGAATGGATATTCTACTGGAATAAAATGAAGGTATGCTATAAGGAGGAGGGGGGGGGGTGTTGAAGCTCAGACACACACCGTATCATAAAAGTGGCATTTATTCAATCTGCATTCATTATAATCTAGGCAAGAAAACGGATCAGCCGAGGGTACAGACTGTTGCATAAGTCCAGGCTGCAATCTGAGGCACAGACTCAGAGGAAAAACAAAATGTCTTATTTAATCTGACTGCGTGTCTATTTTTCAGATTAGGACAAAATATATATATTTTTAAAGGCATAAAGGGAAAGATTGTGAATGAACTGGTAGTAGACACCAGTTGTAGTGGTGTGCATTGAAGAGGAATAATGGAGGCTTAAAAAAAAAAAACAGTCTAGACTTGTCTAACCACTGGGTCAGCTCTTCGAATATATTTAAATTTCCATTTTTTTCCCCAGCTCATTCCATGTTTGTTATTGTTGTTTTATTGTTATTATTCCAGCAGCCTGATGTCACATAACGAGTTCGACTGATGGATTTTGTGTTTCCTCTGCTTCAGCCCTGTTGCCATGAGTGAGGTGTGCAGATCCTGTGAGGTCAGAGAGCAGGTGCCACCACGCTGAGGTCTGCTGTCCCAATGAGCCAAGCAGGCAGCACGCAGAGACGCACCACCTACCTCATCTCCCTCACGCTGGTGAAGGTTGAGGCCGTGCCAGAGGATGTCGCAGGGAACCAGTCGGAGGGCCCTCCAGAGGGGGAAGGGAGCCCTAAGAAGGAGGAGGAGGAGAAGAACAAGGAGAATGTGAGCGAGCCCCCCGAAAAGGAGAAAGGACCTTTGTGTTTGGAAGTGGGGGCGAAGGAAATCGCACAGGTGGAGGAGGAAGTGGAACAAGTGCATCACGTCAAGTATGGGAGCCCGACTGAGAGCAGGGATAAGCCTGAGAGGAAGGAGGCGCTCCAAAAAGACGTTGTACCAGTTGGGAAGAGCAAAGACCCAGTTTTTATACATCCACCCGCCAGGCAAATGGTTAAGGTGTATGGGGGAACTTTCTCTGAGGGGCCCATGCGCAGAGAGGGGCCCCGCTCAGATGCCTTACGCCCTAAGACCGAGTTGTACCGGGAGCCTCCAGCCCTGTTCCTAAAGGGGGAAAACGGAGGAGACCTGAACGCCCGCTCACGTTCCAGCCTCCCCTTCTCTGCCTCGCAGCAGATCGGCCAGCATCCCCAAGTCGTGATGAGGCCCCACGCAGGAGGGAACTCCACATGCTGGAGGGAGCTCAACACAAGCTCGTATCACTCGGCCAAAACTTTAGAGCGAAGGGACAACCAGCCTCCGCAGATGGCGGCCACGACTCTGGGGCCTTACCGGGCATCCTGGGCCGACAGCGACGGCCGTGGGACGCTCATCCGGCCGGGAGCTCCCATCAGCGGAGGGTTCTCGGGGGTGAAGACCCGGGACAGCCCTCAGGGCGAGCGATACAAGGCAGTGTCTGTGTCTTTACCTGCGCCTCCGGCCCCCGACGTGACCAGGCCCCCGAGAAAAGGTACAAGTTGTACCCTCGACAACAGCGACCTGCACTCTTACCCCGAGGACTTGAAGAAAGGGAAGGAGGGTCAGGGAGGAACAATCCAGCGAGCTCCTCCTCGTGATCGCAAGATGCTCAAGTTCATCAGTGGGATTTTTACCAAGAGCACAGCTGGGTCACCGAGCGCCACCGTCACACCCCCACTGTATCCAGCGGTGGAGAGGGGCTCGAGTGAGGAGGAAGGTAAGAGCGCGTCACGCATGCAGAACGGTTACGTCCCCGGCACACCTCAGACGTCGTCACACTTCCTCTACTGAATGAAGTCAGGATTAAAACTACACACCCAGCAAAAAAATAAATAAAAAAAATCAGAAAACCAATTCCATCTGATGTGAAAATGTTTCTTTGAGAAAAGTGGAGAAAACTGTGGTTGCGTTTGGTCCATGGGGGGAATAAAATCTATCGAGACCATTTTATTTCATGTAAAATAACGTAGATTGGTTGATTTAGATTTTAAAAAGTGGCACCTGTGCTTATTTTTAAAGTTTACAACAAATCCACAAGTCGACGTAAACGAGATGTGACCGAAAACTTTAGGGGTGAACAGCTTCAGATTTTTTTAAACTATCGCCCGCTGTCATCAAATGTGGGCGGAAAAAAAAAAACCTGCTTGTGTGAGTGTTTGTCTGTTAGCAAATTTTTTAATGAAATTATTTGGATGTTCATCTGATTAACTTTTGTCGTCAATCCAGTTCAAGATGGCCGCCACAGCCATTAACCTTATCAACACAGAAATGGCTCCAATTTATTTAATTTTATAAAAACTGAGCTAAAATTTAGCATGAAAGTAGCTGAGGGTCATCTTGAACATATACTGTGAGTGTTAGCAGATCACACATCTTTGTTGAAAACTTTACCATTAACTGTTGAGTCAGTTCTGTCTGTCTTTTAGCAAAATATCTAATTAAACACTGGACATATTTTAATGAAACTCTCAGAAAGTTGTAAATCTACATCTGATTAACTTTTGAGGTCAGCCTGATTCAAGATGGCCACCCCAACTACTCAACATTACTCAAAACAAAAATGGATTTAAGCCAAGAAGGGCTACAAAAATTGAGCTAAAATTTGGAGTGGTAGTGGCTGAGAGTCATACATATCACATACTTTGAGCACAAATTGAGCTTTTTTAAAATTTTGGTGTGCAAAGCTGTGAGCAATGTGCATTTCTTAAAGAAATACTCGTTTATTTATAATACTAACAAGTTTAACAATTTATCTGCCAGTTTCTTCTATTTTTTTTATTTTTTTATTTTTTTACTGTTCTGGGGTCTGTGTCTGATACAAAATGTGCAAGTTCTCCAAAATTACCTGTAGATAACTCCGTTCATCAGGTCTAATGAAGCTGCAGCCTTTTGAAATGCAGCCCAATGATAAGAGTTGGAAACGTTTGACATTAAGCCAAATACAAACGAACGAACCAGAATTCAGATATGGCTGAATTTTTTCACTTGTAAACCAATAAATTGTTAATCAATAATAACTACTTTGCTTTTTAACTCGGGTCATTTTCAGGCACAGTTATCGAGCATTTCCACTTTCACGGAGCTCAACTGTGAGTCTTTGTCCTATAACTTATTTTATTTGACAGATATTTTCAGGATTTGGTCAAAAGAAACTAAATATTTTAGCTTGAAGTTTCAACAATACCGTCACGAGTACGGTAATTTTTCTTATTTTGTCATTTTTCTAATTAAGTCATCAATTGTGCAAGACAAATATAAATATAAGTAGAGAAATTGCATTTCCTGCAAAAATGCAGTGTGAGTGCTTATTCTGAAGAACTTGCTGAAAAACTGCTGAAATTGGCAAAAAGTATCTGAAAAAGGCAGAAAGAAGCTTAAACTAGCAGAAGGAAGTGGAAAGAGCTGAAATGAGCTAAAAAATTGGAATTAGCTAAAAAAGCTAACATTAGCATAAAACAGGTGAATAGTAGGCGAAATAGCAAAAAAGCTGCAACTAGCAGGAAAAAAGCTGCAAGGAGCATAACAAGCTGAAATGATCATAAGTTAATTAGGTTGTAAGTATCAAAAATTACCATGAAAAACTTGCATTTACTGTATTTGAAAACAGCTGAAATTTGCTAAAATATATATATATATAAAAAATAAAAATAAAAAGGGGGGGGGTGGTAGCTGAAAAGGTAGAACAAGCTTAATTTAGCAGAATAAAGCAGAAAGAAAACATTTGCACAATTAGGCTGAAAGAAGCAGAACTGAGCACAAATAAATGGAAAATATCTGAAAAAAGCTGAAATTAGCTAAAAACAGCTGAAAAGCGGTTTAAAATCAGAAAGAAGCATAAATTACCAGAAGGGAGTGGAGAGAGCACATTTTTGCTGAATTAGGCTGAAAAAAGTTTAAATGAGTGCCAAAAATGTGGAATTAGTTGAATAAGCTTAAATTAGCATAAACAGCTAAATAGTAGCTGAAACTTGCAGAAATAAGCTGAATGGAGCATAACAAGCTGAAATTAGCAGAAAGATGTTAGAAGAAGCACAAAAATGTTTTAGTTGACAAAAAGAAGCTGAAACGAGCACAAAACAGCTGAAAGTAGCTGAAACAATGTTTAAATTTGTGCAAGGAAGCTGAAAGAATCTGAAGCAGCAGAACAAAATGTGAAAGCAGTAAATGTTGTAAACAGATCTAAAGATGTGAAGGATGAGCTCAATTCATTTTCTATGAGGGGGAAAAAAAGTGGCAGAAAAGGCTAAATATTTCAAAAAGCTGAAGTTGCACCAATGCCAAAAGTCATAGCAGGATTGTCCTGAAAGAGCTGAACGTTTTGATTTATGATTTGCTGGAATGGTTTGACAACTGCCAGATGAGAATCACACCGGGAAATGTCCGTAAGAAAAAAGGATCACAATAGTGTGAATCCTTCATAAGCATTCAAACTGTTCAGTCATAGCTGCATTATAAAATAAGTTAAACATTTTTGTTGAAACAAACTGTTTTAAGATGCACTGGGTCGGAATAGAAACGTGTTTAAAGTGTCAGACTCCTCTGAGTTTGACAAAAACAGACGGAGACGAACAGATTCTGAACGTAGACGATCAAGTATATTAAAAGGTACTAACGTATCAATACTATGCAGCTTTTACAAATGAGAAATACACAAACCCTGCTTGTCAATCAAACATTAGTTCACAACATCTGTGTCAAACTCATGCATTTTTTTTTTTTTTAATGAAAGAAATCGATGTAACTGGATGAAATTTGAATTCTCACTGTATGAAATTAATGAGCATGTACACATAGGTGATCTTTTGACAGGGAGTGTAGGATTAGAGTGAGCTCTGAATAATTTGTCAGGAGTAAGTGGGACATGAATAATTAAGGTTGGGGATACACAGAGCTGTGTTCATGGCAGGGCGAGGGGAGTGGGAACCTGCCACTTCCGGCTCTGTGCGTGGAGTTAATCAGCCTTCCAATGGAGCCCATTCATTTTACCAGCGTCACGTTGTGTTTGAGAGTGTGTGAAGTGTGTGTGAGGGTTGTGTCACGAAGAGCCTGTAATCATACGGTAAAATTCACCAATCAGATGACGGTTAATATCGAATAAGAATATGGGTCGGCACCCAGAAGAAAAAGAAAACAAGGTGACAAAGCGCCATGTGTGCACAGGTGGACATCACGCCTCGACGCCTCTCACACAAATCTCTGTATCCACGAGAGGCAGGTTTTTTTTTTTTTTATTGTATAGAGACCCAGGCTTGGAGGCTTCTGGAAAACGGAGTTGCCATGGCAACAGCAAGCCGTGAAAGATGCTGCTCGGTCTTCGCCGTGACGCTCTCGACGGAGGGGATCTGGGTGTGGGGATTGCCCAAAGATGGGGATGAGGGGAGAGTGTTCGGGCTGTGCGGGTTGTGGCGGTGCTTAAAGTTAGAACCCGTTTCCCTGGAGAACCGGGCCGACGCTGCAGAACCGCCCGGAACAACGTGACCTGGCAGCTTCCCGACGTGACTACACAAACTGTATCTGTGTCAGCGTCTGATGATGCGGCGGCGGTGCACATCTGTAACCAGTTTCTCTCTTTGTTCTGTCTTAGTCAATGTTCATTTATCAAATAAAAACAACATGTTCGGCTCGATAGAGAGAAATCATTACCACAATATGTATCTTTATAAAATGGCAGTGAGGAAAAAACTAATCTTATATTTTAAATATCAAAGCACTTTTTGAAAATTACTTGCCTCCATGAAAAGCAGCAATCATGTGCCTGTATCTGTCTTTGCACATGTCAGTCTGTTAGCAAAATATCTCATGAACAAAATGACTGACTTTAATAAAAAACCTGATTTAGGAGGACTGCCACAGCCAGTCGACCCTTGGAAACACAATCATGGCTTTAATTCCGTCTGTTTTGTAAAAACTGAGCTAATATTTGGTGTGATGGTATGAGAGTCATCCAGAACACACACTCTGTGTTAACAGGACAACCAAATTTATTTTTTTACAACTTTTCTGTTTAAATGCTCTAGGAACCGATCAGAGCCTTCATCTGCAGCGAGTTCATATGAAATTATAGTTTGTTTGTTTTTTACTTGTTTTATATTCTGCAAAGCAGTTTACAACTTGTTAACTGACCAGTGCTTCCCTTTGTGTGTTTTGCAGTGCAGTGATTTCTGTTTCTTGTAACGTCCAGAAGCTATAAACCGATAAGTGTTCTTTAGAGTTCTGTTCGACACAAAGGCAGACGTTTAAAATATTGATTCATTGCTGCAAAAGCAGAAACTTTGTGACTGCATGGGTACAAGTAAAAAAATAAATAAAAATTAAATCTGGAATCACTGACAATAAATGGGCGAACATTTTGATCAGTCTTAAAATATCTGAACACAAGAACTTTATTTGGTCTATTTTTTTTCCTGCCCCCTAACTTTACAATGCAAATACTTATTTTAAGAAAGAGAGCATCTTTAAGATCATAAAATTAGTGAAAATCTCAACTTTTAGGATCAGATAACTGTTCAATGTTGTCTTTTTGTATCACAATAAGAACTGGTACACCCTAAGTCAGAGCTGTTTTCATACGTGGGCCACAAAAATGTGAATTTAACTCAACGTGAACACTATTTTGGAGAAAGGATAAATGTTTACTAATTTTGCTGGAGAAAGAGAATTAAATTGTTGTAGATCCAAAACATTAAAAGCCTCACGAACACTAAGCTTATAAGTTTTTATTAAAAAAGGATTTAATTTGTTGGGTATAAATTTGTTGTTTTCTTGTGTTCGGAACATTCGTTTTAGTCTGTTCTCAGCAACAAAAGCGTAATTTGAGTAAGTGTCCTTTTAAAAGTGGGTCGATCAGCTTTTTGGATCATTCATGGTCCAAAAGGCTGATCGAAGTTCTGAAAAAAAAAATCGTCCAGCTGTCAGTCACCACAATAGATCCAAAGAAGGTTTGATAAAGTTGATCAACTCGTATGCAGATGATATCACGTTATATGGTTTAAAATCTAATTTTATTTTAAAATGAACCCATTGGTGGGCAGAACTGTGTTCAACTGTGGGCCTGATTTGGCCCTTGGGCCTCCAGTTGCATAGCACACTTTTCTGACTAAATAAAACTAATCTGAGTTATTGTTGTTAATAATTTGTTACATTATTAATTTGGCTTAATTTGCAAATCGAGCAATGCCGGAATGCAAATAGCAAGTGGTGGAGGAAGGTGGATGGGGGTCCTTTCCCAGACATTTTTGAATAAATTAGATGTGATTTCCTGCATTTTGGTGTATTTTAATGGGCTGTTAAACATCTATATTTACCTTCATTAGTAAACACTCTGCTTACATCAAGCATACCCCCCACCCCTCCCCTTCACTTGATGGTTCCGAGCCCAACTTTTCTCCACTGAACTCACTGTCCTGTTGTCCGACTCCACATGTGAAACCTCCAGGCACCTCCTCCATCTGTTCATGGCGGCCGCCTGTGGGCTCCTGCCTGCGTACAACTGCCTGGTTAGCTCAGCCCTCAACCCCTACACTCTTTTAGGGGTGGAGATCTTTTAAGAGTAGAAGCGGAAATGCTACTTGAAGGGGCAGCGCGTACGTGATATTAAGAAGCTTGTAAGTGGCTGTTATGTTTAAAATTAGTGTTTATGTAATTATTTTCTGTTTACATAACCACTATAAGTTTTATTCATTCAAGGCAGTCATATTTGTCCATAACTTTATTATTAGTAAACCTGAGAGTTACCGGATCCAAGCAAACAGTTACCAGAATGCACCCTGTCAAAATAGGAGAGTTCCCGGATCCTGTTCCAGCAGGATCTGGTTCAAATTGAGCCCTAACGTGGGTACCAATCACTTTTGTATTTACTTATTGACTCGCTTTGGTTTGTACGTTGACTGAAAACGGGATGTTTTGGTTTATTTTTATTTTTTTGGAGGGGGGGAGGGGGGGGGGTTGCAAATATGCTCATGAACATAATAAGTTTGGAGTGATTCAAGGGAATTTCATAAATGTGAAACAATCATTCACATGAATGTCAGGTTGAACTCTGGATTTTAAGGTCAACAATCAAAACCAGCGTGACCTCTTAAGTGTTCGATTTTTGTGAAAGCATGGAGCCTCCATCACTGTCAAATCCACACAATCGTGACCTGAACAGATAGTTTAGATCTTCTGATAAATGGTTTTGTGGAAAAGTTACAAACACTTAATATCTTACCTGTTGTAGGTAGCTCTTTGAGCGACCAGTCTGTATTAAATAGTTCACTTTAGACCAAATCGATGAACTAATGGCTAATCTGAGGCCTAGACCAAAAGGAACATTGTCCTACCTCTTGTAACATACAGTATTGAGTTACGTTTCTTTTCAGCTTATTATGAATGAATTAATTTACCTTTTCTCTCTTTTATTTCCGTTGCTGCCTGTCTTCAGTTGCATGCACCAGCAATCCAGAATGGACCATGAGTCAAGCTGTGCAAGAACTTCACCTGGTAATCCTGAGGACATGACGACATCGTTGACGAACCTCTTAGCTGGATTTTATGCTGATGCTGCGTGTGTTTGTGTCCTGTAGGGTGTGTTGGGAGGTCTGTGCAGTGGGAAGTCTGCTCTTGTCCACAGACACTTAACAGGAAGTTATCTTCCAGTGGAGAACGCAGAGGGTTGGTTCAGCTTTTCTTATTTGTGTCTGTGGGGTTTTTCTGTGACCACTGGGTTTTAGGCAGTGGGTTGTAAAAGTATTCACCTTCTCTCTAATTTCTTGCATGACCATGTGGAAATTAATTAAAATTTTAAGTTGAATGTAAGAAAACTGAGTGTATATAAGTTTCACCCCATCCAAACTCCACCTTTTGCAGCAGTTACAACATCAGGTCTGCAGGTTTGTCTCCATGACCTTGGTACAGCTAACCTTGAACTTTTATCCAATCTTCACGACCAAACTGCTCCTTCAGGTTGGATAGAAGCTGCTTGTGTCCGACGATCTTTAAATCATACCAGAGATTCTCAGGTAGATTGAGGTCTGGGATCAGTACAAGACTTTTAACTGGTTCTCCTAAAACCACTGGACTGTTGCTTCAGCGGTGTGTTTGGGGTCATTGTCCTGCTGGGAGGTGAACCTCAGTGTCTGTCTCAAATCTCTATATTTTACTCATCTTTCCTTTAACTCTGACCTGTCAGCCCCTGCTGATAGGAGAACCATAGCATGCTGCTGCCACCACCATGCTTCACTGTTGACGATGGTGTTCTCAGCACGATTACCTCAAACATGGCATTTCACTTGATGGTCCAAATGTTCAGCTGTGGCCTCATCTGACCACTGCATCTTCCTCTATATGTTTGAGGAACAAATTAAAAACCAGTCCAGCATTTTAGTTTCTTGAAGCCGTGTCTCTTCGCTGCCACTCTTCCATGAAGCCCAGCTCTGTGCAGCTTATTCTGGTTCTATAGACGATCATCTCTGCAGAAGAGCTGCCCAGGTCCATCAGGGTTATCTTTGACCTTGTGGATGCTTCTTTTATTGTCGTCCTTTCTCTGTTTTAATGTCCATGAGGTTTGCTGGACAACTTTCCCTTGACAGGTTTGTTGCGATGGAAATCATCTTTCCATTCTCTAATAATGGATTTAATGGCGCTCCGCAGGATGTTCAGGGTTCTGGGATTATTTTGGTTGTAACCCAACCCTGATCTGGTTTGTACTTCTCTACAATTGTCTTTTCTTGGGCTTCTTGCCTTCAGCTGATTGGTGCTACTGCATAGAAGTGCTGCACATGTGTTCATTCTGGGGTCTATTACAACAGGTGTATATCATTTAGCAGCTATAGATCTTCTGCTGCAACAGTTAAGTTTGCTGAGTCATCTTTTTTGTTTCACAACCAGGACGGCAATACATTAAGGACGTGCTGGTGGACGGACAGAGTCACCTGATTATAATCAGAGAGGAGACTGAACTCCCAGGAGCTCAGGTAGGTTGGAAACTGACCTAAACTTATTTAACAAGAAAAACTTGTAGAACTTACTAAGATTGTTCCCTGGCTTTAGTTTGCGAGCTGGGTGGATGCTGTCATCTTGGTCTTCAGCTTGGAAAACGAGGCCAGCTTCCAGGAGGTTTATAAGTTCTACCACCAGCTTGCCATGCACCGGCCTGTCTCTGAGATACCTTTTGTAGTCGTTGGCACTCAGGGTAAGACTGTCACACATATCATGCACTATTGAACAAAAGCTTACACATGGGACCTCGAGATGTTGTGGTTTTCTAGATAAGATCAGCAGCACCAACTCCAGGGTGATAGACGACGCCAAGGCCAGACAGCTCTGCTCAGATGTGCGTCGCTGCACTTACTACGAAACCTGCGCCACGTACGGCCTCAATGTGAACCGAGTCTTCAACGATGGTGCGTCAGAGCAAGACGAGAAGGTGAAGGAAGCCGCATCCGAAGCTCTATGAATCTGGATGTTGTGTTCTGTTTTGTCCACAGCTGCGCAGAAGATCATGGCGGCCAAGAAGCAAGCTTCTCTACTGGCTTCCTGTAAGTCTCTTCCCAACTCTCCCAGTCACTCTGGAGGCTCCACCCCTGTGTCTGGAGTCTTTCCAGGACAGGTAAGAAGAACCCAACAGAACGTCAGCTGCTTATTATCCGTTGCCCTTGAAGTTCAAAACGTTCTTCTCCCCTGCTTTGACGTTTTCCTTCCTGAAGGCCAGTAATGGTGGCCAGAGCAGTGATTACTCCTCATCTCTTCCCTCCACCCCGGTGATCAGCCACAAAGAGATTGGCAGAACTTTAAGGGGTGAGAAACCGGACGGTGCCGGGCCTGGGTCAGCTCGTGGAGTTCGGAGGCGCACCCCCAGATTTGCTGTAAGTGCTAATTCACTAATTCTTTATTTTCTAGTGAATCTTTTGTCAATACAAGAAAATCTTTGTAGTTTTTTTTCAGACAAAACCCCCCAAATACGCTGGAGGAATGAGTCACACACCTAAACAAAGGCAGCATGATGAAACCCTTTAGATTAGGACCCAAATGCAGCTACTTTTCCAGAAGCAGGCAACGTTGAAACATTAAAGTCAGGCTGAACAGAGAAAATGTTAAACTCAAACTCGGGTTAGACACGAAGGATAACGTAGAACAAGAAAGATCTGACAAGGAGAAACAATGGCAGACTAAACGCCAAAGCCCATGCTAAATAATCCAGGTATAAAATCCAACAATGTTCAGTCAGATCATCTGGACGGTCTCTTTTCTGTGCTGAGACGTTTCGTCCTCATCCAGAAGGCTTCGTCAGTCTGAGGAAACACCAAACAAAACTGATTCTCCTCCAACAGCTTACTCCAAAGTGGAAAAAAAACACTGGTTTCATCTCAGCACAGAAAAGAAACCGTCCAGATGACCAGACTGACCATTGTTGGATTTTATACCTGGATTATTGAGCATGGGCTTTGGTGTTTTGAACGAGTTTGACATGCTGTCGACGAGGGGAGGCGTGCCCCAGAGGCCATCTTAGCACCAACATAACTGGGGTTTTTTCCACTTTGGAGTAAACTGTTGGGGAAGAATCAGTTTTGTTTGGTGTTTCCTCAGACTGATGATGAAGCCTTCTGGATGGAGGGCGAAACGTCTCAGCACAGAAAAGAGATTGTCCAGATGGCCTGACAGAACATTGTTGAATGACAGACTTAACTGAAAAATTTTCATTCATTCAACCTTTATTTAGGCAGGTTAATCTCATTGAGCCGCGAAGACTCATTTACAAGAGAGACCTGGCTACAAACTAAGGATGATGACAACATTAACAATACAGCAATAGATTTACCTTG
>JARVGV010001459.1:30397259-30411586 GCA_031762435.1 Hypsolebias longignatus | reverse complement strand
CCCCCCCCCCCCCCCCCCCCCCCCCCCCCCCCCCCCCCCCCCCCCCCCCCCCCCCCCCCCCCCCCCCCCCCGCACAGTTACTGAAAGCCAAGAGCTCAGAGGCCGGACAGCCAGCAGTTATTGTCAAGTTTATGTTATGGTTTAAAATCTAGATGTATTAAAAAAAATGAACCCACTGGTGGGCCCAACAGAGTTCAGCTTTGGGCCTGACTTAGCCCCCGAGCCGCCAGTTGACCAGCCGTGGGCTAGAAGAAGCTTAAAGACAGGCTGGTCTGTGCAGTCAGTTTGTGGGTCTTCTGAAGACGCTGTTGAATTCCTCCTAACATCCACTCCACTTTAAAAAGTCTGACCTATCACTTTAACTCACATTTTGGAAGATAAAGTTCTAAAGTCATTCAGATGGTCAAAGATAACCTGTATTTTGTTGAGGTAATATAAGCTAGTCAGTTCACATTTATCTTTCTAAGTTTGATCGGTTCGATTAATTTGTCGACTGCTCAGTTTAGCTCGATTTGTTATGTCTCCAGTACGGCTGTGACGTCCGGCATCGGGACTCTCAGGGGCAGACTGCGCTGACGCTGGCTCAAAACGCAGGGAGCCAGGAGTGCGTGGACATCCTGCTGCAGCACGGTTGCCCTAACGAACCGGCCTCTGCCCAGTTGACGGCTGGTTTGTCATCATCCGCCGCAATGACGACCAGCTTCCCCGTCACCATGACGTCCAGCTTGACGGTCGCCACGACGCTCAAGTACCCACAGAAGAGCGGCAGCGCCAGCCTGAGCTACAGCACCTCCAGACGAGCTGTGTCGTAATGGCAGCGCCGCGTGACGTGTGTCGGAGCTTGTCGCTTTGCCCTCATCGTGTGTCCCGTCCATCCACGCAGACCAGCAGGAGCGACGAACACGTGGACGGATGCTGCGTTAAGAGGAGGTCCGAGAGACGTGTGTGCGTTTCAGGGCTGTAAACGAAACAACTTCACCAAAAAACAAACTTTTTCATGATCTGTGCGTCCGGACTCAACGGGAATGTACCGAACCATTTGCCAGACTCGTGTCCCATACTGTTAAACAGAAGTCCGCCCGCAGCCTCAAACTGCTTTTTTCGTAGCCGCCAAAGCCCAGAAGTAAAGAACTGCAATAAGTTTACAGCTCGACAGCGGGACGTACTCTATTCTCGACACAACACGCTGCAGCAGATCTTAATTTTGACAGTGAATATGAGTTTTAAATTCATCGAAGCTAGTCATGACGTGCATTCATTACGTGTAAGTCGATGTGAAAAACGTGAGCGGAGGGGGGGGGGGCGATTTAAAGATGAAACCACTGTATAGAAAAACCGTTAAAACTATAAAATTATAAACAATTTTTAAGTGTTTAATTTCCAGTTTGTTATTGTATGATTTGTACAGTTGGTTCTGTGAAGAAGAAAAAAAAGAGAAGAAAAACTTGTTATTATTGCTGTTAAGAGATTTCCTGTACAGAGTTTTGGTTCAGTTTGTTAGCGGTGACATAAACTGTACAGGATGTGAGCGTCATGACGCCAGCAGTAGCTCATTATTAAAGAGAGTGTAATAACAGACGTGTGACTGAATGTAAACACTTTAAATACTAATATGTTTTCCAGAGGATAAAGTTTTCAGCCGACATTACTCCTGATGTGACTAACAGATTAAAAGTTATCTTTTGACGGATGAGAACGTCTCGTATAAAAAAAACATGGCCTCCTAATGATTCTGTGATTTTTTTTTTTTAATGGATGAAAGTAGACGAAACAGAAGAATGTTTCCCTAATTTATAATTTTAAAAAGGGCATATTGTCAAGCTTCATGTACTGTAAGTACTTTTACTTTGACCTGAAGCTGTTTGTTTCTGTGATGTACGCATCTCACACCATTTGCTTCGTTTTTCTTTTTAACTTATTCAATAAATCCTAGAGCATTTATTACCATGATACTAGGATTTCTGGTCATGCTTTGCTCTCTTTTAAGTTCAGTGTGTTGGTTCAGATTTTCTTGATTCTGTTACAGGTCCTTCTCTTCATTTTACACTCAAATTTGAACATGTGGTTCTCTGGACAAAACTGGTCCGTAATTAACGGCCTCTGTGGACCCACAAAGAAATAGGTCAGAGTCTCAAACCTATTTATAAACTGTAGCTATCACTGTGTCTTTGATGTTCTCTGAATTTTAAAAATGACAGAGTTAAATGCATTTTAAAAACACAATAAACAGTTAATGTTTGCACACAAAATTAAAGTAGCATTCCTCACCATCATCTTGTAACTCACGGTTATAAACAAATTTCTTGTGCAGTCTGTTAGGGTTTAGACAAAATGTTGGGAATGACTCTCAGCTACTACCTCGCCACATTTTGGCTCGGTGCCTGTAAAAATGATGGCGATGATCATTTTTGTGAGGCTATTGCCAATTACTGCAGCTGCAGTGGCTGTCTTGAATTTGATTGACTCAACAAGCTAATCAGCTATAGATGAGCATTATTTTCTGAAGGTTTAAAAAAAAAAATCCATCCAGTGCTTCATGAGATATTTTGCTAACAGACAAACATGGTTGACTCCAATAGGTAGTGTTTTAAGCAAAGACCTTGTGGAAAGCGTTTAACTCAGCGTATATGATGGGTATCATGGTCACTAAAGTTTTTTAACCCCCATAGTAGTGCAGACAAAGTAAAAGTGAATTTATCTACAGCGTTCTGTGGACTCGGGTAGGATCTGGAACAGGTGACAGGTAAGCATGTTGGTTGTAGATGTAATCTTGAGTGTAATGTCCAAAGTAGATTTTTTTGTTTGTTTGTTTCTGTTCACTTGGCAGGTTTGGAGAGGAGGGCGAAGGATTCCAGGTGGATGACAGGATGTGGTTAAAAAATAAAAATAAAAAAAAAGATGTGAGTGGACCAAGATATTCAAGTATTTGTACAAATCGTCAAACAATAGAAACATTCGAAGATAAAATCAAGGCAAGGACTGCTGGGACCGACTTCCTGTTTGAAAACAACATCCCTTTGGTTTTGTCTGCGTCAAGTACAGTACAAGTTTGAGACAGAACAAATCTGACTGGATGATGTCAAAAGCAGATTGCAAAAGCTGGAAAGCCTTAGCAACTGTTTTAGCTTGACAATAAACAACTGTATCATCAACACAAAAATGTAAGAATGCACCAGGGATGATCTGACCTACATTACCGATTGTAAAGAGGGTGGGTTCTAAGACTGAGCCTTGTGGTACACCATTGTTAACCGTTAAATAACTGGAACACATCGATTACAAAAGGGAGAAACACTGAGGAGAGCTGGACAGAAGACAAGAATCACACAGATCCTTTCACATGAGGCCTGTGGTTCCCACCTCTGGTTCTCTCTCCTGGTCCTGGGGTCCTTCCTGCCTCTCCCTCAGCATTTAACAGACGCATATTCAAAATAAAAGCGCACCCTTCTGTCCGACATCAGTCTATTATCAGAGACGTCCAATTTTCATCCTTCGCAGTTTGACACGTTGCTCCTTTTATCACTTGTAAATAAAAGTACCTTTTCATCTTCGTGTCCTTGAGTCTTTTTGTCCTTGGAAAACCTGTCTCTGGGTCAAAACATTTTTATTTTTGCCTATAAATGGCACATTTCCAAAGAATAAGGCCTCGTGGTGATTTCATTATTCCGTTCAACATGCTGGTCCTAAATCTCCAGTTGTTGTTCAGCTGAGAAGACATCTGGTGACTGATGATTCATCCAAGACTGTCACAACTCGTCAAACTGGTTTGTGTCTCTCACTGATTTATATTCAGGGTGGGTCAACTTTATAGTTTCCAGTAGGATAAAAGTGTCTTCTAATAGAAATACGGTTCGTGGCTTCTGGAATTTATGGGTCAAATTTAATTTGCTTAACAGGCAAAAATAATTCACCTGAAAATGAATAAAAAAGCAGAAGGAAAAACTTCTGTCTTAAGAACTCTTATCAAGACCATCAAAAATATCAACAGGTTTGGCTCCTTTGAAAAATATGTTTAAAAAAAATACAATGTGAAAGTTTAAAGTTAATGAAAAGACTGAAAGTGAGCTGTTAAAGGCTAAAAGCAGCAGAACACAACCTAAAGGGCCAAAGTATCAGAACTGTAACTAAAAGAATAAAAGTAACAAGAGACAAAATGAGTAAATATGCTGAAGCAGATTTTAAAGAGAACAATGGTTTTAAAATAAATTGAAGATTTAATTTTCATGCATTAACCTACACAACAACTAGTAGTTCACAGAGTTACGACGTGTGAAGGATTAATTCATTAATCTGTTAATCCTAGTATGAAAAATGCTTGTTGGATTAAATGGAGGTTCTAAACTGACCATGATAAGGGTCTATGTCTATTTTTTTTTTTTTTTTTTTTTTTTTTTTTTACTGTATACTGTACTGTATACTAAAGTAGCTTCAGTAATGTGTGTCAGGAGTGCTGAGACAAGAGACTAAATAAGAGCAGAAGTGAATGCTTCCCAGTTAGGATGAAATGTCACATTTAGACCCACAAATCATTTTATTGTTTAAATGCAGTGACCTGTTAGTTACACTCTGTTAAATTTATGATTCTTGATATAAATCAACATCATGTGGCCGACCACACAGTAAACAGCACTATAAATCCAAGCTGACATAAAAGCCTTTTGATCAATATCAAGACATTTTGCTTCAGGTCAGTCTGCAACTTGCACTTATTGCACAGCTGCAAAACTAATTGTCCACAGCAAACGGAGTTATTCTTTCCCACAAAATAAAACAGCTTCTGAGCTATCTGAAATTATTTCAGTTTTCTTGATACAACCATTAAACACATGAATGTACATAATGCCTTCTGGTCTGACCAAACATTTTTTTCAAAGAAGAAATACTTTTTTTTTTTTTTGCTCATCTGCACTGTCAAATATTTATTTTGTTGCTAACATTCTTCTAGATAATTAATAATCAGCCAAATGCTGATAAACTCAATGGGATGTTTTCAAACAGGAAGTCTTTACCAGCAATGCTTCCTTCTATGAACAAATTTCATCTGCTGTAGCTGTTTAAACAACCACAGCTTAAAGAAATAGAATTTAAGTTTGACAGGATTGAAGAGTTAACAGTTGGACTTGTAAGGATCTGATGGTGGATTGTTGAACCCAGGTAGAAGAATTAATTTATTAATGAAAACAAAAGAAAGCTGACGGGGCAGCAAACTTACATAATCACTGGGAGACACAGAAGGAGAATAGAAACGACACCGTACCGGATAATGCACTGACAAGGAGGGATGCAGACTCTAAAGAGATGATAACGAGGAAATAATCACAAACACCTGGGAGAGGACAATGAGGGACAGGTGCAGCAGGAGTTGACAACAAGAGGGAAGCGGAAAGACAAAAAATTCACAAGACACAAAACAGACAGATCCTCACAAGTCCAAGTGGTTATTGTGGCAGAAATATGATATTCCTGTTGAAAATGCCTCAAGCTGCACAGGAAGTGCTAATGGTAGCTGATGCTGATGATGTCGTCCCTCGCTCGATCACGGTTCAGTTCTTGTGGCTTCACTGCATCGCAGATTTAAAAAAAATATGTATTACATACATTACATTGCCAGAGGTATTTGCTCACCCACCCAAATGATCGGAATCAGGTATTCCAATCACTTCCATGGCCACAGGTGTATAAAATGAAGCACCTAGGCATGCAGACTGTTTTTACAAACATTTATGAAGGAATGGGTCGCTCTCGGGAGCTCATTGAATTCCATTGTGGAACTGATAGGATGCGACCTATGCAACAAATCCAGTCGTGAAATTTCCTTGCTCCTAAGTATTCCACAGCCAACTGTCAGCTGTATTATAAGAAAATGGAAGCGATTGGGAATGGCAGCAACTCAGCCACGTTGGGCGTGGGCCACGTAAACTGACGGAGCGGGGTCAGCGGATGCTGAAGTGCATAGTGCGAAGAGGTCACCAACTTTCTGCAGAGTCAATCACTGCAGACCTCCAAACTTCACGTGGCCTTCAGATTAGCTCAAGAACAATGCAAAGCATCGGATGCAGTGGTGTAAAGCACGCCGCCCCTGGACTCTAGAGCAGTGGAGGTGCGTTCTCTGGAGTGACGAATCGTGCTTCTCCATCTGGCAATCGGATGGACGAGTCTGGGTTTGGCAGTCTCGAGAAGAACGGTACTTGTCTGACTGTATTGTGCCAAGTGTAAAGTTTGGTGGAGGGGGGATTAAGGTGTGGGGTTGTTTTTCAGGAGCTGGGCTTGGCCCCTTAGTTCCAGTGAAAGGAACTCTTGACTGCTTCAGCAGACCAAGATATTTTGGACAATTCCATGCTCCCAACTTGGAGGGAACAGTTTGGAGCTGGCCCCTTCCTCTTCCAACATGACTGTGCACCAGTGCACAAAGCAAGGTCCATAAAGACATGGATGGCAGAGTCTGGTGTGGATGAACTTGACTGGTCTGCACAGAGTCCTGACCTCAACCAGATAGAAAACCTTTGGGATGAATTAGAGCTGAGACTGAGAGTCAGGCCTTCTCATCCAACATCAGTATGTGACCTCACAAATGGGCTTCTAGAAGAATGGTCAAAAATCCCCATAAACACACTCCTAAACCTTGTGGACAGCCTTCCCAGAAGAGGTGAAGCTGTTCTAGCTGCAAAGGGTGGACCAACGTCATATTGAACTCTATGGATTAGGAATGGGATGTCACTTAAGCTCATATGTGAGTCAAGGGAGGTGAGTGAATACTTTTGGCGATGTAGTGTATATACAGATGTGTGCTGACTCCCACCAGTCTTTAAAAAAAAAAAAAAAAAAAGCTTATTGAACGTGTTCTGTGTCTGATGAAATTTTCA
This sequence comes from Hypsolebias longignatus, assembly GCA_031762435.1. Taxonomy (NCBI): domain Eukaryota; kingdom Metazoa; phylum Chordata; class Actinopteri; order Cyprinodontiformes; family Rivulidae; genus Hypsolebias; species Hypsolebias longignatus. Next base: position 30,404,723 of record JARVGV010001459.1, on the reverse strand, counting down.
GGTCCTCCAGTAAATTCATTACAGGGAAAGGTTGAGAAGAGAGTGGGAAATGTTTGTAGGAGTGTGAGAAGGTTTTATAGAGCCTTTATTGGGATGGTCAGCGCCTCCCACTGACCTCCCATCTGCTCACGTCTCTGCTCATTCTGCCATACACCTTCCTTCATGCTCTTTGTTCTCCTGCCCATGTCACCTGCCCCCTTCTGCCATAGTTTCTGCTTCCCTGCTTTGTTTTGCCTATCACCCTCCTCTCAGCTCAAGCCTGTTCCTGTCACTCCATGCCACACCTCCCTTGCTCCTCCACAGCAATCAGCCCTGATTCCACACACCTGTTATCTACCCCTCCAGTCCATTCCCTCACTTCCTTGTTGCTGAATCATTATACCTCTCATGGTCCTGATAAACAAGCCATTCTTGTTCCTGTTCACGCCTGACGTTCATGCCTTGTTCTCTGTATTTTCAACCTCACACCTTGCCTCCTGGATCCTCTGTTTCTGTCTACTCCTCGTCTGGTTTTGGATTCTGCTTTCTGACCACGGTACCAACCCTGTTTCTGATTATCACAATTACGCCTCATGGATCACGACTTGGCTCTGGTTTCTGCTGTCTGCCTTCTTGTTCATGGCCCCTGCTTCGACAACTAGACCTCGTGTTTGGATTTCCCCCCCCCACGGACCACATTCAGCACCAGTTTTGTTCCACAGCTGCTCCATCAGTGATGTCACCGTTGCCACGCTAACAGGTGACTCTCTCCCTCCAGCCTGTGAGGACCTGGTAACTCAGTTGATCCTGACTCCTACGTCCAGCAGCAAAAAAAAAAAAAAAACAAAAAAAAGAAAAATTAATATTGTGTACTCCTGTGTCTGGCTTATTTGAATCCAAGCCCTGGTCGTGACATTATTATTAAATAATAAAATATGGTAAATAAGGCAGCTAATTTTTGGATTTTCACCTACAGCGGGGGTCACTGGAACATAACCCCATGATGGGTGACGTTTATAAGATTTGAGTTACCGGTACTCTACGATGACAGCAGTTCACTGTGATCTTGACTTTGTTAAAAATGAGGAAAAACAGATATTTTACAAGAATAATGCAAAGTATAATTAAAACAATTCCCATTGGATCCACAGAGAGAGGCTTTTCAGAAAAAAGTAATTAAACCCAATTTTACACATGCACAATATCACTTTGTCTTAAAAAATCCAAACTATTATGTTTTTTTTCTGTCATTTTGATTATGTTAACATCAAACTTTGATCATGCACTGAAGAGGAAATTACAAATATTCAACAAGCTTTTATTAAAATGCCAGAACATAAACAGTATAAATGTTGAAAAAAAAACATGTTTGTTCAGAAAACATAACTGGAGTAGATGATCTAGATTATAATATATTTCTCCAAACTGATGTTGTACAAAGAGCTATCTACAACAGGTAAGGTATTGATCGTTCATAATGGATCTGCAGAACCCCTTTTTAAAAAGATTTGAGCTATCCCTTTGAGCTGCTAATATTCAGTGCTCCTTGGAGTTGATTCGACTCAGTAGCAGTGCTGTAGTTAAATTTAAATGCAGATAACTCTTTGAATCAGGCAAAGATCTTTGCGATGAACTCTTTGAACCGTTTAGCATACTGCTCAGGATGAACTGTTGTGATTTCTGCTCCAGCCTAAACAGAAACACAAATAAAAGTAGGCGAACCACAACGTAAAAGCAGGAGAATGGAGCTGTGAAGAGTTACTTCTCTAACCATTTACTTGAAAAGATTAATGTCCCTCACCCCGTTTTTGACGGCCTTGGCAGCATGAGCGGCTCTCTTCTTGGTGTCATACTGTGTCAGCACGTCAATCAGACCCATGAAATACACCTCCCTCTGGGGGGCAGCTAGGATGTGGATGCACAGCTCTGTATGAGATTACGTTTCTCTGAACCTTTAAGGAGAACCGTGATGGCAGCACTCACCTACAGCACTCTGAGCAGCATACACGTCCACGTAAGGATCAAATTCTCCAGGACCCATGGGTTTGAAGGACTTCATGTAGCCTGCGATACCGTCAGGTGAGATAGAGAATGGAGCAGCAGCCTGGTCATTTTCACCCTCCTCCTCCTCCTCATGGGATGACTCCTCATCCTCATTCTCCTCCCTCTCAGCTCGCTCGACGTCGTGGATACCCAGCAGCAAGCTGTAGTCCGTGATCCTCATTCGCACAAGGAACTGCAGCAACACAAACACCAGAAAACCAGGTGTCCGAACACCAGAAGCAACACTCAGTCTCACCTCGAGGTCCATGCTGAGCTTCTCCATCATCTTCTCTTTCTCCTCATCGCTCACATATATCTTCTGCATGTTATTTATGAAGTCTGCATCTTTGTAAGTTGGTAACTCTTTGACCTGAAAGCACAGAGAGCAGATGAGCTATACTTTATAGCCAATAAATAAAAAAGCTTCCTTGTTTAAACACTTATCAATCCCATTTTCAATTAGTGAAAAATAAAAGCAGTTTGACTTGAATTTTGTTTTCCAAATCAACATAGATGGAACAAAACTAATATTCCTTAAAGAATAAATTAGATAATTTGTGATGACGCTAAATGCCAAATAGACTCCAAAAGCTGCAGATGTACATTTAATAATGACTTTCTGGAAATTTCATTCAAATCTGTCCTTTGGTTCTAGAGATATAAATGCTAACAGATTGCACATCTTTGTTTAAAAAAAAATGCACACGGGGCTGCAGGTGATATTCATTCTAGTTTTTATTTTATGAGTAAAAGGACTAGCCCTTTACTTGTTACCATAGGCTGGTGTTGGTGAACCCAGTGGTCCAGGCAGTCCTTCTGAATCCTTGCCTGCCTGCACCATTGGATTCACCAACACCAGCCTATTTTATCTTATATAAAATAAAGAATGAACAAAACAAAATGCTGACAGGGCAGCAAAACAAACAGAGAAGGAATAGGATGTGCTCACAAAATAGATATGTCATCAACAGTGGACAGAAAACATTGCCAGGACAGGGACTAACACAGAGACACAGACTTCTATACAGGAAACACCAATTTGACAAAGTGAAGGCACCTGTGAGTAATCACAGTTGCCAAAGAAAGAGACAAGGGATGCAAGGCATAATCATGACACAAGATGGGGTTAGATACTAGGGTTAGATACTAAAGAAACACAAACCCTATAAAGGTAGAAACAGAGGATCAGGGGAACGCAGACATAAACACAACACCAGGGACAAAACCACAACTCCTACATTACTATTGTCCAAGCTCTGTTTGTTTGTTTGTTTATTTATGTATGTACTGTAACCAACATCACATTATAAGTTCTGACTGCAGTACTTTAGTAAACACACAGCTCACCTTTTCTTTAAAACTGGCTTCACGGGACAGTAGGGAACCCTGAGGAAGAAAACTAAAACAGTCACTGTTACTGATAAGATCAATAAATTGTGTGAAAACATTCACTTAAGAAACATCTGGCAAATGTTCCTCTGCACTTTTTGTTTCCTCCCTGTGGACAGCATTTCAATCTGACAAGAATGTTGTAATTTACAATGGTCAACTCTGAACTCTCCTTCAGATAAACATCTCCAGCAGGGATTACCTTCAGGTCGTACTTCCTGTGTATGGGCAGCCTGTGGCTAAACATGTTCCTCATCACTAACAGGTAGGTGTCCTCGCTCTCCACTGTCACTCTGTACATGGAGAGGAACTGGGGGAGCAGGGTGCTGCTGTGGCATGTGACTATATGCTGGAAGAAGGCAAAAAGGAAACAATTTCAGAACACAGTCACAAACTGTCCATAACACTTGTCTCCATGCACTCCACCCTGTCTGCTCTTGTCTTCACCTCTCTTGTGCACCATGGTTCACCCCAACAACTCCATCTTTAGCAAATATATTCTTCTGATGTTCAGTCTTCTCTCCAGACCATCCACTCACCTCTCCAGACTTTCTTCCACCTGCTGCCTTCTCTACTCAGTGCCATCTGCATTCATACTCATCTGCTCACAGCAGACTCATGTTCAGGCTGCTGTTTATTACACCATATATATTATTGTTTTAGCGTATATCTTAGATCCTTATATACTGTTCATTTTTTTTATAGTTTATTTTATTGCTATTTTTTGGGTGTAACTGGGACCCCGTGTACACAATTTCATTCCACATCATGTACCACATGTGATGCGAATGACAATAAAGTCACCTTGAACCCCCACCATCACAGACATCTGCACTTCTAGATGCAGGAAGAAGGCTGCCTGCATCATGAAGGACCCCACACACCCAGCACACACTTTTTGCCCCTCTTCCCTCAGGAAGGAGGTTAAGGAGCATTAAGTGCAGAACCACTAGACTGAGGAACAGCTTCTACTCTGAGCCTGTTAGACTCATGAATATCTAATCAGGATAATCACATCATATTGCTGCTGATCTGTTTCATGCCGTGTTCATCCGTGCTCATCTGCTCACAAAGACTCATGTTCGTGCTGCTGTTCGGCATATTGTTTTTATGCTATTAGTGCTTAGCGTATTTTTAGTTAATGTTTTTCTTAGTTCATATCTTAGATCTGATTACTGTTTTTCTTTTACATTTTATTGTTGGACGTGACTGGAACCCTGTGTACACAATTTTGTTCCACCACATGTACCACAAGTGGTATGTATGACAAATAAAGTACTTTGTAACTGACTCTCTGACTGACCTCATTTGTTATGAAATGTCTCTAAAATACAAAACGTATAACTTCATGATTTAAGCTTCTTTTATTAGTTTATAAAGGGACTCATTTACAAGAGAGACCTGATTTAAACAAAGAATGACGATAACAGTAGGCAATCTTAAAAGAAAGCATATAAACTGAGAAGGAAAAATGAAAGAAAATGGTATTAAAAACGAAAAGAAAAAAAAACAGCTAGATTGTAACGCGATGTAGAACACTAAAAACAAGAACATGTCTGTATTGGTTTTTGCCATGGACTTAGCAGATGTTTTTAATGCAATGTAGTATAATGTAATGTAGTATAATGTAATGTAATACTGTATAATGTAGTGTAGTATAATGTATATGAGTGTGCTGCTTGTGAGACTGAGTTTGTTGTGGCTCCTCAGACTGATGAAGTCCTTTGGATGAAGGATGAAATGTTTCAACAAAAAAATAACCCGTCCTGAGGCACTGACTGAACTTTGTTGGATTTTTTTTAAATTTTTTTACCAGGATTATTGAGCAAGAATTTGATTAAACTTTCTTGAACGTTTTGAGACATTTTGGAAACTGCCTCAGGAACGCTGTTCTCAAACGGTCGCCAACAGTTGCAGTGCAGGCTTCAGATGGTAGAACTGCACTTTTAAGTTGTTTTAATGTCTGTGCTCTAAAATCAACTTTGCAGATACAGAAAACTGCACAAGAGTTATTTTATGGTATAACTGCTCATTCTTGATCACATCATGTTCTATTGCCCTGTTTCTGAAGATAGAAATCTTTATGTTTCAGCATCATTCAGCCTTGATGTGCAGAATGTTGACTGACTTGCAACGGTAACTACACAAATAACTCATAAACAGGACAAAGCAAATCAATTGTAGTAATAATTTCAAAAAAGGAGAGTGAATATATACAGTAATTAAAAATATTTCTCTTCTCCAAGAGTTTCCCACCTCCTGCCATATAATAGAAAGTGAAAAGTCCTACCTGGTGATACTCAGAGAGGATGTTGTGCATTTCCTCCACCTCCTCACTGGAAATTTCTTTCACCACCAAAGTGCGGTCGTATGACGTCAGCAGCAGTCCCACGCACTTCCCCTCTTCATCTTTGAGAGGAGGACTGCGGGCCAGAGACACCTTATGGTGTGTGTGTGTGGGGGGGGGGGGGGGGACATGATTAATAAATAGCCTCTCCTGGACAATCAGACCTTTATAATTAAAACATTGTACCACAATATTCCAAACAAAAAGAAGATAATAAGGGCCACTGTGCCACATGTGGATTCAAACTGTGTGTTAAAACCATTCTTGAATAATGTTGCAGGTTTCCCATATTAGTGCATTAAGCAAATAAGCATGCAGTGGTGGGTGCACCACCTGGCACATGCAAATACCACACAAAGACATGCAAATGTGAGCAGGATCAATGAAGAGTTCCACCAAAAGGGGAAGCCTGAACGCTGCCTTTGTAGTGTAATAAAAAAAAAAATTATATTCATGCGCTTCATTAAAGAATAACAGTTTCTCTCCATTTCTCTACATGGGTGTGTCTTGTGATGAATTTTCTACTTGGTAGTCTTGATCCTCGATGCCAAAGCGCTCTCGCAGGTTTCTGAACACCTGTGGACAGTACTCTTTGAATTTGAACTGAGCAGGAAGATTCTCCCTGAAACAGAAAAAAAAAAACAAAGGCGTCATAGTGAAGTTTACTTTTTATGAATTTCAGGGTTCACGCTGTTTCTTTTTTTCTTTTCTTTTTTATTTGACATGGCTTTAGCATCACTTTAGATGCACAGTGAAGTCAGATGGACTTTCATCTGGAGAAAACCTGTTTTATTCCTTTTCCCACCTCTGTTCATGAAGTCTTTAAAGAATTCCTGAATGGATTAAAGGATTACTGAAAGCCACTCAGTTTTACGCAGAATGGGAACTCTGTAAAGCCTCCAATACAGAACAAAATGTCAGAAATGAATTTCTCCGTATTTTTGCTTAAGTAACCCAGATGGGGAGAAACAGGCTATCTTTAGTGCTCAGCATCCTTCTATGTTATCTTATAATTTGACACGAGCACCACTTTGTCAACGTGTTCAAGGTGCACTTAGAGGAGAAAAGCAGTGTTGTTCTCTGAAGGGGTCTGCTGTGTCTGATAAGCACAGGAGAATAAATCAGAAGGAGGGTCAGAGAAATCTGTGCAGGCCACAGGAAGCGGGGCGGATGCTGCAGAGCAGAGCTCTTTACTTGTTGAAGAAGTGGTTGATGACTTTGATCTTGGTGCTGGCTTTGAAGTCGTCTGGAAGCAGCATGACAGGTACAGGCACCTGGCTCAGGTCATTCATCTGCGCATGAGCAAAGAGGAAAAAGAGAGCGAGGACACGTCAGGTCCACAGAAACATGTATCAAGCATGAAGCATGAAGCTTATCTTTTATACCGAGTGATTGACCCCCCACATCAGGACGCTCAGCACCGGGTCACTGGCTCGGAAAACCTCCACCTTCTGCTGCACGAAGTGTTTCTTCTTGGTCTTCCTCTTGGGCTTCAGAGTGGAGATGGAGGAGGAGGCGTAGGGAGAAGACATGGCTCTTCCTCTGGCGTTTCAGTCTGGGAGCAGGTTGTTGTTGCCTGTGAAGTGCTCCTGTGTATGTAAAGCAGGCTGAAGCCCGCCTTCAGTTCAGCCAACACACACACACACACACACACACACACACACACACACACACACACACACACACACACACACACACACACACAC
>JARVGV010001459.1:30381140-30394091 GCA_031762435.1 Hypsolebias longignatus | reverse complement strand
TATATATATGTATATTTTTTTTTTTACAAATCTCTTTCTGTTTGCTGTAATAATCTATGTAGTTTAGATCTTCTTGTAATTACTGTATTCAACATCTGGTGTCTAATATTCCTTTTTTTTTTTAAACCAAACTAATACCTTTGTCTTTAAGAGTTAAGGATAAGTTAATTTAACTATTTTTCAAGAGCCCTCTTGAGCCCCATTGAGGTCCCAGTCCCAACTTTAGCTTCTGACAAAGCATTTTTATCTCTCAGAACTGCGCTGACAGATGGACAGAGTAAAACAGTTTATCTTAAAGGAGTAAAACATGTAAAAAATTGAATTAAAAAAAAATCCCACAATTTAAAACATACAGTACCTTCAAATAAGAATATAAAATAGCAGATGTTGAAAAAAACTCATTCATTCAAGCTGTTTGGGCGACTCCTACCTTCAGTGTGGACCTGTGTGGTGGTGGTGGTTTGAGTGGTGCTGACGTAGCTGCAGACTCCCCTGCCCTCCAGCAAGGCACGGAGAGGCCTCGGCTCCTCCTGCGGAGGTTCACAGCGCAGGCCATGGGCACACTTCAGAGTATAGACGCCACACGGCTCTCCAAGGAGCAGAGTGCTGTTCAGACCTGCAGGCGCCTGCTTTCCTTTACAGGTGGGACATGCTCTCAGCGGCGAGGTCAGCACGCTCGCCAGGACCTCCTTAGAGAGGAGCAGGACCAAGACGTTTAAGCTCAGGAACATCTCAGCAGTCCAAGGTTTTTTTTACAAGTATATGTGTGTTTCCTTAAGCTGTTTGAATGATTTTCAAAAATCAGCTCCTGAGTGAAAGATGCTTTAAATCCTCAGGCTACCTGTATGGGTGCGGTTTCCTCCAGCCAAGACTAAAGGATGATAAGGCAGACAGACACAACTGGCAGCACCTTTTAAAGACCAAAGAAAGGTATGGGAGGGTGTGTTATGGAGAATGTGAGCTTTCCCTCTAGTTTCCACACAGCTGAGCACCCCACCCCCCAAGCTCAACAGAATTCTGACACAGACGTGCTCGTTCCAGCTGCTGTCTTTCACTCTGGACATTGTGAGGTTTTCTTTACTGACATACATCACAGGTGATCATGCTGCTGCTTTGTTGATCTGCCCTTCGTTTATTTATAGAAATGATGCTTTAATAAGAAAAAAAAAACAGTCAAAGTCCTGCAAATTGTTGAGATACACCTTTATAAGACAAAACTACTCCTCCAGCTCACTGTACATCCTCTGTCCTCACTCCAACTTTATCCTCTAACTACATCCATCTCATTATGTAGTTTGTTCAAAGTACTGTACTTTGATTCCAAGCAGCATGCCAAGAAATGTCAGGACTACAAAAGAAAGAAATATTCTGCAGCAGATGAATAACTCAGAGTCATGCCTTAAAAATGCATTGCTCAAGACTTTTGCACAACCTTGCATTTATTGTCTCTTTTGATATGACGCCCAGATACTGCAAACAGAGTAATGGTGGACGTCAGCGTGATCTCATTAGGTCATCAAAGCAACACTGATTGTTTCTCTTCACCACCGCTCGTTCCGGTTTCTGGGTTAGTCTTTTCTTATTATTTTGCAGCAGCCTCTATTCTCTGAGTGACCTCACGGAGCGTTTCAACGTTGAGTTTAAGTTTTAGAGGAAATGACTGAAGCTATGATAAGGAGTGCCGTGGAAGTCTGTGTGACTAAGACATTAACCATCGTGGTAAAAGTCCCGGCCTGTAAATTCCAGTCTGTGAGTCATATTCACGTGAAATTAGCAGACAGGATCACTAAACTCTAACGGTGGTCATTGATATGTATGAAAACACCCACATTACATGAGTCTGGCACTTTGCTTTTTATCACATATATTTTAGGTTTCTTCTAGACATGTTTGTCTTTTAAATAAAATAGAATATAAGCAAAAGCAGATCCAGACATTTTCATAAAGAAGAAAACAAATAGATTAAAATAAAACTAAACGCCCAACTCCTTGAAAGAATGCATATCACACACGTCTAATGGCAGATACTTAGACTATGAGCATCTTGATGAGAAGTGACATAGTTGATCAAACTTTAAAAATATGATCTCATGGGATACTGAAAGATGTCAAGCTCAGAGCATTGTAAATGACTCTCAGCTACTAACACGTGATGTTGGTTCAGTATCTGTTCAACTGACTGAGTTGTAGCCATTTTTGCATTGGTAACCAAATTACTCCAAAGGATATCTGATTGTAGATTTACATCCAGTGACTAGTTTCTGTGAGTTTTAATAAAATAATTTCAGTAATTCATGAGATATTTTGCTAACAGACAAACAAGGTAGACTCCAACAATAAATGCTAAAGATTTTAGAAAGAATCACATGCATTAAGTAACACTTGTAATATGTGTTGTTGATGACTCTCAGCTACAACTACAACATTTGTTAGCAAAATATCAGAAAAAATGGCTGAACTATAGCCATTTTAATATTTTTAGTATCAATTGGCTTTGGTGGCCATATTAAAATGGGTTGGCTCTAAAAGTTAAAGAGCAATAGATGTACTGTACATCCAGTTATAATTTCTTGTTATGGTAGTTTTATTTAAAAAAATGTCCAGTGGTACACAAAATATTTTGCTAGCAGACATACAGAGTTGACAAAAAAAAAAAGCCTAGAAAACCTGTTAGCGCTCAATAGATGTGTTGAGGCACAATCTCAGTTACTACCACATCAACTTTAGTTTAATATTTTGTAAAACTGATTGAGTTAAAGCCATTTTTGTGTGTGTGTTTTTTTTTTAAATTAGTTGGATGTGGCAGCCACCTCGAATCTGGTTAACTCCAAAAGGTAATCAATTTTAGATGTACAACCAATAAATAAATTATTTAAGTTTCATTTTAATTATTGTAGTCGCATGGGCAAAACCATTATCTTTCGTCATCTACATCTTTGTAGAGCGCAGTGACGGCACTGCGCGGGTTAAATATTCCTCGGTTTTGATTGGTCGAGAAGGCGGGACTTCCGGGAGTGCAGGTTGGATCATAAAGTGAAAGACTTCGCCTCCTTAAAATAGGAAGAAAACCCAGAGGACGACGCGTCACAAGTTATAAAACAGTAAGGGATCAACAAAAGACACAAACTTAAAATTGTGTGAGTTAAACCGGAGTTATGTGAACGTTAAGGCCACGTAATTAGCCGCACGGCGCGGAAACGTCTCAAAACAGCTAACCGGCCAACAAGAGTCCAGCGTGTACTTTATGAGGCTGCGTTTGAGGGACGCTCGTAAATTTGACAATTGAACGAGCTACCGAGCAGCTAATGAAAAGAGCACAACAACACGGAGACTAACTTGTTTTTTCGAGACACAAGATCAGTTATTTGTTCTCGGTCCTCACCTTCGATGTAAAGCAAACTCTAGTTTTCATTCATTGGTCTTTAAAAGACGGAAAAGACCACAATTTCAGTTTTAAAAGGTGTCGTAACACTTAGCTGACACATAAACACTTGGAATTATTCGTAACTTCAAAAGTGACATCGTGATTTATGTCCCATGTTTGTCTCAACATTATTCTTTTATCTTCTCATCTGAGAAAAGGTGACATTTTGGGTGTTAAGGGTGATTTTGAATTATCTAATTTCTGGCTGAAACACTCAAGTTTATAAGAGAACAAAGGTAACATCAGAATTCATATATTGCTGTTTATATTTTCAAAACTACAGTGGGAGAAAGTCTGGCCTTTCTTATGGGTAGCTTATTGTATAAAACAATGAATGTCCCAGTTTACACACTATAAGACACTTGAGGGGGCAAAAGTCTGACCGTCACAGGATTGTCACAGTTTTGGACCCTGTTTCGGGTGTCATATCCCTGTCCAGGTCTTTACTTGTCTATGGAATGTGGAAATAAATGAGAATGGAAAACCACAAAGTCTTCATAGCTATGGTTTGGAAATTGGCCTGAGGGTCTAATCCATACCTGTCCTGTTGTCAGGCAACAACAGAGATCATCTTGTGGTCAGTATCATTATCTGTTTTTAATAATACTGTACCTGCTTTTTAAAGAGGGAACTGTTCTGGTTTATAGTGAGATGCGTCACCAGTGAAAGCAAACCCCAAAGGCTGTTTTTGTCTTTAAATTACACCTAGTAATTAAAACCGATATTTAACGCTAAGAAGTACTAACAACACTCCTGTTCTAAGATACTTTAGTCACAATTGACCAAAAAGTACACAAGTCCATACTCGGGCTGCAAAATAAGACAAAGTTGTTCAGATTAGTCAGTGTAAACATGTTTTCAACATAAGATTTCATCTCACGGTTGCTCTTTGTGTCCCAGAGTGTAATGATTTTCAGACATGGACGACATAAACCTTCATTATCGCTTCATGAACTGGAGGAGGCGAATTCGAGAAATCCGTGAGGTCCGAGCCGTGCGGTACCGGGAGCGGCTCAAGAGAATGCTGAGAGATGGCGACGTCCTCAGGTAACCCGGATGAGCCGCTGCGTAGGCTGACAGTGGGGAGAAAAGAACAGAACAAACTGATTTGTTGTATTTATTTCTGGGCATCATCTCACTTTGCATGCTTTAGACTGGATTTATGATTGTTTCTTCTTTTAATCCTTACACAGGTATCATGGGAACTCAGATGAAGTTGGCTGTTTTGTAGCTGCAAGACCGTTATCTAAAAGGATTCGCTATTTTGAAGTAAGAGCTGATGGTTTCTTCTCAGTCTGAAGCTGCTCTTTGTTCTGCTTCTGGGTTCTAGTTGTACTCCACAGAGCACACTTTAACAAGAGTGAAATCTTTGTTTGACTACCTCCATAAACATGTCACAAATCTGAAACGTGAGCACCGATGTGGTTACTCACTGCAAGATGTTACACTTCAGTGCTCAGAAACTGATAGTGGATTTTCTCACATGAACAAGCGGCACGTAAACAGTTCAGCAGGTTTTCAGCAGCTCTGCTCCGTTTGAAGATGAACTTTGCACACTTTAGTTTTCTTTTGACATTTCAGCGCATTTTCAGTAACTCTCCCAATTCAAATATGAACTTGGGATGCATGGGTCAGGACGAATACCAACATTGATTATTAAAACTAAAAGTAAGTTGGTATTTAATGTAGTAAAAAATACTTTTTTTTCCTAATATGGGAGAAAGCTGCTAACAGTTATTGCGCGGATGTAATTGTTAGGCCTTGTGCAGTACTGCATCAAAAAATGACAAGATTCTGTTTTAGAAATCGCTTTATGAGATTAGTAACTCTTCTGAAAATCATTGCCAGTCAACATAATTTATCTCATCATCTCTGGGGAAAATTTAAATCTGTCAAACAACAACAAAAAAACAACAACTTGGAAACAATATTCTGAAGCGCTGCTTTTTTAAGGGGCTCATTATAGATGGACTGAGGCAACCAAAAACCTTATTTTATAAAGTAATTTTTTTTTTTTTTTTTTAAATAACTGTGCATTTATGGAACGTTATAGACCCTGAACCTTCACAGATGACAGTTTTGACACGGTTCTGCTTCTTTATGTTGCTGCTTTGCACAATTTTGATATAAACATAAATCTGCTTCTTGCAATGTGTTGCTGACATTTGTTTCATTTACTGAGAGTTGTTAAAAGAAGAAGTAATAATGTTACAGATTATTAAAGCTGCCCCACGTAGGACACCAGGCTCATTATGTGCAATATTGTTCAACTTTCAACAACTTTTTTTTTTTTTTTTACAATTTAGAAATATATTAAACGTTCAAGTAACTTTTAAGGCCAGAGATGCTCATTCAATTTATAGATTTTAGTTTTTTTGACTAAAGTGTTTTATCAAACTTCACAGTTCACCTTTTTGAATATTCTCAGTGATTATGGTAAAAATAAAAAAGTTGAAATTTACTTGAAGGAATCCGCGTCTCCCGCTGCCTGTCGCTTCTTCTGCTGAGAAGGGATGGATTTGTTCTGGTCAAAGCACAACGCCATGTGAGATCGTGGGGGATGTGATGGAGCTCAGAGATTGTGTTTGGAATGACTCTCAGCAATGACCACATAAAACTTTATTTTCTGCTAAACTGACTGAGGTTTAACAATGTTCGTGTCTTGAACACAGAAACTGGCAACAAAATTGTCACTTTTCACCTTCGGCAATGAGTGCTGTAAAAATTATGAACAAGTCTTACTGCTTTAGATGCAAAGAGTACCAGCCTTTAAAAGTTGTCCCAATGAGATTTTGTAAACCATCTTCACTTAACCAGTAAACTTATGCTAACCATGAATATATGTTTAATATTACATTTTATTAAAACAGTTGTGTGATTACTGGGTTATTTCAGACTCAGTGCTTTCACATGTCCAGTATCTCTATTTGTCTTTAATACACAAACATGAGACCAGCATCCATTTCTGATTGATCCATGCTCAAACTCCTGTTGGGTCTAACCCAGGGTGAAATTTGTAACTTAACCTCGTAGCTTGCGTGTGGTCCCTTCGTTGCGACTCAGCTTTCTAGGAGTAATGGTGGAGGGAGCAAAGTACATGCATGAGTGGCAGTAAGTGATAAGTGGGTGCAGATTTTAAATCTGATTGTAGATTTTTAGGGTTTATCTGCGTGCTGGAGAGAAGTTTAGATTTATTTCTTGTTGCTCCCTGGAGACCAGTGTTGAGATCATGGGAAAAGGCTTGTAAGTTTCCTCTGGTCTCGTGGGACCTGCCAGCCGTTCTCCAGTTTCATTGAGTTTTGTGTGTACAGCTCCTCGGGGATGATGTCACTTGGTCAATATTTAGTTATCAAAACAATGGTAAAAACTTAAGTACTTCCAATCTGTCATGCTGTGTTGCACAACACGACTGTGTATTGTTTCAGGTTTGATCAGTTTGTACAATGATAATTTCAAAATAAAACAATAGAAAACAAAAATGGAATCTGAGATAGCACCTTCAAATAACTTTTTAAAAACATTGCTTTTTATCTTGTGATTAAGATGAAGATTATTTGTCATACTCTGTCTTCCACATATTATGCACATGAAGCTCATGACCAAGGAGGAATATTTTATTATTTTTGGGTAATAAGATCTGCTCACTTCTTTTTGTTTCAGGCTTGTAAAAAGAACTTTCTGGTTACAATAAAACTTTAAAGTGGAGAAAATGTTTCCTAACATTCACAGGCTGTGCTCTTCGCAGGTGACAATCGTTGATACGGGAGTGAGGGGGATGATCGCTGTCGGTTTGGTGCCTCAATTCTACAAACTGGACCATCAGCCTGGCTGGCTTCCCAATTCTGTGGCTTTCCATGCAGATGATGGCAAGTATGTGGTGGTTTGTTTATCTCACACATACACAATGTGGAGCTGTAGCAGACAAAGGCTTTTCTTACATTTTTTTTATTTATTTTCAATTGACAACTCAAAAGCACAACGATGTAATGAGTTCAATTGACTCTGGTTGAGGCCCTTTTTTCCAAAAGGCCACAAATGGAACTGGCACTGTTGCAGAGGGTTAAACAGGCTAAACTTGATTCTGCCAAAAACTAATTTGATAATTCTGAGCATGCATCTGGATAATTTGATAATTATTCATAAAACATGATTTCCATTAGCTTCTAGAGAAGACTTTGAAACTGACTGGGGGAGCAAACCTGAACCAGCCATGTTGAGACTTTAAAGGTCAAGGTTCAAAGTGACTTTATTGTCATTTGCATCACACGTGGTACATGAGGTGGAAGAAAATTGTGTACTCAACATCCCAGTTACACTCAAAAATAGCAAAAATACAAAGTATAAAAATACAGGTGGTCCCCGACTTACGGCGCCATCGACTTACGGCATTTCGGACTTACAGCACCGCCCCCAGTGACGTCATCACACCTCACGTTGTCTTTTTTATGCAGCGTTTTTTTTTTTTTTTTTCATTTTCTTTGAGGGTATTGTGTTAGCTAACAGCTTGGAAACACAGCTAAACGGCTTTCTAAGTACGCTGTTGCTGTGTTACATTGAAAAAACATGCTTAAAACGACATTTACGGCCGCCACGTGGGTAGCGCTCCAACTTACGGACGAAAATCCGGAGTTACGGCCGCCGCTCCAACTTACGGCAAAATCGTGTTACGAACGGGCCATCTGAACGTAACTCGTTCGTAACTCGGGTACTAACTGTATACCGTATATGGTACAATGATCTAAAATATATGCTAAGCAATAATAATATAATAACAGTGTTTCACCTACCATTATACAAGCAGGGTACCCCGCCCTGTCAACAGAACCAAGCGCCCTTCCTACCGAACCGAACTGCACCCCTGTCGGCAAATTACCCGCACCGACAAAGCGCTAAGCTAGCGGCACGCAATACAGGTGTTCTAGCTAAAAAGATAGAGGCAGTGCTCACGCAGCCTTTTGGCTGACACCCAGATTTTGTCAAAAGGTTGTCCGCTGAACAACCTGGAAAATGTCCTTATGTCTGCCTGTGTTATACGTATTTTCAGAATATGATAAATTTTACCTGTCCCATTGTGCCATCAGTCTATTCTGCCTTCCTCCCTGCAGGCTCTACAACGGCAGCACAGTCGGGCAGCAGTTTGGTGCGAAATGCTGCAGAGGCGACAGAATCGGTTGTGGAATATCATTGGACTCCGACGACGGACAGATAACTGTGTTTTTTACCAAAAATGGAGATGAAGTAAGCATCCAAAGACATCTGGTTTCATGACAGCCCAACTTGCTTGTCGGTTTATATTTTTCTCATGCCTCTCGTTGATCCCCACCTGTTTTCCTAAACTTGAATGTTTGCTCAGATCGGCAGTGTTGATATCCCAGCGTCTCCTGAAGCTCTTTACCCTGCAGTTGGGATGCACTCGTTGGGGGAAGAAGTGCTCCTGGACCTGAACGCTGATTGGGGAATGGAGGACGATGATGCACAGATGATAGTTGATAGTCATGAAGAGGACTGGGCCCGTCTCTACGACGTCAAGGTGACGGGCACGGTAAGTTCTGGAGCAGCTTTTATTGGTCCAGATGGAGCTGTTTGAACCTTGATATGTTCCCTCAGGTGCTTCACTTCAGTCAACATCAGCTGCAGTGAAAAGCTGAACGTTATACAACCAAGAATGTGCTGTGGAGATAGAAAAGAGGCCATTTACCAGATCCCTTTAGGCTGCTTTCCATCAGTGAAAGGACACATTTACAGTAGCTTAAAAGGGAAACCACATGTAAATAAGTCATTTGTTAATAAAATTTGCTTTTTTTGAGGAATATAGACACCAGGATTGATGATAAAAAGGCTGTAGTATTACTTTTTTCATTCAACCTTTATTTAGACAGATAAATCACATTGAGCCTAGAAGACTCATTTATAAGTGAGATCTGTTTAACAGACAGAAAGTAATGAAACTGGACACATACGGGATTGGAGGGGAAAAAATTCCTATTAAACTCTATTAAAAAACACCTCACACAAACAAGCACATAGTAACGTAGACATTCTGCAGAGGGGGGAGAGGCGACGAGAGTGGTGAGCAATGTCCAAGGATGCACTCGAGGACACTAGGAGTTCTGATAAGGATGGAATAATCAACCAGTTCTTTCCGGTGAGATCCATAAACATTCTCGAGTGATGTCGGGGAATAGCCAAGGACAACGCCTATGGGAATCAAAGAGTCCTGAAATGATGACACAATGTTTATTCAGCTAGTTTCCTCACATTGATCTGTTGCAAATTCCTCAAGGAGGGGCAGAGCATCAGATTAAATGTTCTCCAGGCAATTCAGATAAGGTGGCCTTCAAGGCCAGCCAGGGGAGCCAAATTCAACACACAGTTGTTTTAGGAACAGGCAGAACTTAATGATATCTACCTTGAGTCTGTGTTGGTCCACTCGGGTTCTGAAATGTCCAAATTATGTGGCTCCACCAAAAAAGAGCATGCCTGAGTAAAATCCCCAAGATCTGATCCATTCTGCCAAAAGCGTTTGAGTCTGGGTACTTGAGGCACAACCCAAGCCATCATAAGGCAAGCAGCATAATCGGGTCCAAATTTGCTGCCAAAGACTTCCTTGTTTGTAGATAAAACCAGCAACCAGCCAAATCCAAAAAGCAGGAACCAGTTATCATAAATCCAATTATAAATGTGTCCTTAAAATCCACAAATGGCAGCAGAGATAGACACTTCATCAAGTCTCCCAAGTCAATGAGATATCCAGCTGCAAGCGTGCCAACGGGGCAAATCGGCTCGCCTAAAGTCTGTCTTCTCTTCTAAGAAATGTTATCAATTGTGTTAAGGGACCAACTGATCAAATCAAATCCATAATTATGGTTTTGAAGATATGCAAGAGAGGCTCAGAAGCAGTTTCACAGACAGACAGAGCAGCAAAGAAAAGCGGAATGGGAGGGGAGGGGAAAAAGCGTCCGATCTGCTTCTGATTCATTTGTGTTGGTCTTTATCATTAAAAATTTTGAGTCAGAATGTCTAATTTGAGTGTTTAAATAAGTAAAGTTTGACGAGCCCTCTAATTTCAGACCTCACATGGATGAACTCTTCCCAAGTCTGCATATGTCAGCAAAACAAGTTTAAATCCCCAGATGTGGGGGGTAAAAAAAAAAAAAGAAAGATTAGACTGTATTTCTTTTGTTTTCCAACTTTGTTGTACTCGTTGCAGTCATGCAGCAAAGACAGTGTGTACAGAAAATACAAAAGCTTGTTTTTGTTTGTCATAATTTTGAGACAAAAGGTGTCTTTTTTTGTTTGCTTGTCTTGTCATTTTATTGCAAACAAATTGTATCTACTTATCAAATTTTATCTACATTTACTCACTACAGACTCATGTTCAAGCTGCTGTTTACATTATTATTTTACATTATTAGTATTTAGTGTATATCTTAGTGTATATCTTAGATCCTTATACTGTATACTTTTTTAATACTTTATAATTTTGGTTATTGTTGGTGTAACTGGGACCTTGAGAACACAGTTTTTTTCCACCTATGATACAAATGGCAATAAAGATACTTAAACTTGATTTTTAGCAAAACAAACCGAAAAACAATAAATACAAGACAAAAAAAAAAAACTACCGTATACTAAGACTATAAATCCAGGAGTGCTGATAGTTAGAAAAATAAAGCATATTTCTTCTGGAATGCAGAAGTATTTAGATTTTAAGCTACAACGTTTTAAACAAAAGAGTAAAGTCAGTAAATCTGCTGGATAATGTTGTTTTCTGTGAATAAACATTGTTCTTTTCAACCATGTATGTCAGAAATTAATCGCGCAATAAATCCAATGACTCTTGAGAGTTTCTTTTAAAATAAAATACTGTCTGCAAACACATTTTGTCACCTAATTCAAAGATTGTTTCATTGTTTCAAACAGCTCGTATGACATCAGTAGAAAATTAAAAATATAATTTGGACTTTAATTTTTAAACGTTTCCATAAAACTCATCAGTAAAGGAGACTTGTTTTACTGTTAAACATCTCACCAAAACTTAATACACTTTTCCTTTTTTCTTTTTTTTTTTAACCTGTAATGCTATCTTACCTTCGAGGCAGGGGGCATGTTGAGTCAAATTCAGGCAGGTTTTACTAACAGTGAAACACAGAGCAGTCATTTCAACGCCTAAATAAACTCTCACCTGTTCTGCATCATCCAGGTGACGCACCAAAGTCTACCAACTGTTTTAATGATTAAAACAGCTTCTTTTTTTTTTTTTTCAAATACATTAAATAACAAAAGTCAATGACTAACTTTTAATGTCTGAGCTAAAAGCACTTTATTTGTTAGAATAACTGAACCCAAGATAATAGAGCTGTAATCTCTATTATTTGGCTTTTTGTTTCTTTAACAAAAAATGTTCATGTTTATTTTCAAATTTCTAAAGTAATGAAACTAGTATGTTTTGAAGGAATGCATATTATCTGAACTTGCATATCCGTTTTTTTTATTTTATTTTTTTTACTTTATTGCCTCAAAGTATAACAACAAAGGTCACATTTAAAGACAATGGGGAAAATATTGAGATTGGGTTCAATAATCACCTATCAAAACAAACAAGACACTTGCAGAATCAAGCAGCATACAGAGATTAGTCGACTAGAATAGACAGTTGTGATCATCTTTGTGAGAAAATATCAATTTTCCATTGGTAACTGGGCAGTTAGACACTCCATCACATAGACGTGTCAGTTTTTGCATCCATTGGGTAACAGTTGGCAAGCAGTAGAGTTGCATTTGGACCCAAAAAATCTGATCCAACCCCGTCCCAGCCCGTAGCCATCATTTCCGAACCAAGCTTTGACTGCTTAAATAGTTATTAACGGTTGGTGGACACACATGACCGAATAAAAGGGGCAGAAGATCAGAGCTGAGGGGGTGTTTGTCTTTTCATGGCCGTCTAAGCGCATTAAATCCCTGCTTCTGCCTGCATTCTGCATTATTCAGACACGGACCCTGCTCTGACATGTCTGCGAGCATATTTTGGGATCTCACCTGTTTGGGGCATTGGCCACGCACGTCCACTGAGTGCAGCGGCTGAACGTCCATTTGGGCTTTGATGGATCGCTGCCTCCCGGATGACTTAGTTTCTCACTGTATCGCTAAGGGAGAGCCCAGATACCCTATTGTGAAGCTGCCATTCGGGAGGGACTCAGAGTAGAGCCGCTGCTTCTCCACATTGAGAGGAGCCAGTCGAGGTGGCTTGGGCTTCTGGTTAGGATGCCTCCTGGACACCTCCCTGGTGAGGTGTTCTGGACATGTCTCACCGGGAGGAGACTCAGAGGAAGACCCAGTACACGCAAAAGGGACTATGTTTCTCGGCTGCTCTGGGAACGCCTCTGGACTCCCCCAGAGGAGCTGGCCCAAGTGGCTGTATGTACTGTATATATATATTTACACACACACACAAACCAGATTCCAAAAAAGTTGGGACACTAAACAAATTGTGAATAAAAACTGAATGCAATGATGTGGAGGTGCCA